>KK118735.1:104644-235532 GCA_000611955.2 Stegodyphus mimosarum | reverse complement strand
TAATTCTAAATGAAATAATAATTAATTATTAATATCAATTATTAAATAATTAGTAATTAATTTGATACGCATTAACTACTTAATTTTAAAATTATTAATGATTTTAATAGTCATTTTATTTATTCATTTACTCTTGTTCCTCTTTCCTGACGGTCTTACAAAGGGCTCCGGCATTTCTACTTTTAGAAATTAAGCCCTGCTTGGATTACGAGGAGCAAAACATCTGCAATAACTTTCCTCCAGCTGCTTTTAATCTCTCCAACGGTATCAATATAAATGACCAACCAATTCAAAGCAGTAATAATAACCTCTTTACAGATGGCTTTCTGAGATTGCTCTGATTAAATAAAGTGAATTTAAATAACGAATGGAAATCTAAGTTAAATAAGAAAGCACTGCCATCTTCACTCAGAAGCGCAGTAACTCTAAGATTCTACCTGCACAGTGATTGCTACGCTGTTGATTGGAAAGCGTAATAATTATTAATTTGCAGAACTAGTTTCGAAGGTTCAAATGCCCAAACTTCTTCTTCTTCAGTTTCAGGATGGCAAATGGCGAAAGAGAAGCCTGTGCTCAGACCATAAGAATGAGAGGAAGGAAGTAAAGCTAAAGATGTTAGCTTCATTTTGGATCGTTACAATTACGTCTTTTATTGGACCCTATGTTTAAAACTGGACAAGAATTTGTCTAGCAATCTAGAATTACACAGAGTAAATAAATAAATGGATGTAAATATATTATAAGCATATTTTTTTAAACTCAGTTCATAAATTTATATTCATTAAATACAAATTTCAGTTTTTTTAAATTAAATGAAATTTCTTCTTAGTATTGTTATTCGTCTATGAAGGATTCGAGCAATCTGAGAACTTTTTATGATGCAGATTTCAAAAAAGATTCAATTCGTCCTTTTTCTAGTAAATATGTACATTACCCCTGCGATGCTCAGATACTTTGCTAGTTAAGCATTCAGTGGGGTTGCCTAAATCCCACTGATCATTTAATCTTTAAATCATCGAGAACGTTGCCTGATTTGTTTCGCTGCGGGCGAGTGAATTACACCCGCGAAAAAAGGGGAGCTCCTCACCAATTTTAATGAAAGATACATAGAAGTAGGATCCGTAGGTCTCCCACTCTATTTTTCCTTACCCCAAACCTCTCCAGAAGACTTTCGACTTGACAGTATTTTGAGTGCCCCATGCCGCAAAGACGCTATACACGTAAAACCATATAGGCCTTTTCCGGAATTTAATTCGGACCAACGGCTGTGGCAGTCTCTCTATCACAATGCAATACAGTGTACATACGTTATTATAGAAGAAAAAAATATTGGAAAAATTAAAAAAAAAACTATTCAGTACTTATATAATTGTAAAACATTGCATCCAATTTAAACAATAATATTTGATTTTTATTTTACATAAACCTGAGTAAGAAATAATTTTCTTTATACCCTCAGTGGCAAGAAAAGTGAGAAATTTATTTATTAACCTATTAAGTTTTAATAAATAAAATAGTGTAAAGTAATGAAACTCTTTTGTAAAAATTTTGTTACCTCTTCTAAATCACGCTAGTTATAACAAAAAGTAAATTTTGAGAAATTTTCGTGATTTTTTTTCCTATCATGGCTTTTGTTGTTCTCTTAATTGAAGAAAAATTGAGGGTTTTAGACTTCTGAAGATTAAGTTTTGGGAATATTTTCTTAATGGCACCAGAAAAGAAAATTTGAAAGAAGTAGAATTTATCTAATTAAATTACCCTGAAACACTGATATTCAGGTATGCAGTTAGAGGTAAGTGGGCTATTAAGTAGCTTTTATATCATATCAAGATAAAATATATATAAGTATCTGAAAAATTGCTCACCATTTGCCATTTAGAGATTTCATTCCAGCACACATGGGTAAGACATTACAATATCTTACAAAAGGTTTTCGTCTTTCCCAGCACTACTTTAAGAGCTTTAACAAGAAAGAAAACTATTCGAAAGTTTTAGACGGATATAATTTCACATATTTTTTTAACATGCTCGGGCCATTTTCAACACTTTTTTCTTCCTTATACGAAGTAAAGGAAGTATTGTAATCGCGGAAAATTTCGGGTATCATATTTCGTCGAAATTATCCATTTCAACCCCTCTCGAAACCATTTGAACGATGTTTCTGCATAACATCTGTACGCACGATTATAATAAAGGACAATTTTTGCCAAAAAGGCTTGCAAATTGGATTTAAAATGGCTTCAGAAGAGATTTTTTCTTGACCTATGTACGCAAGCATGGGCTTAGAGACACAAGGCCCCTACGTACTTGACATTTAGTCCCCCCATCATCTCGAAGCTATTTTAGAAATTTATCAAATTAAATGCACTAGTACAGAACATATAATTTTAATAGACTTTGATGACTTTAATAAACATCAGAATTCAGAATAATACAGTCTATGTTACTATAGTTACGTTATTCTATAAAATTCGTAGAGCTTTTGAGCTTATGTATAGATTCCGCCACCGGGGCCCCTAGGCAGGTGCCTTGTAGACCTAGGCAGAAATCCGGCACTGCACGTACGTACGTACCTCGCTTAACTCAAGAACGAGTATCCCTAGAACACTGAAATTTTGTATATGGGACTGATATAACATGTAGCTGTGCATCTTCCATTTCTGTTGCAACCAACTACACCAATCGTATATATATGTATATATTCGCACTCTGTTACCTGGCTCGGTGAGATTAGATATTTTATTCTTATGGGTTGGTAAATTGAGCATTTTTTGCTTCAAAAGGCATTGAATTACGTGGTTTTTATGTTCCGGTTACGGTTTTTATGCCTTTAGTTAATCTGCATGCAACAGTTGTAAAATTATCAACAATTTAAAAGTGGTGAGTTAAGCCTAATGAACCGCCATTTATTTACATTTGAAACTTAGCAGAATAGGAAAGTAAGCAAATTTCTGTACCTTCGATGTCTTTTTGCCGAGTGGGATCGAATGCAAACTTTCAGTTTTGTACATCGAAAAATCTGTCTCCCTTTCCGCTGGCCGAATTGCTTGTTTTGCGTAGAAACTCTAATTTTAATTGTAAAAATCGTTTTTTTTAACTGTTTTAACTGTATCTGGTGTTCTATGTTTTTCTGTATTTTACAATTCTTAATGCAGATATTTTGAGTATTTATGTATTTTTGCCTTGCCGCGAAGTGAGAAATGAATTAATTGAACCTAGAAATGTATCTCTAATGAAATTCGAGGAAATAAATTTAAATGAACTGCAACCAAAAATGTGTATAATTTAAGAAGCCGTACAAAGAAGTCATGTGGTATAGATTTTTCATCAGAGGAAATCAGATTTATATTAGATATTGAGCTGTATTGTTCTCAAATAATTTAATTGACTTCAGACTATTCAGATCAATATACTAGAGAATACAGTTGTACCTCGATATACTTCCGCTCTTAACATTTATGCTTCGACGCGAAAAGTTTTGCTTATTATACGATATTTGTTTGGAATACGACTCGAGCCACAACTATCGGGATCTACCTGTTTAGGTGGCAGTGCTCGAATTCGATGACTCGCACTGCACTTGCTACCTCTTTTGAGACAATGCTACGACTAGGCATCATCAGTACGCTTGTTGCTATTATTCTGTAAATAACCCACTCGATAACTTTTATTTTTTATATAAATTTTTTAACAATAAGTTTTAGGAAAATTAATGAGAAAAAGCAAGCAACGAAGAAAATTTTTAGGATCACCGTAGAAGTAAAAAAAAAAAAAAGTTACTGCTGAAAAGTGTACGCGTATGGAGGATGTATACTGTATACCGAGTACGATGATGTCTACATGATTGGTATGGTTGTGAAAAACAAAGTCTCCATTAAATGGGCTAACGTTGCAAAGGGGGGTGAAATAGATTACCAAACGAAGATTAAAAAATATGGATAACAGAAATACATTTATATGCAGTATTACTTATACTGTTTCGTTTAGACACAGTGTATATTTCTTC
Organism: Stegodyphus mimosarum; assembly: GCA_000611955.2. Lineage (NCBI taxonomy): Eukaryota > Metazoa > Arthropoda > Arachnida > Araneae > Eresidae > Stegodyphus > Stegodyphus mimosarum. The sequence continues at coordinate 231,526 of KK118735.1, read as the reverse complement.
CACTGCATTTGCTTTTGATATGGATAACAGAAATACATTTAAGTACACCGTTTCTTTTAGGCACAGTATATATTTCTTCCACTGCATTTGTGCTTTAGTATTAAACAGTGTTGTTATAATAACACTACTTTTTTTAATAAGAATGGATTCATTGTATTCTCTTTATAACTTATTGGAAAAGTTCCTTTGGTACACGTCAAAGGATCTGGAACAGATTAATGGCGTAAAAGGTATTTTCTCCCTCCTCTTTGGATGCCTTCATGGTGTAACGGTACCACAATCGGCACGTATTCGAGAGGTCCAGGTTCCAGTCCCGGCGAGGGCATTGTTCATTTTCAACGTCTACAGCATCAAAATAACCTAATGACTCTACAGTGGCGCCCGAACCAAAAGGTGATGGAAGATGCTTCTTCACCTCCAGGATTTGGCGACTGGGTCCCCTAATCTTCAGCCGCCCTTTAAAAGGAGGGAGTATATAAGGTATTTTTTCCCTCCTTTCTGCATGCCTTTGTGGTGTAACGGCAGCACACTTGGCGCGTATTTGACAGGTCCAGGTTTGAGTCCCGGCAAGGGCATTGCTTATTTTTCGTGTTTCCTACTTCAAAAACCCTAATGACTCTACAGACGTATACCGAGCTATCACTCTATTGTTTCCAAAATATTTTACATATGAAGCTAGCTCAGTTTCTAATAATATAATAAAATTTCCGTATTCAACTTCTGTATATATAGGAAAATCAATGGTTTTTCTGAAGTTAGGGAAAATGTGTTTTGCATTATGGAATGAGGAAATAGGCCAGAGGGCAAACATGCTTTAAAGTACTTCCATTCACTAGCTTTTAGGAAGCTACTTTAATACATTTTTTTATTTCTTCAGCAAATTTATTAAATTTCTGAGTGTTCAAAGAACTTCAAAACTCAGGGTTTTTAGCATGATTTCCCTCTATAACATCAAATCGTTTAAAATGAATTTTAATATTTTTCATATTTTATGAAACTATTTTCAGTAACTAGTTTATGTCAAAAAACATTGTAAGGGTGATTCTGCAGCTGTTGTACAATATCTGTGAACAGAAATAATTTCCATTTTATACTACTCATAGAAAATTTTAGATATTATCGGATTACTTTCAAAATTACAATACTCCAAAATATTCGATGCAAAATATTTATTACCTCATTTCACAAACTTCTTACATATTTTAAAAATAGAAGTTGATATTTCGCTTATACAAATTACTGTAGCGATTTTGGCAACTTTTATTGCCCACGTAATTAATTATTTAGCAGTAGAACATTACAGGTGCTCTCTCTCAATATTTATGCACCTGTTTCACGTATAATTCATGATATCGCTTAAATTTTCCACAAGGGTTTTTAGTGCATAATTTAAAAATTTCTGATTTAGCGTAAAGCTGCGTTTTCATTAGCGCAATCCATATTGCGTCATCGGAAGAACTGCAGACGGACGACTGTTCACACTATTGTACGTTGAGTCTAAAGCTTCCTGAAGCTCGGTTATCGTTTGCATTTTTTCCTACTAGATGTCGCGGAATTTAACTTGCGAGTTTTCGGCAAGTTAACGAATGGAACATTCTTAAGATACTTTACTTTGTATTTTTGAAAATTTTTTATCCTGTTTAAGAAATGTGAAAGTAAAACGTGTTAGTAGTTTTTAGATTAATAAGTTTATAATAATATTTTGAACCCGTGGAAGCTTTCTCAAGCGATTTTGATTGCGTAGAAGTGTAGACGTTTTTTAAATAATCAAAAAATTTTCTGCGTTTCCTAGAAGCGGAAAATATATGATTCAAACTAAAATATACTGTTAATTCAATAAAAAAAAGCAAAAACGTTAGTCACATCAACAGTTTAAAAATAATTGGTAAGTTAAAAATATAAACGAATTTTAATGACAGATTTGTAATACTTGCGCAGTATTTGCTATGTTTTCAATATATATGACCGAATAAATGCCAGATTGTATATTTTAAAATAGGCTCAAAATATGAGATAAAGAAAAGAGACTATGTTACATCAAATTTGGGTGTTAATTTCTTAAACCCCACATTAAAATACGTAACATAAAATTTTAGGATAAAGTTCTTCAGTGTCATAGCTGGATACGTTGTTAGAAGTTTCCTTTATGTTTTAAAATGCACTGTGCACAATTATGTTTTATCCGTGACGCATAAAATATTATTTTAAACTCATAAATTTTAAGTTCATAAGATTTTTAATACTTTTGAGGCGATTTAAGAATACTTTGCCGAGAATATAAATAAAACATTACAAAACTATTGCAGATATATAATCATTCATATAAAAGAGTTAAATGAATACATATATGTAAGATATAATAAAATACGATGGCTCCTCTAAGAAATAATTGGTGACCTCAAAATGTGTGGTTACCCATTGGTGTGGTTATTTCGCGGGATACAAACGGTATTCTTTGCGGTATTTCTTCGATTTCTTTCACGTTATCCATTCTGATTTTTTTCTCTTTTTTTGCTGAATCACTGTCGCTTTCATTTTCACTATTCTGTTACGTCGAATTTTTGCCTTCTTATACCTATTACTTCCAGCTCTATCTTCATCACTGCTTTCCTTCTCTCTATCGTCAAGTAGTCTATGCATATACGTAATTTTATTCTTCATCAGCAAAAAAATATAATTCATTCTCACTAAAGTGATTTCTTCGTCATATTCCATGCTTATTGAGCTCGGTAACTTTGAAAATAACATTCTCATTACCTTCTACGTTTATTGGGCTCCGTAACGTCGGAAACCACATTCATTTTGCCTCGATTGCCGAGTTCGAACTAACGTCAAAGACGTATATAACAATAAATCTAAGAAAAGGAAAATCTGAAAGGTTTCAGATTTTAAATTACGTCCAAAGGTTTTTTTTTAACGTTCTGCGTGTTACCTTTATTTATTAAATATCATGTTCTTCACACTTAAACCATAAAATTCTGTTCAACAGCAAAATCGCAAAATAATTTTAAAATGAGTATATCTTTCGAATTTCTGACACACAGTTCCGCGCGCTTTACATAAAAAAAATTTTTTTCCCCCGTAGAGTGTTGACAATGCTCGCTTTTGAATCTTTGAGTTTGTTCATTAAAAATTCTTTAAAGTTTTACAAATATGAAATAGATAATAAAACAAATTCCAAATCTGGGCTTTCAGATGCGCATATTCGGGTGGAAACGTACGTTATTCAAAATTGGATGGCTCTAGGCACCGTTGTTTTATCGTATTTGGAGAAATATACATACATTTATACAGATTCTTCCTTATTTAAATTCATTAAATATAATATAGCGCTGCAAGATTTGGTGGCAAGAGTTTGAAAAGTGATTCAGACTTTTAATGTTTCCAACACAAAATCGCAAAACGAAAACAATAGTCCTTCAGGGACAAAGCCCCTTTTTGGACTAAAAACCTATTTAAGATTAAAGATTAGCAGTTAATTTATATCCATGTATTGTTGAATACAATCACGAAGCGATATTGCCCAAACCAAACCTAAATAAATATTATTACGGCTCGAATGATCGCATCAAACAGAGTGGTGATCCAGAGTCACCTTCCGAGTGCAAAGGGTAATTATAAAGTTTCAGACAGCTTTGCTTGAAAACTCAAGGATCGCATTCAAACTGCAGAAAACAATATTTAAATTCGCATATAACTAAAAATAAAATATCAACTTAATAAAACGACTGCGATACTAATGGATTAAGTGAAGAGTACTGATATGCACATTGTCATGAAAAATGTGATCAATACAAAATTTTTAAAGAGATATTAATTTTTTAGCAAAGAACACAAGGGAAGAGCCCATTGCAAAACATTTCTCGACATGAAAGGATCAATCTGCATATTGTGTTGCGAAGGAAGAAAATTAAAGATGGAATGATTTTTTTTTAATAATCAACAATCAGGGTGTTGTATTTCGGATATTGATGGGAAAAAATCTCTCAGCTGCCTTAAGATCAGATATTAAAAAGATCAGCAACAACGACGACAAAAAGATTAGTGTGCCCGATGTTTTGTAATACACAATAGCAAAAACAAAAAATGAAAAACAAAGTTTATAGAAAAACAGATATCCTTATGATTCATGAATAAAGTCATGAAACGAGAAATTCTACGACAAAACATACGTTTCACTAAATGAATTTAGTGTAATTTTTATTCGAAATGTCGGCCCTCAACTGCTATGCATACCTGTGTCCTTAAAATTGTCTCGAACTTTCTTAGTATAACTGATGTTACACACACACTCGCGGCTAATGTAAGATTTATTGATTCTCTTTCATAAACATTTTTTTTTTCAAAATTCCCCAGAGAAAAAAAATCCATTGGGTTTTTAAGTGACCTTAACCTCTACTACACTGGATCCCCATATTATATAATATTAGCTCCAAATGAGCTCCTCAAAAAATGGCATGATGGATTTATGTGCTGAAGAACGCCATGCTGAAACCATACATCTGACAAATCTTTCGGCAAGATGTTATCTTTTAAGAAGTCAGGCAATAGTTCATTAATATTTTTAATTTAATTTAGCTGTACTTCTAGCTAGTTAATATGCCATCAATATGAATCGCCCAATCAGCATTCTGTTCCAGAACCCACAGCAAATAGTTATTAGTAAATTAAAAATGAATTAAAATTATAAGAACAATTGTAAATGAAACAATTATAAATAAAAAAATGTTATTATAATTAAAAATTATAAATGAAAGAATGTCACACATTAGTAAATCACAAAAGAATATCATTGAATGACTTTGAATGGAAATAACACTGATCTATGTTATATTTTAATTCATTTTTTAACTCATCCTGCAAGGTGAGTGATAAATTCAATTTTGTAATGCTGTAAAATCGTTTCAAATCGCAAATTTAAAATTAAATATCTGTGTTCATTTTGGTCATAGGAAAGTGTTTTGTACTTTATGATTTAGACTGGGTATACTTTTTTCCTCAATAAAGGTACAGAAATCGGGAAAATTTTAAAAAGTTAAATTTTTTAAATTTTACAAAATTAATTTTTTAAATTTTAAAATTCCAAATTGCCTTACTTAAAATATTTCTATGGTTAGAAATACATGTCTACTTGCAACGTTTGCAAAAATAAAGGCCGGTAAATATTTTTGTGGACAGGGTATATATGTAAATAAAAAACAGTTATAGTATCTCACTGATCAGTTTAACGCTCATTTTTGAAAATGCTTCTGTAATAAATATTTATTGGCAGCAGAAACGTATTAAATCCAATACTGACATATAATTTGTATTGAATTCATCACTGACATACCATTAAATTTTTTTCCAAATGTTTCAAATTCCATTACAGGTTGGCACATATTTATTAAATTTCGCAACTTTGAAAATAAGGGGGGGGAGAAAACAGTCTGATACTTATTAAATTAATGTGTCCCCTCACATGAAAATGATTTAATCTTAACACCGATCAGTATATGTATCTTTTGTTTAAACTTGATGCATTGAAAAGTATAAGCATAATATTATATCCCAAAAATAATATATTATTAATGCCTTCGTTGGTTAGAAATGCAATTTTAACTTAAAGAAAATATTAGTTTATTGAATGAAAATTTAGAAAGGGAAAAAAAGTCGATGCGAAAACTATTAATGTTATACAATCATTGAAAAGCAGTCAAAAACAAAATTCTGTTTTACAGGTACACAGTTTTATTTAGCATTTGTTACTTATCTGTCCTTTACAGTAATTAACTTCATATAATATAATTTTAATGTGCTATGGAGATAAATAATTGAACTCAAATCTAAAGATGAGCATTCGAAAACTACGATTAATTAATATATAATTTAAGATTAATTTAACATAAGCAGAATAAATCAAAGCTTTTATGCGTTATTTATAATTGTACTTACCTTCAAGTGAAGATTATTAACACAAAAGCTTGTTTGAAAGATGTGACGTTAAAACCTGTGCCACTATTGTTATCTTATCGGTTCGTTTCATACAAAGCTTCCGTTCGATGCGGGGAGGGGTGGCGACTATCCAGTTTCCCTTTAAAAAAAAATTGCAAACAATTTTATTTATTAAAGGAACTGTTAAATAAATATCACGTTATATCTACGTATTTATCGAATTATGGTATGAATTCATATATTTATGTTTTGATTTCCTTGTTTTTAGCAACCTAATTTATTTTTAGACATACTTTCTGTCACAATAATAAATGATAAGAACGTATTTCGAAGAAGTCAATGGAGTTTCACTTTCTGGATACTAAGTTGCATCAGAATGTGAAATTGTATGTCTCGGATAACTGTATTATATTTGTGGTTTGATTATTTTTAAGATCAGAAAGCTGCATACTTATATAAAAAATATTAAAAAAATTTATTGAATGTGAAAAGTTATATTGTCTTTTAGCAAATTACATCCTGATGATTTTTGAATTATTATTTATTTTTTAACATTCCCTCTTCTACGCTAGATCAAAGTTTTAATTTAGACTTTAAATTGTGCTGCCATCTTTCGGTAGAAAAAAGAATCGTTTCTTCAATGGAACTTTTTCGGTTATTATTAAATGTAAATAAAATTATTTCCATAATATAGGTGTTATATATAGGCTATAAATTAAATTTAAGTTATATTAATGAGTACTCTAAATTACTGTTACAGAAATAGACTATGCAAAATTAGACTTGAACCTTTGGGCTGCTTTCATCTTTGCTCTTAAATGGGTTGGTGAAAACCTGATTGTAAAAACATGTTAATATATATACAGACTCATTATTTATTTATTATCATTGGGAGCAGTAGCAGGACTGCACTAATATTTTGGTCTCATATGTAAAAGATCTCTTTGTAAAAGTTGAGAAAATACATGAAGTGAAAATGAATTCGGTGAAAGCCTATATTTGTGTTATAGGCTTATATGAGAGGGTCGAGTTTTGGCTAAAGAGGTTGCTATGCGTAATGCCGGGGATGCGTTCGATATTCAGCCATCAAAGGGAATTATAATTGGTGAAATCAAGGATTTTTATTATGATACTGGAAAGAGAAATGTAAGATTTTTTGTTGAACTTTGAAGTTTTCAATAATGTAAGAATGATATGTGATTTTGATTACAATCAAATAATTACTGGACACTGCCGCTCTAGGCGTACCTGAAAAGATCTAATTTTCCAAATAACAGTCTTTGTAGTTTTTGTAGTGCTGAAGACAATGCACGACATTTCGTCGAAGACTGCGTTTTAATGCGCCATGTTAGGGAAAAACACGGTTGGAATTCTACTGCCGCACAGAGCTTAAATTGCGCCGGTGCTTCTTAGTTTTTGAGATAAATCATAGTTCTAGTCGGAGCGCATCGGAGCCCTAAATAAGAAAGTTTCGGTACTTCTTTAATATAGCAGAACAACAATTTCAGTAGAAATCTGTTCTGGAAAATTTTATTTTTAATAATAAAATTATATTAAAAATCGATTCTGACTTCTGAATGCATGCTTCTCTTTCTTTGGGAAACAAACCTTTGGACGGAGGTCGAGAATTTCAAGGAAAGGAAAGCCTCACCCACACATCAAAGTCTTATTCTCCAGAAAGCGCAATGAATTTACGATAGTGGGTAAATTTTTCGTTCCAAATCTAGTGTCTTTCTGCGGAAAAGAGCACCTGCAGGCATTTTGGAAATATGTAACCAAAGATGAGAGATGAAAATTGTCATTTGTTACTTTGTTTTCAGCTAACTCTCGGATTCGATAAAAATTTGTTCCCCTATCATATTCTGCCTGACAGCTAGAATTATATTGAGAGGGGACAGTAGTAAAAAATTTTTGGAACTCTTCTCTTTCTGTTTTCATACAAGTTATCCGTTAAGATTTTCTCCATATCCTCTTACTGTTTATAACATTCCCTGTTTTTTCATTAGTGACGCTTTAACCATTTTAACGCTTTTCATTGGTGGGCTGGAAAAAGAAGGGTCTTGATTTCTGTCATCCCCTTGAAGTAGAAGAATATTATATTCAGAGCTTAAATTAAACCGAAGACCGGTTGAGATATTTCTTATTTTTTGCGTGAAATTGTAATTCCCAAATAAGTCAAGGACCAGTACTTTATTTTAATATTTAAGTATTTACCATTTATTTAATAACTTATTATATTTAACTCTTTACATTTTATTAAATTTTAATGTTAAATGTTCAATTGTTCTAATCCTTAATTATTTAATTTTAATAATTAATTATGCACTTGCTTAATTATTAATTACTTTGCTAGTCATTTTATTTGCTTATTCCTTTTTCTTCTTCTTTCCTGACAGTCTTGTATAGGGCTCCGGTACTTCTAATTTTAGAAATTAAGTTCTGCTGCCTCAATAAAGAGTTTAGATTTGCAAAGGATTTGATGAACTTTATAAACGGCAATAGAACAATACTGAGAATTTTGGTTTGATGTTTTTAACTGTATTTTTGTTTTAATTTTTTGTTTTAATCTTTTAATTGTATTTTTGTTTGTATGTGTTGGGTGAGCTGCGTTAACCATGAGGCCAATTATTATCGGCCAGGAGGGTTGCAGCACACTCGTATATTACATTACATTACTCTACGTACGTATATTACATTACATTACTATGTTCGTATATTAAATTACCATTTCGTTAATGAACGTATATAACCTGAACAAAAAAAAAAAAAAAAAAAAAAAAAGATTTATACGCTTTTAAATTACACGTTTTTTCACATTTATATAAATTGTGAATGTGTAAAGTTTTTAGTCTTTTAAAAGCCTGAATTAAAAATATAGTAAAACATCGAGGAGGGCAATTTATATATTTTTACTCATTTATATATCTTTTATATTTAAACGTCTTTTTACATGAAGTCCCGGCTCATTCCCATACGTATCCATAGTAAAGCATTTCATTTTCATGAAATATGTTATTTTCTATTATACTTCGTTCCTCCCTCAACTAATTCATGAATGTTTCTTTTCGCAGCCTATATCTTTTCCAAATGGCTTTCCTTTGTTTCGGCAGCATCTGGATAGAGACAGGACGAAATCATGTAAATGAAATGTATCGACCTATTTGAAATCCATCTAGTTCCTGTACAGAACAGAGATTTACTTGTTCTTAAAATGTGTAAAAAAAGACATTTTCATTAAAATACAAAACTAAAATCCAGAATTGATAAAACTGTATTGCTGGGGAGAAAACAGACAAAAACAAAATTGAGTATTCGTCTGCCAAACTTGAAAACAAATGTTTCTAAAAGAACGAAATAACATCATGCTGCAGAATAACATTTGCTACAAAGAAGTTTTTTGTTCGAATTGAAAAAATTTCTGAAATTCAGTGCATGTTTTGCTAAATTTCTTTCTCCTCAGTACTATGCTTCGCATATCGCAGTGAATGAGTCTATGTCAATTGAAAGATGTTTGTCTTTTCAAAACTATGTTGCAAAAATTTAAATCGTCGTAAAGAATCTCATGTTATGCCATGAATACAAAATTCCAAGATGTTTCAGCTGAATCTGTTAAAAATTGCTTCAGAAAGTCATTTCAAACGAAGAAATTCTGGACATTTAGTTGAAATGAAAGACGTTTGAGGTAATTGTTTTATCAATAGAGGGCGCTAGCATCGCGTATAAAACGTGATGTTGTCTTGGTGACGTCAGCAATGCTTCTGCTGCCAATCCTTTTTTTCAATGTTCAGAACCAATGCATGCACGCACCCAGTTGTGTGAAATGTGGATTAGATCACGAATCAAAGCACTACTCAAAACCTAAAGATTAGCCTCCCCGCCGCCACTGCGGATTGGCACACATAGGGGTTGTTCATTCTTTCCGAAACAACGATTTCCGATTGTTCATCCCGTGATCTCCTATCTGCCGACTGAGTGATGAACAACAGCAAGGTCACTCTAACAACTCCTGCCACTCTTGCGTTCACGCAACTGAAAGAACTTCAGACAAAGATGGACGAAGCCAACGCAGTCATTAGTAAACTAATTGCTGCTCTCGCCATGTTTTCAGAAGTTGTTGGCGACTGCTCCTGTATCAATCCGGACAAGACTACAAAAGAACATCGTGTATAATTACTCCCTGCACTGATCCCCAATTAAGATACTTCTGTGGAATGCGCAGAATTAAACGTGCAAATTCATGAACTGCAGCATTTTCTCTCTCAGAACGACGTGGATATTTGCCTAATATCAGAAACACAAGCAAATCCCACTCACAGATTCCGGCTTGCTAACTACTGCACATACCGTTGAGGCGGCGTCCTTATTTGTATAAAACGAACTTTGAAATCGTGTTTTAAAAGTGCATCAAACTCCTCCGGTTACGAAGCTGTCAAGGCAATTATTAAATTGCCGAAACGCGGCCCTGTCACCTTCTGCGCGGTCTAGAAGCGACCAAATAACCGCCTTACTGCAGAACACCTGGATGAGCTCCTTGATATGGATATTCGACGATTCTTGGTGGCAACCTCAAGGCAAAGCACTGAGATTGGGATTGCAATAGGACAAATTTAAATGGCCAGATCTTACATGATTATCTAAATAACAATCCTGTCTTTTAACATGCTCTGGATGAGTCGACTTATCGGTCAAATGTGACAAATAGACGACATGAAATTTTGGACTTATTCATTACTACAGTTAATGTGCCCATGTCAATCACAGTGCTTAACGACTTGTCATCGAATCACGTGCCTGTGCTGGCCTATCTCGGAGTGAGTAGATCCAAGACACGCCCCCTGTCCAAGTTACAGACTGGGACTTATTCCACAACATCCTCCTGACTTCAAATTTTGAAATTTGAAGTTTAAAAGCTCCTGACGGTATCGAATGTGCGGTGAATAAACTCACGGACTTTCTAAACCATGCAAAAGCAAGTACCACGAAAGAGTTCAATAGTGACAAATTTGAGCATCAGCTCCCAGAAAGCATCAAAGTCATCATTGCTTCTTGCAATAGGCTCCATAAGATTTTTAATCGGACATGGGATCCGGCAGTAAAGACAGAAATAAATCGCCTCAATCGCTGCATCAAGCAAAACATTCAAGAGCACAGAGCTGCAGTCTGGAATCACAAAATGGAAGATCTAAACCTTAACAATAATAACATCTGGAAATTTGCAAAAAATTCGAAAAACTCCAGCTCATGGAACAAACCTATCTGTAACGGGAGCGGTTTTGCTTACGCAGTTGACGCGAAAGCCGAACTTTTCGCTAAACATCTTGCCCAGCAATTCAGGCCAAACACGTTTCCTATAAATTCGGACTCTGACAAGGAAATCGTGGAATTTGTAAATTCCTGGTTAAACACACCTAGTGCTTCCAAAATCACGAACTTTGCTATCCCTCATAAGTAAACGAAATCATCAGGGAGAAAAAACCAAAAAAGGCTCCAGGCAGTGACAGCATCAGTTATCGGATGCTAAAAACTTTTCCATTTAAAATGATCTGCAGACTGACAAGCATCTTCAACGCTTCATGCACCTAAATTACTTTTCCCATGCATGGAAACGTGTGAATATTTTTATGATTCCTAAGCCGGGAAAACCGCACGATAATCCAGCTAACTACAGGCCCATCAGCATTTTGTCTTCAATCAGTAAAATTCTCTAAAGACTTACATACCACAGATTGACTGATAACCTCACGTGTCTTGCAGAGCACCAGCATGGTTTCAGAAAAAAACTTTCAACCACCACCCAGGTAGTTCACCTGACAGAATTCATCGGTTCGGCCTTGCACAATAAAATGAGTGTTGCCATATTGATGCTAGACGTGGCAAAAGCTTTTGATCGCGTCTGGTATCTAGGACTTTTACCTGCCGCGCAACCTCATCCTTATGATAAATTCTTTCCTGAGTGAACGGGCTTGCATGTAAAGCACATCCAGGTGGGTATTCCCCAAGCTATACTTAGCCCGATATTCTATATCCTGTACGTAAACGATTTCTCCCATGATGATGTCAACTCACGCCTAGCTAGCAACACCGACGATACGGCAATTCCAGTTAAGTCACGTCGTCCTGACCATGCGTTGACAAGGAAAAAATGTAAGCAACTGAAGACTGGTGTAGCCGCTGGAAAACCTGCATCCAGCCGACTAAATCGAAAATCTTGGTGATCAGGGAACACCGAAGATGAGATATTCTTAAATCAAAAGTTAATTTATTTGGAATTCCTGTCCCGGTTATCAAGAAAACCAACTACTTGGGTGTCACGCTAAATCACAACTTCACTTGGAATGATCACGTGATCCAGGCCTACGGGAAAGCCTACAGGATCACGTTCAACTTTTCTCCACTTTTAAAGAGTAATAATCTATTACTGAACCCGAAAAAGGACTATCTTTCGGTCATCCAACCGATTCTGACCTATGCCTCTTCTACCTGGGCCAATGCCCAGATAAGGATATTAAAAAAATTCAGGTAGTGCAAAATAGGTTTCTTCGCACAATCATTGGTGCCCCATATTACGTCCGAAATAAAAGTCTTCATTTCGATCTGAAACTTGAACCAATTCAAGATTTCATCAATAGGATTAATGAAAATTTCTTCGCAAGAGCTTCGATAAACAACCCAGCGAACTTCGCCGAAGTGTTTTCTTACGAAATCCTGAGGGAAAAGAAGCTTCTACGTCCATTCGCCGCCCGCCTACTACAAGCAAATCAAGCCAGCCAGTGAGTGTGCAGACAGCCTCCTATAGTCGCCGGATTTAATTAAGTCTTTTTTCGTTAATTAATGCACTGACTACCAAAGACTATTTATTCCTTTATTGTGATTTTTGACATACTGGAACGTACATATCACCGCTCGGGCAAGCATTCTCTGGCCCCTAGCAGCCTCAAAAGTAACAGCCATTTCATTGCTGCTCTTAAAAGAAGGTTTCTTCACCATGTAAATAGTGTACTTAGCAATTTCTGAATTTTTCGTGTGATTATTTTAAATTATGTGCATATATCTTTTCATTTAGTCCAGTAGCCGGCAAGCCACGCCCCTTCATGACATTAGATTCGCTGCTTTAGGCCACGTGACTAGTTAAACAGAAACTGACCATAGCCCCTTCTACAGTCTTAGCATTTTCTTGCAGGAAGCTTCAAAGTTTTTCCCACTTCAGCTTATACCTCATCTGGAGAATACTATTTATGGAATTCCTCAGATGTCAAGCTCAATTCGGGATTCACTCAGGAATCTGGAAAGAGTAGGGACAGGAATTCCCCGCTGCATGCCAGAATAATAACAACAGTATCAAAGTATCAAGGTGACGTCGAGCTTCGCGATATATACTAGTGATCATCTTGACTTGATGAAGGCATGGAAGAAAATCGTTCTTTCCTTTTAGCCCATACCTGAAAAACGAAAGGCGTTCGGTATCATCGAAAATTAGTAATTAATCAAGAAAATAAAAAATCACTTCACTATTTTATTCTGTAGAAATGCGAATGGAAAGGATAAGATAACATTTCTGAACGTAGGAAAAATCACACACGCACAAAAAAGATGTTTCAAAAGAGTTAAAATCCTCATTATGGTAAGAAACGAATAAAAAGTGATCGGATGGTCGCAGATATTTTACAGAATGCCCCAACAAATTCGTCCAAGTGATAAAGAAATACCGACCAGTTTTAAATTTATTTATGTTAAATAAATTTTATGTTAATTTTACTTTAAATTTTACATGTTCATTTAATGTTCCCGATTTTAAAATTAAATATTTTAACCTTTTCCAAAATTGGAAAATTTTTTTTTCGTTAAACGAAAAGTAGAATGATATAATTAAATTCATTCAGTAGGCAATAGTAGTTACAAACAGAAATACAGTTAAATGATTAAAACAAAAATTAAAACACATATTAAAACAAAATTACAGTTAAAAATATCAAACAAAAATCAACATTTTCCACTAAAATGTGTTATATTTCATTCTAAATTAAAATTTTGATTATACGGCCATTTTTACCATTGCTTTGATGATGCATAAAGTACTTTAATGCCAAATATCTTCCAATGAAAATATTATTTATTATTATTTTTAGTAGCGACACTCAGCCTAAATTTCGCTTATACAATAAATCTTTGCCGAACGAAGAGTTATGGAAGGCGATTTTGCTTGTACGAGTTACATTAATTGTCTCCATTTAATTTCTCCAACACCAGAACTTCAGTTATACGCAGTACGATTCAGAGATTTGACCGCGTCTCAATAGCTGTCCCTTAATGACTGGTTTGAAACTTCATTCATTAAAGAAGTTTACCATTACTTAGAACAGCAAAATCTGAGCATTAAAATTCTTTTAATTCTCCACAACACTCCAGAATACGGTGCTAAAACCTCTCTAACACTGCATCGAAACGTAAATGTTTTATTCCTTTTAACAATGACGAAGCTTTATCGATATATATACATATATATATAAGCGAAATACCACTGACTCATCAAAAGATCTCCGAAACTATACACCCGACTGACTGGAAATTTTGCATAGTTACTCATTCTACGATGTAGATGCGCACTAAGAACGGATTTTACGTAAATCCTTTTGCGTAAATTTACGCATTTATTTTACGTATTTAACGTATACTAAATACGTATTACGTATTTGGTATACTTAAGTTTACGTAATTGCGTAATTTACATGATTTTACGTAAATCTTTAAACGTTTGCGGTTTCCGATTAGAATTTGCTTTGCGATGTGGCGTGTTTAAGGGTAATTTCACCTGAGGATCTCATCGTTCTTCAACCAGAAAAACGTAGGAAGACCGTTGTCCACGAAGAAGTTTTATAAATTTAAGTATATTATTTTACAGTTTTATATATATTTAACTGTTATCATAAGTTTCATGAAAATAAATGTTATTATTAAGAGAAATAAATTATTGTGATGAAAAATTAAAATATTGTTATTTATTAAAATTGCTGTACATAAAAAACCAAAGACAAATAAGTATAATTGATAAAAAAATTGATTTAATAAATTAAAAAAATGATAAAAAATTCTCAAAATATGCTCTTAGTTTTATGTTGGCAATTTTTCGGGGTGTAGGGTCACTAGGCATCCCGCCACGTTAAATAATGGGGACGCATCCCAATGCACATGGGGGGATGTGGAAATCTGCGTATGACAAATTCACTGACTGGCGCTATATTTCTCGACTTAGAAAAATTTACATTAATTATCAGTTCGAAATTAGACATTTCGTCTATACAGAAGTGTAGATTCACATTCAAATAGATAGTGTGCCCAGCAAAGCGGAAGGGTGTTAGCTAGTACTCCATATAAGCAGTAGTTTTACGATAAAAAAATACTTTTAATCGTTAAGCTGATCACTCACCCCTTTTCAATCTGTATAATTTGTTTATATTGAAGCCATTGTCGTCGAGGAGGTGTAATGACTTCTCTTGAACAGATTGGATTGGCAGTTAACGAAACGCCATTTTTAACGTTCCGCTACAGCCGTAAGTTTATACAGTTAACACAACAATTCAGACAGAGCTACTCGGCTTCTGGTTTGAATTTTTTTTGTGAGTTTATGCGCATCATTTCTTCGTGTCAGAAACAGGAGTGTAGCTCATTTCCAAAACCTTCATTGGTGGTAAGAACATAGGTTACATAATTAGCTCATACTTCACAAACCGTGGCTCGTTTCATTGTATATGCATCGTTTCAGCATTAAAGGGAATAATTTATGCCGATGAGACGCTTCTGAAGCTTCAGATCAGTATATTTTTATGTATACATGCCTTACAGGTGTCAAGGGATATTATTAACACCCACATTATAATTTAATAGTAAAAAAAAGTCCAAAAAGGTAGTACAGTAAAGCTTACATAAGCTTGTATGCGCTGAATCATGTTTTTTAATCATTCTTTTTTGCACACTAATGAATGCCGTATTTAACAAGTTATATTGTAAAGTATTTCTCCCGCCTTCTTAGCGTACCTTCGTGGTGTAGTGGTTAGCACGCTTCGCTCGTTTTCGAGAGGTCCGTGGTTCGAGTCAAGGCGAGGGTATTAGTCGTTTTTCATGTCTTCTGCTTCTAAACAACCTAACGTCTCTACAATATAAATTCATTTTTACTGAGCTGTTCTAATGCAATGCAAGCAGCATGCCATTTAAATAAAAGTTATTCGCATTTTGTACATCGTTGAATTTAATCTATCGGAACTGCTGCAATAATTTTTTCAATGCTGCGAAGATTTTCTTCGCATTTTTCCTTGCTTAAAAGAAACTAGACGTAGCTCAATCAAGGTTATTAGAAGTGTGTTAACTAACTTGAGTAAAGGTTAGAACCTAAGCTAAACTCTACACTTTTAAGAAGTCTGTACAATGAAATAATGCCCTAAAATTATCGGGAGATATAATCGTGTTCGATATATATCCGAATCCTTACATATCGAGTCAAAACAGGCTTTTACTCCAAGTTGTTCTAAATAGCATTTTTAGTTTTCTAAACATGTGTACACTTGCATAATACACAGCATTTCACATAAGTACTTTTTCCCTCCTGCAACTATCTTGATTAAATTCAGAAATTCCAATAGATTAAAAATGATTTCATTGAAAAATATGTTGAAATTTGATGATTAACCGTTTGCTAAATTGTGATAATTTTCAAGCAATATCAATAGCAAAGTAACCAAGATGATTAAGATAACCATTTGATAATATATTGCGCTGTTTTGTGCAAACACCAAAAAAAATTTGTCTGCAGCTGAGAAATTTAATATGCCTTAAGCCAAATGTATGTTCCTGATTCCCAATTTTCCATTTAAAATATAATTCAATTATGCTTGAATTTTGAATAATAAGTAGCCAGAAAATATACTGAAGTTTTGTTTCGATTCTAAAATTGAATAATATTTCTTCCAATAGTTAAAATTCAATAGTCCAATAGTCGTTAACTTAAATGATCATGTATTTTTCTTAATAACTTCTTGTTTTAAAACAGTTGTAGCATTCGGTCTTCGTAGAGAGCATATTCTAGATCCCAAACTGTAAAAGACTAGTGGAGAATTATCACTATGTCTTGTAAGTACCACAGAGGCAGGGAACATTAACACAATAAAGTTTAACAGTCGCCCGCAACTCATGCTTAGAGAAGCTAAGAAGCTCTTAAATTAAAGGTAACTGATTAACTAAAGCTAATAAAAATAATATAGCCTGACGGCTTCACAATTGGAAAAACACGCAAGCTGGTTCTGACCTACAATCAAAGTAACAAACCCAATGGCGGGAGTAACTCAACGCTGCAGAATACTAACTGCAAGAGAATCAAAATTAGCAACGTGATCTTTAAGCAGGCAGAGCACGCTATGATTCTACCCTCTAAAACCTTCCTTTAAATGGGCTCTTCTTTCTACCTCATTTGAATATCTCGCTTCAGTTAAAGGAACAACTACGATTTCTAAGCTGTCTTCTCCCAGCATAGTTTCTTGTGCTTCTTAAAAATAATGACGTTGATAAATATACGAAGAATGTCTTTCTGTCTGAAACGTATACAAGCACTGTATCTTATATTAAATATAATCTTACATTAATATTAAATGTTTTTATCTTATGCAAATAAATATCTTTATTTCTTGAGCTAAATAACTTACATCACACTAAATAACGCCTCATTTATTGTCTTATGCAACATTTCCAATCTGTCTTCGAGTCAACGTTGAAAGAAACACGATTGGCTGAAATAATGGCAAAACCCGAAAAGAATTGAAAACGTAATTAATTTTATAAGGCATTTTCTGGTAGCAAACTCGGCGAGTATTCGAGAGGTCCAGATTCGAGTCCCATCAAGAGCACTGCACATTTTTCACATTCTGGAGTGGTTACAGAATAATATAATAAACGATAGATATTTTTTTTTGTTTAATTTTCAGACCTACTGGTCACTTTCAGTGATGGTTCTTTACAAGAGGTAGTGCCCACGATAGGATTCAGATTACTGTATATGAGTTTTTTATGAAAATAATAATTCGCCACTAGTTTTTTACAGTTTGGATCTAGTGTATGCTCCCTAGGAAGACAGAACGCTACAACTGTTTTTAAATAACAAGTGATTAAGAAAAATACATGATCATTTAAGCTAACATTTTAATTAAATGTTTTAATAAGAAAAAAAAGTACCTTTCGAAATAATTAAAAACACACAATGTACGTTTTAGCAATATTTTATTTTCTCCATGAAATATATTTTCCGTATTTCAAAACGCACAATCAATCCAGTATTTCAGAAAACTAACTATAAGTGTTGATTTTTCCAGTTAAATTCTATGTGACATATCTGACTTCGAACCTAAAATTCTGAAGAACACAAAACCTTGTCCAAAACTTAAAGGTTTATTCAACTAGAACTTCAAAATTGATGAAAAACTTAACATCATAAACGAAAACTTAACATCTTAGGTGGAAACATTCAACTTCCCAGGCAATGCTTTAAACTGTCAGCTATTCCGGCACGGCGAAGATCACTTTCTTATAAGGACAAAATCCATCTGGCCCCCTTCGGCATATAACTAAGATGCGCTGGATTCAAACTTCAGATCTCACGTGTCTTGTACTTAAACGGCTGGACTGGAAATAGAACAAGACCGGAACCGGAACAAGACAGGAACCGGAGCAAGACGGGAACCGGAACCATCATCTACTTGCTTCTCCCCGGGGCAGGTCTACTCTGGCTCGAACTGAAAATAAACTGCTCCGCTACCAAGGAAAGGACCTCCTTTTATTGACGGCGGTTGCCGTTGCTACAGGCGATTATGTAAATTTTTAACAATAAGATAAACGTTTCCTTAACTTTATTTTCTTGTTGTATCATTCATTGTTTACCCTTTGAATTTAATTTTTAATCTTATAAAATAAACTCATGTACTACTCTATTATCTCGGTATTTGTCTTTAATTATCATCAAGATTCTTGACTAACAAAAAGATATTATATAGATCGATAATCCCTTTTACCGATATTTTTATATTAAGTTGCATGTGCGCTTGCTATCTTGAGTCAGTCAGAATTGGTAAAATCTTTCACCGTTTTCATTACTTATATCCCTGATTTTAGACGAGAAAACGTCCAGATAGATGACTGTAGAATGATTATATCATATGTTTCACTTGTTGCCAAATAGCTGAGCATAAATTTATGTGCTATATTTGTCAAGAACGAATTATAACTAACGCAAATGATTTGCAAGATTTACATGCTTTCAAATGTTTCAATAAATTTTATATAATTTAGTTTTAAGTCCAAATATTGGATTACAAACTACTACTTCTGCAGTTTAAATGCGTAGTGCATCTTTTATGCTGGTTTTTGCTACGAATCCAAAAGAATAGGAATGTGAAGTATTTGTTTACTCAGAAGATTCATTGGCATGTGAAATAACCATTCCACAAAAATTTCAGAAACTGCCAGGGTAATTTACACAGACTCCGACACAATGTTAATACAAGCTGTTAATGATTTACTATAATTAAATAGGCACCAAATAGAAAGGAATATAATCTAACCATGTGCAAAACGTACAACATTTTTGGAAACCAGAATTCAAATTTAAAATATCTGATGCAGATACCACGTACTTCTTTGTACGTCCTATTAAATTATACATATTTTTGCTGCAGTTAACTTATTTCCTCAAATCTCATTAGAGGCATATTTCTAATTCAATTACTTCAGTTCTCACTTCGCGGCAAGACAAAAATACATAAAAACTCACTCTTCATTAAAAATTGCAAAATTTAGAAATCCTAAAACACCAGATACAGTTAAAACAGTTGCAATTTTTACAATTAAAATTAAAGTTTCTACGAGAAAACAAGCAATTTGGCCAGCGGGCAGGAAGACAAAATTTTCGATGAACAAAACTGAAAGCTAACTTTTGGCCACATTGGGCAAAATGACACCAAATTTTGTGCACCAGCTGACTTTATTCACTATTCTACTAAGAGTTTCAAATGCAAACGAGTGGTGGCCTCGTTAGGCTTAGCAGCGCCACTTTTAAATTATTAATAATTCTACAACTATTGCAAGTAGATTAACTAAAGGCTTAGAAACCTTAACTAGAACATAAGAACATAATTCAGTCGCGTTTAAAGCAAACATTGCGCAATTTACCAACATATAAGAATAAAAAACTGAGCTCACCGAGCCGAGTAACAGAGGACAATTCATATATATATATATATATGTATGTGTGTGTGTAGGTCTGGTGCGGACGATTGCAATGAAAAAGAAAAGTGCGCAACTGCATGTTATAGCAGTTCATATACAAAATTTCAACGTTCTACGGCTGCTCTTTTTTGAGTTATGCCAGATACAAACTACAAGCGTACGTACGTACAGATGTAATAAAAAATCTCTTTGGAATCCATAGTAAATGCATTTTACAATCCGTTTTAGAAATAAAAAAATCCTTTATTCTGTCCGTACGTACAGATGTCACGCAAAAACATCGTTAAAATGCATTCGAGAGCGGCCAAAATATATTTTCTTTGAAATACGTACGCGAAATTTTTCGAGATTATGATACTTCCTTTACATCGTACAAAGGAGTAAAAATTTGAATTAATTTATAAAACAATCAAAAATAAAACAAAAGTAAAATCATTATATTCTATTTTAATCTTAAATCGGGAAGTATTTCAAATCAGAATAGTCATGCCGTCCATTATGTCTGTAGGCATATTTCACTGAAAATCGAATTTAAGGAATACATGTACAATTAGTATAGTTTCCATTTTTCTCATACAGCATCTTTCTCAGATGCGAGTTTAAGGCAAGGAATATGTGCTAAAGATCTGTGGTTATATGAATGCAATATGGATTTCATATACATTTGCACTGTTTTTATTTATTTATTAATTTATTTGATGCATTTTGGAGTAATTTTTCATTCCATTTACTGCGTTTTTTTATTTAAGGGAATGTGTGACTACTTAATGCATTTCATGTGTTTATTTCACACATTTCAAGTATTTATTTAAGGGAATGTGTGACTACTTAATGCATTTCATGTGTAGTCCGTCTTTTAATTGCCAGCTTACGTTTGCATTTTAATGATAGTCCAAACGGGACACAATTATGGGCAAAAATTCTTCCAGCAAGCCTTCATAACATTTAATGCCCACCAGCGGCCGAGTGGTAAAGACGCTGAACACTGGTAGTTCGGTCCGAGGTTCGAATCCCGCGAACGGGCTGGCTGTATGGGCGTTTTCGTGGTTTTCCCCATATGTAACGTGTATACGAGCCAGTTTCCCTTAGAAAGTCCTCCACGAAGGCATCCCTCCCTTTAGGCAGATAGCCCTCGTGTGCTTTGCCATAATTGAATAACCCAACCCATAACATTTAATACTGGCCAAACTGATGAACTTCAACGAGTGTTTGCTACCTTGGCTACATTTAGAAAACCTTCGGAAATCACTTTTTCAGAGCCCTCCTAGCGAATTTTCTCGAAGCACAAAAAAATAACGGGAGGTTGTGAACATCGGTTAATATTTAGTTCATTTCATATTCGCAGGATCTTTATTAAGATTTAGCTGGTAATTACTCTTTTATGTTTTGCTTTGCAAGTGATTTTGCAAGCTATCTGTGATATTCATTGGTGTTAAAGAAAATTTCATTTTATGCCTTTTTCGTTCTTGGGATATTTATAAATGTTCATATTGCTTAGCAGATTTGCTATTCCTCTATGAAATTTCAAGGCTTCCGGTTCATCTGGCCTGCTTTCAGAAGCAGAACACACAGCATGCAGCAGTATACATATTAGCATTAAACATTAACTACTGACTTTTAGAATAATAGCTTAATGTGGATTAATTTGAATAGAAAAAGAATTATTTCTGTAGCAGCGGTTCTCAACCTTTTTGACTAACGCCTAGCACCTAAACAAAAATTGAAAACTTTTAATATCACCACTACCTTTCACAACGATTTTTCAATTTCTCAATAGCAATATTAAAAAACAAATTTTGCTATTTGCACAAGCTATTCGCAATTTATATTATATATGCACACAAAAAATATTAGATTAATCAATTACCATTTTAATTATCAAAATTTAAGTTATAGTACTTTAATTTTAAAATTTAGTGCGAAATTTGGGCCTGTTTAAGAGAGATTAGTTTCTTCACGTCTGGTCTTATTTCACTTAGTTTTAGTATTAAATTAGGATCCACTGTTAATTTTGTTCTGTATTTATTTTTGAAATATAACATGGAAGAAAATCCTTGTTCCCACAAACAAATTTAGATCTAAAAATTCAATAGTGAGTGTTCAGTGAATAAGCACAACTTAGGGTCCTCACAACAAAGTTTCAATATGTCGCCCAACTGCTGTAGTGGTTAGCGTAGCGGACTGCCGTGCCGAAGGACCTGGGTTCGAATCCCGGATAAGGAATGGATGTTTGTAAATGTATAGTGTCGGTGCGGCATGGCGGCACTTTAAATATGCGGCGAGCCGAAACTCCTCTCGTGTGACTTGGTGGAAGGGGAGAGGGGTGGGAGACCCGTCCCCCCGGGGCGCTCTCCTTCAAAATTGGACGCGGAACTGAGCCAAATCGCACTGTCACCTGTAAGGTGCTCAAGGCTGTTGCCAACGACAGGCATAATCTTGCGCTCCTTGCCAGGAAGAATTTCGTGCACTTGAGCTGACTGTACGTCAGACAAGTGAGCATAAGCAACAACAACAAGTTTCACTATTTTTGTAATGATATCTGCGTGCCTATGGGTATGTGTACAATTTTTCGACCAAAATAATTCATATGAAACTTCTAAAATATCTGCTTTCGGTAGTTAAGCCTTCAACATCTTGTTCTACATTTATGCAAAGAGTTAAATAGATTTTGAATAAAACTGGGCAACTGCAAGTGTTATTTGAAGTCTGTGATATTTTTTTATTAGTGGTACTTTAATTGAAGCCCATGACAGATTTGCAGCAATTAACATAATATATTACTGCATATATTTTTAATTCGCTGCCATTCTACAAAACCCAAATGCTACAACTTTCTTTTATATCTACTTAGTAAGCTAATACTAGTTAATAATTAGCCCGAAAGGGCTATTAGTCTCGAAACACGATTTTGCATTGATTCACTTTAAATGTCGTCCACTATACTTAAGTGGCCGTTAGTTACGGAAAAACGTTTCTTGGACCAAAGCCTTATTTCTGAGTAACAAAATATATGACATATCATTATGCATATTTCGTAATCAAAGATCAAGTCCAAGAATTTCTAAAAGTTCTTGAAGAATTTTGTTTTTGCTGTATGCCAATGAAAAGGTGTGAAAGAGAAGAAACGAGTTACTTTATTCAGAGACAATGAGCGAGCAGGGTTTTAGAGTAATACGTAATACACTGATTGCGATGAGGGGATAAAAGAATTTTCAGTGCCAGAGCTTTAGAAGGGAATAGCTGAAAAACTTGGGTGAGGTGGGTAGAAGGAGTTAATATGGACCAAAGCAAGTCAAGTTACTTAGATTAAAAGACTGCTCAGGTATACTGAAGAGGACCACATTATTTCCATACTAGTATCTGTTTGAGAAATCTTCGTGCTACATAACTTGCATAATTAAATAAATTTAGTAAGTTTGGTGTTACTGAGTAGGTTACGAATATCTTTGAAAAATCTGATGTGTACACCACATGACTTCTTTGTACGGAATATTAAATTATACGCATTTTGCGATTCATTTAAACTTATTGGATTGAATTAAATCTACTTCTTCGATAGCGCGTAAACCGCAATAGAATAAATGCACTCTTTAAAATTCACTATACTTGTTTACCACAGCGACACTCTGGCGCTAGCTTCACGTAACAGCGTTACATCTCATTCGTTTTATAACTCAGAATGCACAAAAATTATGTATATCATCTGAAGAATTATCTAATCGTTGCCACATGTTCTATTCAAATCTAAAACGATGTATATATAAAAAAAGGAAACACAGTATTTCTCATTCAATTAATTCAGTTCTCACTTCACGACACGGCAAAAATACATTAAAAACTCAAAATATCTATATTAAAAATGACGAAGTGAATCTTAAACACTTATTTCCTCGAATAAATTCCAGAATGGATTAAGCATGATTCGATTCGCAATGCTGAAAGAAGACGTTATCTTTGTTGTCGCGAAGCTTAGTTTCTCTACATTGGCAACAAATCCACCATTCTCGTAAGTTTCAAATACAAACAAATATGGCCGCCATGAGAAAAATGATTAGGCTTAGCCGCACTTGAACAACTTTTAAATTGTTGATAATTCAACAGATATTGCATGCAGATTTAATAAAGGCATAAGAACTTTAACCCGAAGAACAACATAATTTAAACATTTTTAAAGGAAAAAATGCGCAATTTAACATTATATAGGAGTAAAAAAACAGAGCCCACTGAGCCGAGTAACAGAGTGGATATGTGTGTATGCATATCTATATATATTTATAACTTTTGGTGCGACCGATTGCAGACAAAAAGGGAGGTGCATATCTACATGTTATAGTGGTCCTAGATGGAACATTTCAGCGTCCTGAGGCTACTCGTTTTTGAGTTATGCGAGATACATACATACATACGTACGCGTGCACAGACGCCACGAAAAAAATCACTTCAGAATCCATTTTAAATCAGTTTTATAATTTTTTGGGGGGGTGGGGGAAGAGTCCTTTATTCTGTCCTTACGTTTAGATATCACGCAAAAACATCGTCAAATTGCATTCGATAGCGGTCAAAATGGATATTTTCGTTGAAATATGATACCCGAAATGTTTCGCGATTACAATACTTCCTTTTTACTCCTCACAAGGAAGTAAAAATGGTTGAGTTCAATTATTATTGACACAGGTCTATGATCTTAAAAGGTTTTGGTTTGCGAAGGGGATCGATTGGTCCCCTTGTCAGAACTGAGTGTTCTGTGCGTAGTTTTGGCAAACATCTTCGTGAACAGCTGAAAAGACTCTAAATCCTGATCTGGAACAGGGAGCTGAATACAGCTATGTTCTGGTTGTAGATACTGTGCTTAAGAATAACTGCACTTGGAAGGGATTTAAAATCCTCTTTTATAAAATCAATATTATTTACAAATCAGTTCCCAACTTGGGAAGGATACAGAAAGTAAAGACCACACTTGGGTCTAAATGAACAATCAGATAAATTTAAACTAAAGCTAAATAGAAATTTAATTGATCTTTGCTCACAGAGCTCTTCGCGGAGTTGGCCTCTAACTAAATGGTGTGTAGCAAGAATTATTAATACTAGCGCACTTGGATTTATTTCAATAAGCAATCACGTAGCAAGCACTATGGCTTAGAATTTATCTGCTAGCTGGTCAGACGAACGTCGAACAGAATGACCGTGATCTGAGACTAAAAGCTCTCTTTTTTCCTGAGAGGTTTCTACCTCTGGTTTAAATAGTACTTGGCTCTACTTCAAATTAGCATACGCTGAAAACGCGCGCTTCTTCTGACGGGAAGTTGAAACTGAGAAGAGATAGAAAGATTTAAATTAAAATAAAACTTTGCTAGTTTAACTAAAACCTTACACCCTTCCCAAGCTGAGTTAGCTTCTTTTCCATCATTGGTGTTGATGTTGGTAAATTTGTGTTATCTCATAGGGAGAGAATGAGCAGATTTAGAATTGGGACAGCAGCATTAGAATTGAGAATGAGCAGGACCGTTTATTCATTTTATTGTGAGTAACTTTCAAATTTCAAAGCCATAACACTTGGAGAGTTAAAGCTGATTATTTTTTAAAGCATGGAAATGGGGTAAGTGCCATGTGCATCAGATTTTTTGTATTTATGCAAACATTTGTGCATTCATTTTAATGTTAGTTTGTGATAGTTTTTATTTTATCGTGTCACAGTACACAATCTTAAGGTTTATATAAAGGGCCTGGTTAAGCTGCAACCCAGATAATCCGGTCCGGGTAAAGGAATTGATTGTACGTCAATTGTAAAATGAAGATGTGACCTCTTTAGACTGAAGTTCAAAAACGTTTGAATCACAATGCATGTAATGATTTTAGCATTTGAATTTATAATAATTAATAATACTTGTTTGATAAAACTATAAATATTATATTAAATTACTATCTAATAACACAGTCAGAAAATTCATAAATACCATTGACAATCTTTCAGAGGATATTTTTTAAACCCAGAAATATAAGCGTATTTTTATTATTTACCGAAAAGATGTGGAATCTAAAACCTAACTTCAGTTCGAATTTGATAACTTAGTAA
The DNA here is from genome assembly GCA_000611955.2 of Stegodyphus mimosarum. Lineage (NCBI taxonomy): Eukaryota > Metazoa > Arthropoda > Arachnida > Araneae > Eresidae > Stegodyphus > Stegodyphus mimosarum. The sequence continues at coordinate 205,257 of KK118735.1, read as the reverse complement.
GTAAAAGGGATAAATACAATACTGTTCATAATCTCATAGTGCGTTTTTATAACACATTTATATATTTATTTATCTAGAAATCTACGCGTATCTTTACCATTCACTAAAAAAAAATGTGGACTCGATCCATCTTTAAAAACATATAAACTAGAATATGATAAGAAAGACTGCAAAATTATAAATACCGTTCCCAGTTTCTTAATGCTTTTCCATAACACGTTTTTTAAATATAGAAATCTATACTCAATTTTTTTCATTTGCTGAAAACTGGAATTTAAATATTGACCTCCGAAATTAGAAGAATAACTGTAAAACCCGTTCCACTGCATACAGGAGACTTATGCAAGAAAACAAGTCTTTAGGCGTAAGCAAAATGTTTACGTTTTTTATTTCTTTAAGCAGATCCCTTGCCATTTCAGCAAGTAAATATAAAACAAATTCTATTTAAAATAAATTAATTAGCATAAAATCCTAATTGAAGTGACAGTAAAGTTTGCGCTAAAACTAAACAATAAACTTTCACGGGTTAAACATAGATGGCGCCATACGCGAAAACTTCTTTAACTGCCTGTATCTGTTCGTGAAGTATGCAAGTACATTTAGAGACTTTTCGTTGGTCAGCTTTTGAAGACGTGTCTGCAGAGAGCATTAGAATTTTTCACGCATGTTTCGCAGGTAAAATCTAACTTTAATAACAATTAAACATGAAAAAACTTTAAATGGAATCTTTTGCTTCTTCGCAATTTTACTTTTATGTTTGTATTTTTTATTGCAAATGATAGTCACTCTTTTTATTGAAAGAAATATCCTTATTATTTCATTAATTTATTCTTAGACATATACTTTATTAAATTTATCAGATATCCAAATTATAAATTCTGTTTAAATTTTCTGCCGTTGTATTTGACTAATTTATTTAATTGCATTCCCTTATTTACTGCTTTATTCATGCCGATATAGTTACATTCCATTGTTTTTGACTATTTCATAAAATTTGTTGTGTAAGTTTTTCAATTTATGGTAATTTAGTTTATTCTTTTCCCATTCTGGGTATCAAGTAAAATGATCCAAATTAATTTTCTGGGGAATATATAAATGAACGAAAATGTATGGATAATTTTTTTTGCATTCTGTTCGTATTTATAAATAAATGCATATATCTAACTTTGTTACAATCCGACAGTTAATAATTAAATTTAATATTTCTGAATAATTGGATGTCAGATTAAGAGTATACTGTAATTATGAATTTTTATTCTGCACATTTTTTCCCCACGGAATTTTCAGTTATCTACATTCAAATACTGAATAGGAATAATTTATATAAATCATGAAATTTATTAATTTATCAGAAATTATGTATTTTGATGTATAAAACTGCGAAGATTATTACAGAAAGAATATTGAATACTTTGCTATAGATGCTTACTTTGCTTATTTGTAGATGGCTTCGCTTGTCACAGAAGTGTTCTAATATATTTTATGTGAAACCATGAAGAAATTTTGGCAGTTTATTATCTAAAGAGCATATCAATTGAATGCCAATTTCATTTCCTATATAAAACGTGTAAGTTATTTTCGTCCTCCTTGCCGCGTCTCATCTTAGTGTAATTGGAAATACGTCTGACTAGCAGTCAGGAAAACCGGAGTTCGAAACCTGGAGGAGCATTGCGCATTTTTGATGTTTTCTGCTTCAACAAATGACCCATTAAGGGCTACCTAGGACAAAAATGAAGTACCTGCTGTTTTCTCCCTGAAAATATGAATATTTGCTTCTTTTCAATTAATCAAACAAGGATTCGACTAACATCTTTGAAATAATTAATAATTATAACAAAATCGAAAAGCCTTCAGATTTTATATTACGCCCAAAGGGGCTTTTATTTAACGTTTTGTATGTTACCTTTATTCATTAAATATAATTTTCTTTGCACATCAACCATAAAATTCAACTCAAAAGCAGTATTGGAAAATAATTTAAAAAGAGCATATCTTTAGAATTTCGATACACAGTCTCGCGCCCTGGAAATAATTTTTTTTCCGTACAGTGTTGCCATTGCTCGCTTTGAAATCGTTGACTTTGTTGATCGGCAATTCGTTAAAGGTTTACAAATATGAAATAGATAATAAAACAAATTCCAAATTTGAGCTTCCAGATACCCATATTTGAGTGGAGGACTACGTTATTCAAAATCTGATGTCTGTAGGTACCGTTGTTTCTTAACAGTGCGAGAAACATACCTACATTCATGAAAACTCTTTATTATTTAATTTCTTTAAACATAATGCAGGGCTCTAATATTTGGTGGCAACAATTTGAAAAATGAAATACCGTTTATAGTGGACCTACGCAAAATGGCAAAACGAAATTAATATCCATTCTGTGCAAATTTCTCCTTTGGGCTAATAATAACTTCTATAATACTAGAATTAAACAAGCAGGTGTTATCTATGTGTTTTACACCTTCTCCAGCCGCTGAGCAAATAAGGTTACTGAAATTTATCAGTTTGATTTAAATTTAAATCATGGCGAAAGGGTTGAGTAAATGGGAGTTTTCGTAGTTTTCCTTATGTGCAATCTGAAAACGAGTTAGGTTTCTTTAGAAAGTTCACCACGAAGTTAACTCTATTCTTTTTCAGATAGTTTTAGTGTTCTTTGCATTGATGTAATAAACTGATATATTTTATTCAGTGATCGTAGTACATCTCATAAATAAAGGATTCGGATCGCAGAGAACCTTGAAATAAATAATAAAACATCATTTTAATATCACAAATACAAATGTAGACAATTGGTCAGCGTGTTTCATGAAATTCTAAACTATGCCTCTAAATTTAGAATTCGGGTTTTAACCATTGATAGAAACAAATTCAAGTTTTAATCTGAATTATACGAATCTAATAGTTAAAGAAATTATTTTAATTATTGTAGTATTATCTCTGAAATTATATTTTTATTCTTTTTATGTTTTTCTTTTTTTATAATTTACTAACTGTACGCGTAGTTTTTTAAATTTAATATATAGATTCCTTTTTTTTTTCATATTTTGATTTCGAAATACACTTGATTTCGTTTAATTTTGACTTCTTCCCTAATTCCCGCCATGTATTCGTTGTGGCAGAAATTAGATTATGGCCAGGCTGGCTATGATAAATAACAAGGGAAATAACAAGGGTATGATAAATAACAAATTATATATTAGTTTAAAAGATCTATAGTGCCAACCTTTGTAATTCTTGAGCCGAGAAACCAATTCAACTGAATAATGTCTCAGATTTGCACGCTGCTTCCGTTCTATTTCGTGATCAGCTCCTTTAAATACCTTTTTAGACCTGCATTTTCATTCTTTTCTAGCTATGAATTTTCTAGATTCTATGAATTCTTTTTTGTTCGTTTCTGGATTTTAACTACCTTTGCGTTCATTATGCATGGATGCCACGCATCATTCTGCATGTATATTTTTGTATTGAATGAAATAATTTATAGTCATTGAAAAATATATAAATGATGACTATACCGTTAAGTAACTTTTTTTGAATAACTTTCACATTCTGTGACATCGGTAAATATTATGTTGTTATAATTTAGAACAGAAAAGGAAGATCTTAGGCGGTGAGATTTGGAAACATTTAATTTCGTTTGATGGAATATTGCAATATTTGAAGTTTGGCTGAAATTAGAAACAATTTTCAGCTATTAAAAAAGGATTTTCTACACAAATATGAGCGTAAATATTTTCATTACTCTATTTATGCTAATAAATAAGTACAAAGGTGATTTAGCAAACATTTATGGTTTTTGTTTTTAAACTGAGCTTTGGATGGCCGTGATAAAGAAACTAATGCATATTCATTACAGAGCCCATAAAATAAGGACATATTATTTCTATAATGTTTTAAACGTTATTTTGCCCCATTTTAATATAACTACTTTAGCTTACTTATATTACAACATCCCATCTTATCTTTAAACTTCCGTAAAACTAGAATGGATAGACATCAACTTTAAGAAACTTTCAATTCTTATCTTGAAAAATATTGAAACAATATCCAGTTATCTGCGAACATTGAGTACTACATTTTGAAGACCAAAATTTCAGTAATTCAATATTTGAAAAACTATTCCATAAACTAGCCATTACAAACAGAATTTGATTATCTTATGATGTATTTTATCCCTTCTTTCGGCATGCCTTCGTGGTGTAATTGGAAGCATACTTGACAGGTCTAAGGTTCGAGTCCCGGCGAGATCATTGCATATTTTCACGTCTCCTGCTTCAAAGAAATCTAATGACTCTTCAATAAAGCCCGAACTAGTAAAAGTGTTGTGACGATAATTCGTCACCATCAGGATTTGGCGACTGGTTCCATAATCCCCAGTCGTCCCTTAAAAAGGTGGAGTATATAAGGTATTTCCTCCCTTCTTCTAAATAAACACTAGTGAGGAGCTACTGTAAGTGCTTTGTAATTTTCCTTTTGAATTTTTATTTTGACTCGCGGAACCCTAGGGTTTTATTCGCGGAACCCTAGGGTTTTATTCATGGAACCCAGGGTTTCGGGGAGCAGAGTTTGAAGACTACTGGTGCCTGCTCTCACAAACAACAGTAGTCCAGTTTTATATCCTTTTTAGTAAAAGTACTTGAAATATAAATTCTACGTACACGGTTCTTCTTGAGCTTCCAAGAACTATTAAATAGATTTCTAAATTTAATATTTCACTTTTGCTGAGGACTGCAAAATCATGGATGCATACCGATTTTTATGACACGCATTTTGATTCGAATTAGGAATAAAACTTCTGATCGATACCAAGAATAGAATTTTAAAATATTGTTTGCAGAATTTTAGAAAACTGTAGAATTAGAACTTTTTTGCAAGAACTTGTAAAGTCTTGTATTCTTAGGAAGCATAAATTACAAACTTTAAAAAGACTATTGAAGAATTACCTTCGAGTCTTGCAAAACAAAACAATTTTCAGAAGAAGAGTGTATAAAACCCTTTTATTTTGAACACACAGACGTAATAAAGACCCAACTTGGGTTTACGCAAGCCGACGCTTCTGGCTAAACTTAAATACGTAATGTGGAACTAAAATCAAATCTAATAAATTAGCCTAACGGCTCCCAGGATAAAGTAACGTGCAGAAAAGGATCTGGTATGTAGAAAACTGGCAAGACAAGCCTTATGGCTAGAAGCAGTCAATACCACAGAATCAAATCACTAACAAGTGATGGTATAACGTGGCCTCAAGTAGGCAGAACATGCTTTAAAATTAACTTGCGTAACCTTCTCTTAAATAGCAATTCTTTCTCTCTCAATCTGAATAAACGCTTGTTATCTAAGGCCACGAAGGACCCTGCCACCATTTTAAAGACGCAAAATGTCGTGCAGAGATAGTAGAATCAAGAAGCTCCAATCGTGCAATGCTAGTTCTTCTTTTTCCACAGGGGGTAATTCTTGCTCTAGCCTGTATAAGTTGAATGTATACAGAAATTTCTTTTTCATCACGAAGGAAGACTGCTGTTGCATATGCAAATTGACTTGCATCACAAAACACATGTAAAGAATGCTTATCATTTACTTTCCTAAATTTGATCGATCTTGGGACTTCAACTTTTGACAATAAAGGTACATCTTTCATCCATTTTAAAAATTATTTCTTTGTATCTACATCTACTTCCTGATCCCAACTGATGTTTGCTCTCCATAAATTTTGCAAAAGAAGTTTGGGTATTCAGGCTACTGGACAAGCAATCCCCAAAGGATTGAAGATTTTGTGAGCAGCAGCTAGAATAATTCTTTTCGTTATATTCTCAGTACACAAATTCTCGAAACTTGATATTCAGTTGTAGGCTATCTCTCATTTAGTTCCATACTAAACATTTGTAGAGCTAAGAGAAAGTCTTGAACAATCTGTATTTTCCCATCCTCTCAAATCAAACTGTATTTCTGCCATTCTTCTGAAGCTTCTGTTATGAAAGTTTGTAATTCAGATTCATCTTTCACACTCGTGACACAGTTGCCAACGTAGAAACTACTAAGAAGTTTCTGTATAATTTCTTTTGGTTAAATGGACTGTCCTTCTACGCATTGGTTTAGAACTGTGTGAAAATACTGCTGAATAACAGCTCCAAGCAGAAAAGGATTACTTGAAACTACGAATACAACTGTACAGTGGCGATAAATTTTTAATTCATTGTTGCTATTTACACACAGGAATCTTAGAAAATTTCTATCATTTAGATAAAGGCTTATTTGGAGAAAAGCCTTTCGAATGTCTGCAACGACACCTACTTCGTCTAAGCGAAATCTAGTCAAAATGAAAGGAATCAGTTCTATGAGGTTTGGGCTCTTGTCTAAACATTCATTGAGACTGGGTGACCCCCTTTCCCTTGCAGAAGCATCAAATACTGGTCGTATTCGTGTTGTACTGTTTTCTTTAACAAATGTCTGCGAGGCAGATAATGACAAGGAACATCTTTTTCGCTCAGTGGTACTTCCTCAATAATGCCTTCTTTCAACCAGTCTTGAAATATATTTCCGTAGTCTTCATATAAGGGCCATCAGCTTTCAATTTTCTCAATGTAGAATTCAATCTTCTGAGAGATAACTCATAGTTGTCTGGAAGTAGACGGTGACCATGGTAGACTTACCATAAAACGTTCGTTCTCGATTTTCACGGTATTTAAAAAATGCTCTTTAGCAGTTTCCTCAAGTTCGGATTTTGTTTTGCTTTCTGATGGGTCTCTGATACCTAATCTATGTAATGTCGACAAATCTGTTAGACAAGCATCTTTATTTAACATTGAAATTAAATTTGTACTCTCACTAAACGACTTTGCTCGGATGCGACCTATAATCGTCTACCCTAGTTTTATTTCAATGGCAAGACCACTGGGTAGAAGTTTATAACCGCCAGTCATCAACTTGCCTGATGTGTCAGCTCCAATTAAAATTTCAATAGGCCCGCATTCCTGATCACCAGGATAAATGCCTAAGTATGCAAGTTCTTTTAGACACAATTCTGATTCAACTGGTGGCATGGTATCACATATTACAGGTTGGCTTAGTGCTTCGACAATAATGACAATTATATGTACACTTCATATTTGATAAATATATTATTAACACATCATGTTTATACACTTTAGTATTACTTCCTCCGAACAGTAAGTGTTGAAAGTATTCATTTCTTAAGGCTTTGTATCCCATCTCTTTAGCTGTGTTACTCAAAATGTAAGACCTCTGAGACGCAGAATCAATAATGGCTCGAGCTTTATGCTTCTTACCATTGCATCTTAAAATCACAGTTAATGTTTGTAACATAACATTAGGTGCACTTGAGACATTGGCAAGTGACTAGTCTCTCTCTGAATCAGTTTTAATGCACTCAGTTTCCTTTTTATTAGAATGTTGTGCACTTGCTGTAGCTATATTTCTGCACAGAAGTACATGATCTCTTTTCCCACATAGTACGCAACTCGATTTCTCATTACATTTCATTACTCGATGTCCATGCTTAAGACAGAAAGCAGCAACGCGATTTACCAACAATAGCTTCTCTCTCATTTAGAGGTATATTTTTGTCTTTATACAATTCCAAGAATTATGAGCATTTGAGCAAAATATGCACAATTTTTGTCCTTGAGCTGATGTAAACAGTTCGGAAGTACTGTAGAGTCATTAGGGTTTTTGATGCTGGAGAAGTGGAAAATGAGCCCTGCTTTCGCTGAGAGCCGAACCTGGACCTTTCGAATACTCTCCGAGTGTGCTACTGTTACACCACGAAGGCACGCTGAAAGGAGGGAGAAAATACCTTATAATGTTGTTAAAACAAAAAGTTTTGTAGTCTTCAGAATTTTCAATTTTTATAAGATTCAACACTGTTGAGTAAAATAACGTTTTCAAACTCTTGTCTAGAAGAGTATAGAGGCACTTGTATAAAATTCCTCATTTATTGAGAAAAAATTATTTTTAAACATACTTTTTTTTATCCACATTAGTTCAATCTTATTTATTACTTAGTATTTAGCATTAAAGATACCTTCTAAAGAATTTGTTTACTTAATTTGTAAGGTTTATCCTAAGTTTCTAACAGTTACTTTTAGTTAAATCTATTTTTCGATCTCTCCTAATTTCAGCTTGCAATTTCCTACCAGACTGCGTTTCCAGAATCGCGTTTAATGCAAATGAGTAAGAGTAGCATTTAAGTCGAAGTTCCACTGACTTCGTGAAAGAGTCAGAGTTTCTGACTAGGTGCGTTCGCCTTTTGCCTAAGTCTCTCTCTAAGGCATTACTACGCTCGACCGTACTTCAGACCCTTGATAGTTTTGCCACCTTAATTGAGATTTAGGGGTCAACTACTTAGGATCTTGATAGCTTCGGTTATATCTTTTTAGTTAAGCATTATTTTAGATTTTTTTTATTATTTTGAGTTCAAGCCCAAGTGGAGGCTTTGCTGTACGCCCTGAGAAAGGAGCCTATTGTATACTCTTATTTTGAATAATAAAGGGTAATTAACCCTTGTTGAGTCTCACGTCTCTGCTCACGAACTCAAGCGATTATTCACTTATCTGTTTGCAAGGTTCCTCAAATTTAGCTGTTAGCTAAGAGGTTGGAACTCCACAAATTAATAACCACAAAATATTCTCTTTATAGTTTGAAAATATTAGGGTTAGCCTTTTATCGTTTCGAAATTTATTCTTGTTTTCCGAATAATTCTATAAATTTATTATTCCCGGTCTTCTTACTTTATTTGTAAAACTTGTGTTCATTAGTATTTAACATAAAAGTTTTTAAATTTAATTAAGCAATTTTGTAACAATTAGCGTGTTTATTGTTCACAATACTAGACATAGTTTCTGGTCTGAAGATGCTTTATGCTTCAGATTACAGTATTAGTTTGCATTGAACATGTCATAAAATTTAAATTATTTTTATACTGCGTTTTCTATTTATAGATCCACTTTCATCTTTGATTTACTGTTTAAATTTGGGTGGGAAAGTGCCTCTTTCATTCCAGCCTGTAGGAGTTGGACTGATGAATGCTCATATTAATTTAATTTATATTGATTTATTTTTTCCTGGTTCAAGATTAATTTCATATATTTGTGCTTTTTCGGTTCATAAACAGGATTTTTCATTTACATCTCTCGTTACATTAATCCGTCACTAAGCTGGACCGTGAGACATAAAATCCATTTACCTGTATTATTCTTGCACTTATCTATTGCGAGGTAATTTTGTTCGAATCTTTTATTTACATAGCGTTGGTGTGTCTAGAATTTAATAACAGCTCTCATTTTCTAGTAATTGTTTTTTGCATTTGTAAGAAAAGCTTTTTTGCCGTTTTATTATTCCAGAACTGAATATGATATGCGGTTATGTTTTAAAATTAACAAGTACAGCAACTGAATCAATGCAGTTTACAGAGCGTAATTAGAATTTGATTTTGAACTTGATTTGTCCTTTGTTTAAATTATTTAAGTTTACTATATATATATGTGTGTGTAATAAAATGACTTGGAGAAAGCTCAACGGATTGGCAATAGTTCTCTGCGTAGTTAGAAAAATGGCACTCGAGGGAAAGACTTCTAGACAGACGTGGCCGAGTTGAACATAATTTTTATTGGTGAACACGAACTAATTATCGAAAACATATTTTTCATTACACATTATCATGGGCGCAACACGTACCCACAATTTCATATGAAGCAGGGACGGTCAAATGTAAGAGAAGATAGGAGCCGCATGATAGATTTTATGAACGTTCCAAAGCCACAAGTCCAAATTTATATCGTTTCAAAAATTATGAGACAGGTTTTGAATATAAAGAAGCTTGTGAAGTAAATAAATGAACATATTATTAACATGATTACATATAAATATGAATAAATGCATTTTGTATCTACTGTTTTGTGTTCAGCAAAGTTAATTCCCGAGGAAAAAATATTGTAAACTAGGCGAGTGAGCGTTGTTTCTTCAGGTAAAGAAACCAAATATTTTCTTCTGATTTCCTTTATACCTCTCCGTTTATAATTATTGTTGTTTTTTAGTCAAAATAAAATGAATTGGAAGCATATTCATTTTCTACAATTACAATTCTTAGTAGAAATACTTTGCAAAATGTCTTGTACTGTATTAATGCAATCATGTCATCCTGCACTTGCAATACATTTACTCAAACAGGTTAAATATATAACAGTATCTGTCTCTTTCAGTTACAATTACTGAACAGAAAAGAAAGTTCTAGAACACACCTTATGAATTGATACTAAAATGAGGCATACTGATTTTTTTCAGCTATTGTATAGGGCAAATGTAATTTTCAGATGCCTTTCTGTTATTTAATATAAAGGATATACAAGTAATTTAATGTAAGGAGAAGCATATCAAATTGAAACTTTTAAATTCTTCAAAATCCACCTTCAGATTGATAATAATTTGAAAGACCTTTCAGTTATATTGGACATATGTTTCTCTTCATAAAACAAAAGTACTCTGCAACAGAACTTTCTTTCTAAAAGAATGGTATATATGTATACCATTATTCTTTGCTATATGTATACCATTCTTTTACTCAAACATATGGAATACTGAATTCACTATACATTACTCTAATAAGTATCATTTTAGACAAAACATCTATTATCAACAGATATATCTTTTAGTACTTAAATTGTAACAAGTATATTCTCTATATATAATTATATAATGCAATTTTGGAAACAAATAATTTCTAACCCTCACAGATAGATAATTTGAGATTTTACATAAGAAAAGTACATTCTACTGATACTTACTTGATGTAATAATGCAAGCAAATACCCTGTAACAATTACAGATATATCTGTTGAGATTTTACATGAGAAAACATGCTAAATGATTACTTTGTGTAATAATACAAGCAAATAATCTTTAAAGGTTACAGATATATCCCTTGGGATTTTACACGAGAAAAACATGTTTTTTTACATAATTAATTGCTGTAATATTACATGCAAATAATCTGTAACCGTTACAGATATATAGTTTGGGATTTTACATGAGAAAAATATGTTCTGCTTACATAACTATTTGCCGTAATATGACAAGGAAAAGATCTGTAATCTTTACAGGAATAATTCTTGTAAAGATACAAAGAATGCACCTGTTACTGTTACTCAAGTTATAAGGTTCCTCCTTCAATCTCTTGACTTTCTTTGTGAGCATACGCTGTGAAACCCTATGTAGAGAACAGTGAGCAAATCTAGGCTATGTCCTGTAGTGTTGAAGAACTACAAAGTCAGAAGCAGGGTTTAAAAGTGACCCTTTAATTCAAATAATTACAACTCTCCAATTTGAGAGTAAGCCACTACTTGGGCTGAACTAAAATAATATGAAATAAAGTGTGTTAACAAATTCAAATACCTAACTTAGCTTAAGTAGGACGGCGAGGGAAGCTTAACTCTTAGTGAAATGCAATAATGCGAATTTCACTAGCAAACACTGGTAATTGAAATTGCCTATGAAGGCGAACTTTCAGTAGACAGAGGAAATCTTTGCGCGCACAGCCTTACGGCGATAAATCCAAGGCTCTGTCTTTCCCCTCGTTAACTCCTGCCTTTTAAACTGCTAACAGATATATGCGATTTGCATAAATATCTGGCTCGCGCTAAATTCGGGTAGCAACTGAAACTTTGAGATATCGATAGAAAAGTTCAAACTAAAAATAATTTGGTTAATTAAAATAATGAATGCTACAAAATAACCCATGGCATCCCAGTTTCCTTCGGGTTTTTAGTAACCTCACAGAATTTTTTTTACAATGTATTATGTGTCGTGCATTTTTGCTTCAGAGAAAATCTATAAAACTGGAATCTCAACAAAGTAAAGAAAAAGTTTAAAAGCAGCAGTGCTTATAGTAAATTTTGATTTGTTTAACTAAAAATCTGGATGTTGTTAAAAGAAGCAATCATAAGGAAAACTTTTATAAATAACGTCTTCAATAGTTCGTAAAATTTCAGATCAAAACTGAAAATTTCTGAATCAGATTATGAGAAAACAAAAATTCTTTAGGTCCTAAATAATATCATTATTATATTCAAATTAACAATAAGAAATGACATGTTCACTGTTATTTTTGAAGTTTGTCATTTCAAATCACTATAAAATTATGCTAAAATAATAATAACATTAATGTTAATTAATTACAGTAATGCCATAATATTGATTCTGACATTATTATATTATTTAAATTCATCCCATGATATGTTCCTTAATTAATGTTTTTTTTTCAATTATTTAAAAATGATTTAATAATAACAAATATTTCCTTAATATTCTGAACTGCTACAATAGTGAAATTCGTTATTTCAACTGACTATTAAGACAGTTCAGAATATTAACGAAATATCAGTTTGTTAGTCCAAAGGGATTTAGTCCCGAAGGACTATTACTTTCGTTTTGCGATTTTGCGTCGATTCACTCTGAATGCCCGTTTCACTTTTCAAATTGTTGCCACTAAATGTTATCGCTCTGCATTAAATTTTAAAAAATGAAAAATCTGCATAAATGTATGCATGTTTCTCGCATTGTGATAAAACCTAGAGCCATCGAATTTTGAATGACGTAATCCTACTGCGAATATGGGCATCTGGAAGCCCTAATTTTGAATTTGAAATTTGCTTTATTATCGATTTTATGTTTTGTAACATTTCAACGAATTTCTGATTAACAAACTAAATGATTTCAAAGCGAGCAATGGCAACACTGTACGGAAAAAAAACATTTTTATCTCCAGCGCACGAGACTTACGGAAATTCTAAAGATATGTTCATTTTCAAATGATTCTGCGATACTGATTTTGAACTGAATTTTATGGTTTGAGTACGTAGTACATGATATTTAATAAAAAAAGGTAGCACACGAAACGTTAAAAAAACGCGCCTTTGGACGTAATTTAAAATCTGAAATCTTTCAGATTTTTTTTTGTTTTGTTTTTTATTAAAATACTTTTATATAACTGAAAAAAAAACTGAAATGAACGTTAGAAATATGTAATAGAGTACTATTGTTCTAATTAATTAATGCTAATTTTAATTAAAATTTCATGTATTAGAGATTAATTAATGCAAATCAACTGATTAATTAATGCTAATTAATTAATGCTAATTTTAATTAAAATTTCATGTATTAGAGATTAATTAATGCAAATCAACTGATTAAAAAGTAGTTTTTAGTTTAAAAATGAGCATGTTATTGTATACTAAATATCATATTTATTATTAGACGCATTAAACTATGAACGCATGCATTAGGGTACCCAAAGTGAATAAAATTAAAAATTTCGTTTTTTATTTTATATCATTTAAGATAAACATTTTTGGAGCAAAATGCGAGTGGCATTTTATTTTTTTTATTGATTAAGCAGAGCATTGTAAGATATCTTATATTAATTGTAAGTCTACCGTAAAAGCATTTCATTCAAATGCGAATTTTCACGCATTAGGTTGTTAAGTTTTTCGCTTTGTTGTATTGAAAGATTTGTGATATAAATTGTTGAAGTGTCGGTTGTATTACAGTGCATTTTAATTTCAGGAATCAAATGAAAAGAATGCCACCCTTAACCCCGATGATCATTTGAATGGGTCCAAAGTCCTTCGTGGCATGTTATGTTTGTTTCAAAGAGTTTGGATCAAAATCTCTTCCTTTCCATGAACCTAAGTGTTTAGAGAGGTGGCGAACCTCCAATAAGAAGCTTCCGGCAGAAAAGCGAACCCCTACTCCAGTGAAACCGGTCGGTTGGAAATACAGCCAGCACAGCATTTGGGTGTGTTCCCATTGTCAAGTCAGCGTACCTGCAGCCAAGCGAGGGATACACGCCGCAGTTTGTTTTGCAAAACTACCCAAATCAAAGTCTCTTTCGAATAAGAAAAATCTAAGCCAAAACAGTTGGATGACTGGTGTTGTAAAAAGTGACTTTTCCCCTAAAAAGGGGAAAGAAAACAAAAACATTTCGAATCGAACACCTACGCCAACAATAAGCAGGAAGAATGCGAAAAATGAAGCCAAATCTGTAAAAAATGAGATTGTAGCAGTAGGATCGCCTCAAAAGCATGGGGCTAAAAGCAAATTGCCTCCTGAAAGCCCAAAAAGTAAAGTCAAGGATAAAGTATCTGAAGAGACACCTAAGGGTGAAGAAGATACCATAAGCTCGACAAGTAAGCGTTCAGTACGTCCACAAACTAAAATTCTGAGGAGACCAACTCCCAATCTCAAACATCCAGTGATACAAGTAGATTCTGATGACAGTAGTGGTGACAGTAGCAGTTCAGACAAGAGTAAAGACGATAATCCTAAGCGACTCAAAATGGGCAGCGAGAACCCAGATTCAGCACACAAACCTAAGAATTTCGTTATGTACAATAAATATAATGTAGAAAAAAACACTAAGAATTGTTCTAAAGAAAAGTCTTCTGAAAGATCCTCAGCAAACGCAATTCCGTCAATACCGAATCCCTGTAATAGTTGCAATAGAAGCCAAGCTCCAGAAAGGCTTCATAGTCACGCGAAGAAAGATTCTAGAGGACTCATGTTCAGGAGATCTCCAACAGTGGATGTCAAAATGGCATCGCCTCAGAAAAAAATTCTAGATACTATAGAAAAAGATAAAACCCGGAAGAAAGAACCAGAAAATGTCCATATAGAAGAAGGTGATAAAAACGAAAGGCGAGATCATTCTATTAAATCTCGTGATATAGAAACAAAGACTGAATTAACTGATGTAGTTTCTCCTAAGAACTCCTCTCTAGTCACCGAGCCATCAACTCCGATAAAATCCTCTACGGAACTGCTTAAACCTTGTTATATCTGCCATGAGGAATTCAAGGTTTCATCTCTGCTTCTGCACGAAAGTAAATGTTTGGAGGTAAGGGCGTATTACTTTTCTAACATCTATTACTCGTGTTGCGTGTGATTTGTTGGACACACTTGCTAGAATACAAATGAGACAAATGTTAAACAACTTGCATTAAGAAAAATATCCACCAGATTTAGACGCATGTAACATTTAGCTACGTTACAAAATGTAAAAAATGTTTTACTGGTCTTAAAGCTTTTAACTAGACTTTTAACGTTAACTAGATTAAACATTAGTTAGAGTAGATTTAGATTAAATTTCTAAAATTATCCATGTTGCTATTTAAATTATGGAACTGACAACTAACTAAGCTTTAAAAGAATATAAATAAAAAGAAAAATATTATGATACATTTAATTAATGGACCCATGAATTTATATTCCAATTATTATATAACATTTTATTAATTAGGGAGAAATTCATTGCTTCGACGAATAGTTTTTAAGATACAAATTAGAATAAAAGGTAAGCCCATAGAGAGGAATTTGACAAAGAATTGGCCAAAATTTATATACATATAAAAAGGATTGATAACCTAATGGGCTAGAGGTTTTAAAAATATCTTATTCTTTTTATTATCTTATTTATATTCTACCAAATTTGCAAATAATTTTATAAAACTATTGATATGTTTTCTAAACGAAAATAGAACATGTTATGCCGTTCTGTTCGGTACAGTGGTTAATAGAACGGATGCCAAACCGTTGGATAGTATTATCTGTACTTACCACTGTAATATCGGTCTATGCCCTGTCATACCCCTGTTTACCGATTTTGGGGATGAGATGGCTAAATGACCTATAGATTCAGTCATTCCCGAGAAAATGTCCGATCACTGGAAAAAAAAACACTAGATGTCATTATGTTTATCAACTAATATAATTTAATCTCTAAAATAAATTAATTCCAAAAGTGATATTTAATGACAATTGTTTTAAGGAAGTTTCTTCACTGAAATTAATCTGATGTTCTCTTTTTTTTTCTTCGTGCATAGAATTACTTTTAATGATTTGGAAAAGTTTTTATTTGGACTGGAACGCAAAACTTCTTTATGAAATTTTCCTTTGTAGGAACTAAACAAATATACATTCTTTAAGGACTCATCCTCAGCATTTCAGAAATTAATAATTTATTTTTGATAACGTATGTAATTCTTATTAATTTACAATAAATGGACAAACTTTATTTGGAAATAGTGTCAGGTATTAATATTCGGCTTGCATTGAAAATGAGGCATTAATATTTTAGACCAAAAATTATAATCCTTTATAAGATGCCATAACACATAATACAGATAAACTAAGAAAACTTATAATTCTGTTAAATGTATTAGAAACCAGGGTTCAGAATTGCTTATATATTAATGTACTGAAGCTGATCAGCAACAAGCATACAAAGTTTTGTATGCTTATTCTAAATATGATAAAATCAAATGGAAAAAAGCATTAGAAATGTAATTTATTAACGTAGAAATTTCCAAAATGGTTATTTTACGTTCTGAATTCAACTAGTTCAATTATTTAATTTTAATTAAAAAGTTCTGCTTTATTAACTGACACAATTTGTCCCTTTATACTCATCATTAGATAGTTTCTGAATGAGTAGTGTCTTCGTGTTACGAATGAGAATAGTTGAAGCGAGCTCAAATATTCATCAGACTCGAACTCACTTTCTTTTGAACTATTCTGAGATAACCGTTCTTTCAAGAAAATCTCGTTCTTCAGACGAGTTAATCTCGTTTTTCATAATATTTCTAAAAACTAATTAAAAAATTGGTTAAATGGAATGATTATTCTGCACATATGTGTAGGTTTAGAAGAACCTTTTATTTATTACAATAACCTCAAGAACATTCATAGAAGATCTCATATATATCAGACATTATATCACTCAAATACATAATAAATAAAATATGTCATAATTTAAAATTACCGGTATTATTTTAAAAGCTTTTAGTTCGCTAAGCAAACTACAATTACAGTTTGAAAGAATGTTATGTTACGTCGAACGGCAATACTCACAGATATGGCTGTTTGCAAGGCATTATAGAATTTAATAATAATCTGCTAGGTTGAATTCTAGTAAATGTTCTATTATCTTAACATTGTAGATAGGTCCAAAAAATTGAAAAGACTCACTTGCAAAGTTTTCGGATGTAGTATAATTAAAGAAGGTCAGAATTTTTTACACAGCTTTTGTTTTGATTACATCGTATAATTTTGCTGCGCTTTACACACCGTACAGGGTGAGGCAGCGTTCATAGTAGGTTATTAAAAACACACTATAAGGCAGTAACTGTAATTTACTTATTACCTCTTAAGTCAATTAATAGTTAAAGGTATGCCATTTACTAATGTGTAAGTCATTGTCCATTGCGTGGATTACTTTTTGAATATGATGCCTGTCAAATGATGCCCCCTCTGCACAACACATTCATCTAGGCGGCATTGGAAGCTTGTATTAACTCGGCGTAACGTATTCCCTGGGACATTGCCGACGGCAGTTCTGATGCGATCCTTCAACTCAGGAATAGTGTCACAACGTGTTTGAAAAACTTCTTGCTTCAGGTGGTCCCAAAGAAAAAAGTCTGCACATGAAAGATCAGGTGAGCGAGGCGGCCATGAAATATCACCCAAACGGGAAATTACTCTACCTGAAAATGTCTGTCGCAAGAAATCCATGCAAATTCTGGCTGTATGCGAGGTCGCTCCGTCTTGTTGAAACCATAATTGTTCCATATCCACATCGACTATACCTAATTGGGGAAGAACAAAGTCTTGCAGCATCTTTAGGTAGCGTTCTGGTGACAGTTATAGCCACACCGCGGCCATCCTCAAAGAAGTAAGGGCCAAGAAACCCAAAGGAAGCAACTCCACACCACACTGTAACTCGAGAACCGTGCAAGGGCTTGATATGCAGTTCATGCGGGTTTACATCACTCCAATAGCGCATATTC
The DNA here is from genome assembly GCA_000611955.2 of Stegodyphus mimosarum. Lineage (NCBI taxonomy): Eukaryota > Metazoa > Arthropoda > Arachnida > Araneae > Eresidae > Stegodyphus > Stegodyphus mimosarum. Next base: position 187,402 of record KK118735.1, on the reverse strand, counting down.
TGTTTATTCACTGAACCACATGACTCGAAATGAGCTTCATCTGACATCAGGATGGTGTGCAATATTTGTGGATTTGTCTAAGGAGTTCACGCATGGTTAAGCAAAATGCTTCTCGTGCAAGCCAGTCGCGAGACCTAATTTCCTGAACAACCCTCCATCTTGTACGGATGAAAATGGAGATCTTCGACCAATATTCTCCTGAATGAGCAATCGGACATATGCAAAGCTTGCGAATTACCACGAGCAGATCGTTTTGGGCTACGCAATATTGCAGCACGAACATTTTCCACGGCTTCCGTTGTCCGCACAGTTCTTTTACTTCTTCCCGGTTTGCCATTGCAAGAAGAACCTGTTGTTCGAAATGCACTTACCCATCTGACAATGGTTCGTCCTTCTGGAACTTTCCCATGACGTCCGAAGTTGAAATGTTGCCGAAATAGACTCTGGGTAGCAATAACAAAGTAGTTATTCTTGAAATAACTTTCAACAGCAAAGGCACGATGCTGTGCATTCCGCCGATCCATATCACTGTCACACTCAAAATTGCAGCTCATTAGCACACGAATGCGGAACGAGCTGGCGCGCATTCATGCAGTACGTCATTGCACTACGCATGTCAAACTACGCTATGAACGCTGCTGCACTCTATACAAAATTTCACTGTGAGGTATGCATACCTTGTAAGGTTTTATTTAGAATTTTGCAAATTTTTGTATTGCCCTAGTCTTTTAAATCTCATTTATTGCAATCCTATTACTCATTCCAAAAATATGCGAACGAAACCAGCAGGGCTATAAGCGTGTGGTTATTTGTAGGGATTGCAGCAAATCTCATATCAGGCTCTGAACACAACGTAGTTGCCTTTCTTAGTTGTGTTCTAAAGAATCAAACTGAGGCGTGAACGGGACTTTAAAAGATAATTTCCAGAATTTTTACTAAGGTTTAAATGTAAGTTTTTATGTTTTAGATAAGAATCAATAGCAAACTGGCGATCAATCGTACCAGCGACTATCTATGTACACAATTTTTCTAAAGTTTGGTAAATTAAAAGTTTACGCAAAATAATTTTTATCAAGTTCCACGTAAATCATTCTTAACCTCACATTTGCGAATATTGTTTTAGTTTGCAATCATTTCAAGTTTATGCAACTGGTAGATTGCTAACTAGTAATACATATTCGTGGTATTGTAAAATACTCAACATGTTAATTTTAGATTTACTTCTGTGGAGAACGATAACTCGTCTGCAGCAAGTAAAATGCTATCCGTTGGTCAGTTAAAAGCAAGGCAAAGAGGTTCGATCTCGCAAATCATATAAAGCATTCTATATTGAATACTAACAGCTATAAGTATATTAATGTAAAGCTCAGACAATGTTTTCGCGTACCTTTCTTAATGATTATTAGTTCAAACGGGCTTTGTCTCAGAAGGACTATCGTTTTCTTTTTCTCGATTTTGCGTTGATTCTCTATAACTGGCAGTATCACTTTTCAAATTGTTGTCACCAAATGTTACCAACCTGCACTATATTTAAAGAAATTAAATAATGAAGAATATGCATAAATGTATATATATTTCTCGCATTGTGATAAAACAACGATACCTAGAGCCATCCAATTTTGAATAACGTGCGTTTTCACCCGAATATGCGCATCTGGAAGTTGTTTTATTATCTATTTCAAATTTTGTAAAACTTTAACGAATTCTTTATGAACAAACTAAAAGATTTAAAAGCGAGCACTGAAAACAAGGAGAAAAAAATCCTTTTTATCTCCAGCGAGCGAAACTGTCTATCGGATATTCTAAAGATATACTCATTTAAAAATTATTTTGCGATATTGTTGTTGAATTGAATTTTTTGGTTTAAGTGCGAAGAACATGATATTTAATAAATAAAGGTAACACTCTAAACGTTAAAAAACGTCCCTTTGGACGTAATTTAAAATCTGGAACCTTTCAGATTTTTTTTATCATATACGCTGAGAGGAATTTATTAAAAAAGAATGAAACAAAATTTACAACTGTAAAACTATGGAAATCGCTCGGCATAATAAATGTCAGCTGCTTTTAATTCAGTATTCAGCTATGAATTTATCATTCACTATATTCTAGCAATTTATTCTAACGTTCACATTCAAAACGAAATAAGTTTCTAGAAGTCGTTAAAATGTTTGTTGCTGTTCGCTTACTATTCGTTCCAAAATTAACCACATCGCAACGTCAGGTGAGGGTTTCCCGAAGGCTGTCACCATGAATTAAAGCTCTTGTTTATTGGAGCTGAACGCGAACTACTTAAAAATCAGGTAACGTTTTTCAAATGTGATAATTAAATCCCCTATAAAAGTTCTTTTACAACGGTGCCTTAAATCTCTTCCAGAATGGCGAATGCCTTCAGTTGATGCAAACTGCGACTTCGGGGTAAATTAATGTATAGGTCAGTAGGTTAAGCAGTCGTTCGTTTCCGAATACAACAAAGTCTTTTTATCTGCGCTCTTAATAAAACTTTGTGTCAGCTCTGGGTGTGATAAGAATGAATTAAAGAAGCAAGTTATCTAACATTCAAAGCTGTCGTTTATCAAGCTTTTCATCTTGTTATGGAAAGAAAGGAATTTTGTATTCTCGTTTTCAAATGTGAATATCTTCGTTACTATGGAGTTATTATTTTGGTGTTTAATGAATTCACACGTCAAGAGAGTAAATTTTAGATGTAGATGAAAGATTAAAAGTGTTTTCATGTTTTATGTTATTTCTGAAACTAAGTTTCATTGCCCAGTGATTCTATAACGTTCTTTACAGTATTTATGTTTTTTTCACACCCTAAAAGTTGTTCATTTTATCGCTTTCACCTCCTAAGCGACACGAAACTGTCTAATTTATGCTGCTAAGCTATTTCAGTTATGCTCCATATAATAAAAATGCATTACTTAAAAACAATCCTAATTTCTTTACATTAATTCTAAAAACTCTATTAAGCTTTATACTATTAGTATAGTATACAAAAGACATTTGTATGTCGAACTTAATAAAATTTTATTCGTTTCTCTGTTAAAAGTACATTAAAAGCATTTTATTGGGATTTGGGAATACTTCATACTCTTGAAAGGAGCTGTATTGTCTTAAAGCAGTAGTTTTCAAACTGCGTTCCAACGAAACCCAGGGTTTCTCGAGCCAAAATAAAATTTCGAAAAACAATTATGAAGTACTCGTACTAGTTGACTAGTGTTTATTAATTAAAATATATAAAGATACATTTAGTTATAGAAGAGTTTTAATACTTAACTTGTAGTCATCATATGTCACAAAAATGACTTGCAATGCTTTGGAAAATTAAATAGTTTTCTGATGAAAAAATCAATTGCATTTCGAGGAAAGTATTAAAAACTATACAATGAAGCACCTTTTTCAGCTGAAGAATAAGAGAATATGTCCCAGAAGAAAAAAACTAAGGACGACTACATAAAAAATCCGCCATGCCGAGTACCCAAAAGCTTTCATTCAACTATAACATTCCGATGCCATTCAAAACAGCGTAAATGAGTAAATGACATTCATTTATTTTAAATCTTTTAAAGGTACTTTTCTTTAATTTTCTTTATGTTAAGCAACTATAATATGTTTATCTACTTTAAATATTATTTTTTGATATATTATAGTGTGGGATGGGTTCTCCGAAAAACCCTTTAAAGTTTTAAGGGTTCCATAAGTCGACAAAATTCGAAAACCACTGTCTTAACGTACAAAATTCTATCTCGAGGAAAAAAAGGGATGAAGTCAGTATATTGTTTCGGAAGCTGATGGACGAGTAAAACGGAAAGAATCTCAACGCAGTTATTAGAAGTAGTACTCTACTCAAAATAAGCGATTTTAGTTTAAGTGCCTTCATTTTCACAGACCGTTTTCAAAGTGTTGGGACAGTTAGACAAACTATAAAAAAGCTTCAATTAATTTTCATATTTGATTAGTTTTTCATGGTAAATAAATTAAATTTGTTAAGTATTCCTTCCCGCTTTTCCACATGTCGTTATGGTGTATCTAATACAAAATATCTAATAGAAAATACTAGATTCACTGTAGCATTTCCAGTAATTCTGAAGTTAAGGATAAATATTGTACACTTGAATTCTCTTAATCCACAGGTGTTACTGAACGAATAATATTCGAGGCTAATTGTACCTTGAGTCATTCTCACGACATAAAGAGCAATAATATGCCACGAACATTAATCCGAATAAGTTTCAGGAATGATAGGCTCATGATAAGTTTCAGGAAAGTGAAATGTTGATTATAAAATGAAAGCATTACGAGATTTTCTGCTAAAATGGTAGCAGCATTTACAAGCCATTACATGTATAACTGCAAACCAAATGCAAACTAAAATGTAAACAACAACATGCGGTCACATCTACAGTTTCAAAGATTCAGCGTCACAAGAGCAATAGAAGAAGCTCATTGGTTTATTATTAAAACCTCTCCCTCAGTGGCGATACTGATATGCATTTGTGAATTATACAAACGGGAAAACAGGGCCGTCATTCAGAAAAGGGGCTACCCTGTTACTTTAATTCGAGGTATAAACTTCTGAAGAAAATTTGCAAGTTATAAAACACCTCTTTTTTAAAAATATTTAAAATTCTCTTATTTATTTTATACTCTACTAGCGGAAGTACTCGATGCCAGTTAAGTTAGATTGAGAGTAGTGCATCTAACAACAGAGAGAACGATACTACTGTAACCCTTCTCTAATAACGACGCAAAAAATACGATTCATAGCCGTACATGTTTCAGTCTGATGTGATATGGAACCCACATAAAACATTTCCATAGAAAAATAAGCTAATTCTCTCTCATTATATCAGCAACAATGGCACGCAGTTTTTAATGATTTTCGTCTTTCTAATCAAACGGTCATAAAAGCTCAAGTTCCATCCAATATTTCACCTATATTCAATTTTAGTGATTAAATGTGGCAAAAAATTCATCATAATTGATCAGAAATCAATAACGCGAACAAACAAACAAACAGACATTATTCTTTATAATATAGATTTTGAAAAACTTTCAAATTTTTGATTAACACACTCTACGATTTGAAGGCGAGCAGTAGCAACACTTTTCGAAATAAAACATTTTTATCTCCAACGCGCGAGAGTATTGCCACTCGGAAAAATGAGTGCGAAAATTATAGCTTATAGAGTTTTTACTTAATATTTTGTCTGATTAAAGTCGTACGAAGATGGGAGTAGTCGAAGTGCCTTCCCACGAATCGGGAATAATGTATTTAAAGTTTGGCAATGCTATTTTTTTAATCGTAAAACTTACAAATTTTTTATTAACAAACTCTAGAATTTGAATGAGAGCAATGGCAACAACTTTCGAAATAAAGCAGAATTTCATCTCCAGCTTGCGAGACTGTTGCCACTCAAAAAAATGAGGGCGAAAATCAACGTTTTTCCGAGGTCTAAATGAGGCCTTAATTAATATCTCTGATTTTAGCTACTTTTGTGTTTTGAAAAAAAGTAGACGTTGACCTTTTCCAGGGCCCAGAAAAGAAGTGTAGAAAGTTTGGGGACGATAGCTATAGTAGTGACTGTATTATTAGCGAACAAAAAAAAAACAGACTTTCTTCTTTATATATATATATATATTTTTTTCTTACAATTTTATATGCAGTTCTCGTTTTACTTTTGAAAGTTTTTCTTTGATGAATTAAGTTCTAGCAGTTTCGGAAAGATTATACTTCAGTTTTATATTTGATTGATAATAATATTTACAAGAGTTCCAATACATCAAATAGCGGTCAAAGAAGAAAATGCACCATTAATACTTTTGCTGCCATTCAAAAATATCATAGCATAAGAGCTTTCAATTGTTCGCTTCCTGAGCTAATAAGAAATATACTGCCATAATTCTCAACCAAAAAAAATTAAACATTTACTGAATTGTTTGGCATATGGTCTGATGAAATTCACAATATATCATTAAAACTGAAATTACATGTTGAATATATAATTAAAAACAAATATAAAATTCCTTTAACTAAAATATTAAACTTGTAACTAAAAATAAAATGATTTCATGAATCAGTAAGTCAGGCGTCTCAAAAATCTGCATCTCAAAGCTTTATATTCACAGGAATTTCCACCCTCCTTTTCTTCTATTCTTTCTCCATAATCCCGGTGTTTACTTTCAGCAAACATTCAGAATTTAGAATCAAAATAGCGGTTACGATAACATTGTAAAATCATGTCACTTCTAAAAATAAACTTGTAGATCTCCTTTAAAAGCTGCTATAATTAACTTTCAAGGCTAGACATCGGGAGCAAAGGCTTGGAATACAACCAAAACTTCTCTTTTTGTCGAAATTTCTTAGTGTCTCATTCAGAATTCACTTTTAAAGATTCTGATTATTAACAATGACGAAATAATTTTTAATAAACCCATTAATTTGCCTGTCATAATTACTTACTTTAATTTAAGATTAAAAAAAGTAAATAAATTTAGTAAAATAATGTTAGAGGAAAACACACGGTTTTTGATAATTTTTCGAAGGTAAAAAATCTTGACTGAAATAAAGCAGAAAGCACGTTGTTACCTTCAGAATGCCACCATTTATGCTCAAAGAATAGTAAGGTTTAGTTTAGATAACGCGTTATTTTTATGCAATTATTTCTATAATTTTTATTTCTTCCGTCAGTCTTCGCCAAAATGCAAATTAGTTTGACTTTATTTAGTAAATGAATTTGTAATTTAAAGAGACATAGCTGTGGCAAAGCTCCAGAAAGCAGTTAATTTCCGAAGTCACCCATCTGCGTAACGATCTGGTTTTAGTGACCGATTTAGACTAAGATTTATAAGAAACTTAGAACTCTTGTTTAATCCTGGATTTTGATAACTAGGATATGTGTCTAAACTAGCCTTTAGGCCTAGTTTAGGAAATCGCGGATAGCTGAACCCAGGTTGATTATGCATTGAAATTATTATCGTATTGTGCATATTTAAGCATTTTTATTTCTAAGAGCCCGAAACGATAGCGGATAAGTTTTGTTAAATTTTAATTTTGAAAGTCGCAGTTAAGTGCGAAGATAAAAATTCGTTGGAAGGATGGAAAGCTTAAATAATGCGTAATTTAATAGTTAATTAAGCTTACGTTATGGCATTTGACAATGTATTAATGATAAGTTTGAAGCAGCAGGAAGTTTTTGTGTTTAACAACTTGTAGGGATTATTTTGAGTTTCTAACAGTTATTTTAATTTTGAAACTAATTTACTGTCTATTCTTGTTTCCCATCTACTATTCTCCTACCAGAATAAGTTTCGCATTGCATAAGGTAGAAAGAGTATTTAAAGGAAGGTTTCTCTTACTTCAGCAGAAGAGCTTAGGAGTTCTTAGTTGCGCGTGTTTGTCGTAAGGCTACTTCGTTGTTTAAAGCTAAATCTTACTCCGCTCGGCCGTTGAAAGTACGTGCTAATATTCGCCGATTAATTTAATTAAGGGCCAAATACGTTTGATAACTTTGTATAGCTTCGGCTAAGTTCAGTTTAGTTAAGCATTAGATTAGTTTCTTATTTTCTTAGCTTGAGTTAAAACCCAAATGGAGGCCGTTTTGTAAGCCCGAGAAAGGGGCCATCTGTGTTCTTAGTTTGAGATAACAAAGGGTGAGTTTAACCCTTCTCTGAACTTTTTCATTTACACACTTGAACTCAGCGATAAGTCGCTACATTCAATAATTTTCTACTAAGTTAAGCACAGACAAAGTAGTTAGAAACATAACAAACTGAAAATAAAATTTTAAGAGAAAAATGTATTTTCTGTTTCCGTTTACTTATATTAAACATTTTGTCTCCATGGATTCTATAGTAATTAACGGAGGCTAACTGCTGGTCCATACTCCGGAGTGCAAGCTCTACTTCGGTATAAGACTTGGGCGTTTGTTCTGGAAGTTTCCTCTTTCTGCAGATGTGTCATCTGTCTACTCTTATGGTGAACCATGGGCAACTTTCCCGGTAAAGAAAAACCACTATATGATCCATTATTTCGGCCATTCCCCACGAATACTTTAGAAACAAGTGCCCGACAATGTAGGAGATGAAACAGTTTATTATTAAAAAGTAAATCAAATGGAAAAACGAATCTGTAGTCTTGTTTTCATTGTAAATTCAGATGAAAAAGCAATTTGCATTCTTCTCATATAAATGTAGCTCTAATGCCAAAAAGTTAGAAAATATTATATTATTTAATATAACGCTGCTTAAATAATAAGGCGGATATAAATTTGGTATTTTTTCTGGATTGTCAGAATAATTGAATGATTGCTACTTAGAAATTATTTCTTGCATATTAAAAGAATCAAATCGTGATTTCATCAGTATCGGTTTTCAAACGTAAAACTGCATTTTTTGATAATTTACTTACATGAATTTCATAGAATGTTTCGGATATTTTGCCCTTTGATAAAAGAAACAGAGACTTATTATTTAAGATGCATGCAAAAGAAGTGTTATGTAAAGCTGGTACAATCGATGTTTCTTAAAGTCAAACAAAGTTTGAGGGAAAACATGTTTAGAAATGTTTTTAAGCCTTTTTTCCCCTTAAAGCAGCAGCTTTGTAGGTTCTTTTTCGGCATGGAACATACAATATGCACCCACTAATTTTCTTCTCTTTTCTTTTTTATTTATTTATTTGTTTATTTTTTGCCGAATGGAATATTAGTCTCAAAATAGAATTTTGCGTCGAAACACTTAAATGCGTTGCATCACTTTTCAAATTGGTGCCACCAAATATTATCACCTAGTATTATATTTAAAGAAATTGAATAATGAAGAATCTGTATGAATGTATGCATTGTGAAAAAAACAAAACAGCTGAATCTAGAGCCATCAAATTTTGAATAACGTAATCCTCCACCCGAATGAGAGCACCTGGAAGACCGAATTTCGAATTTGTTTCATTATATTTTTCATATTTTGTAAAACGTTAACGAATTTGTGAATAAGGAACTCAAAGCTTTCAAAGGAAGCAGTGGCAACACTGGGCCGAATAAAACATTTTTGTCTCCAGCATGCGAGATTGTCTATCGGAAATTCTAAAGATATGCTGTTTTTAAATGTTTTGTGATTTTGCTGTTGAATCGAATTTTATATGGCGTAAGCGCCAAGAACGCTACTGATATTTAATAAGTAACATAAACACACAAAACGTTAATAATAAAAAGGCAAGAAAAGTTTTGTAAAGCCATCTTAGCAAGAAAACTAAACACTAATATTATGAACTGAAAAAAGACGGGGAGTGGGAGGGGCAGAAAAGAATACGCCAACACTCAAAGCTGCATCGGGAATTCTAAACATATACTGCGATGTTGCTTTTAAAAATTTTGTAATTTTGCTGTTGAACGTTGTATGGCGTAAGTGAAGAAAATGATGCTCAATAATAAAGATAAAAAAGACAAAAAAAGAATGGGTTTGTAGGACGTTAATGTAACAACAAACTGGTAGAATGCGAGCTCAGCGAGAGCATAAAAAACCTTAACAAACCCTTTTGGGCAACCATTAAAATCTGAAACCTTGAGATTTTGTTTTGCATTTTTTCTTTCCTTATCTTCTTTTTTGAAAGATTCGTCTGCTTCTACAGAAAATGAAACTCGAAACGTACGTGGAATATAAGCAACTTTACGAGACATTGATTACTATTTACGCTGTCGAATTTTAATTTTGATTAAGCGAAAATGAATTGGATTGTATAACATGGCAATGTATTTTTTTCGAAGTTTTCTTTAAAGTCTTTGCTTTTAAATTGCGACTGAAAATCACGCATCTAATTTAACAAGTTTAAAACTGTGATACATTTCAGGTGCTTATATTAGAAAAGATGACCTTCAATCAAAGAATTTTAGCTCAGTCGATTAACATTAACATTTTATCGCATTAATTAATCAATAAATTTCAATTACTTTTCAGCTGAGTGTAATTAATTATCCTCTCCCTGTATTATTACGTTTTTATTTTTTAAATGTTAGTATAAAAAACTGGATTTTATCAAAGGGAAACATATAAACCCATTTCAACTTTAAATCATTTATTGAGTTAAGCTTGCATGAAATTTGTAACCTCGTGAGGAAAGTAAAATACCATTTTAACGTTGAAATTAACTAAAAACCTTTTAAACGTACGAAAATATTACAATCCTTGCGTTATCGTTTTTCCCCTGTGTGTGTCCATCATTGCACCTGTTCACTTCGTAAAATTTCACTCTTGAAATGGTTTAGAGCAGGGCTTCTTAAACTTTTTTATATAGCGACCCCCTTCAAGCTTAGGAAATTTTAAACGACCCCCTCCTCCATATAATGAAATATATATTAACCGTAGATGTAGATGTAATATCGCACTATTTTACAATGTAAATAAAATAAGGATTAAAGAATACGTGCCCATTCTTTTCGCATATATATAATTGGAAACGTTGACGGGATATCGGTCGTAATAAAACACAATAAATAGAATGACATAAAACTATATATATATTTATTCAATAGAAAAAATAAACTTTTGTAACAATTTTTTTATAAGAAAACATAAAACTATATCTATATATTCAATAGAAAAAATAAACTTTTGTAACAATTTTTTTAATAAAAACATATTATTAACATCAAACAATATTAATGTGACGGATGTGATTGTTTATTTTTACACAAATAATTAAATCTAGGCTCAATTTGAGTTAGTGCAGATCGTAATAAATTTTCAACGTTTATTAAAGTTGAACGGTATTTTGATTTTATGTAAGTTAATGTGGAAAAGGCTGATTCACATAAATATGTTGTACAAAATGGCAGTAATTTGTTCATTGCCATTTCCGATAGTAGGGGATATTCTGATTTGATTTCTATCCAAAATTCATGCACAGGCACTTGAGAAAATCTGAGTCGCAAGGTAGTATCACTTGTTAATTCTGCAAATTCTTCTTGTGCTTTTAAGTTTAGAAAATTAATTTCTTCCATTTCAATTGAAAATGGATTGCAAATCCATTGTTGTGTATCGATATCATTGGGAAAATACCTATGCATGTAAACTTCCATATCCTTCAAATGATTAACTATAATTTTTGTTATAGGAGTATCTTTTTTTGAAATATTGTTACTAATTATATACTCGTCAGTAAATGGAAACATTTCGAGCGATCCACTTTCCACTCTGTTCTTCCATATAAGAATTTTTTTAACAAAGGCCTCAAGTTTATTTTTTAACATAAACATATTAACGCAGACTCCCTGCATTGATAAAATCATATCATTGATTTTATCAAAAATATCTGCCAAATAGCATAGCTTGAGAAGCCATAAATTATCGTGAAAATAATCGGCCAAATTAGAATTTTGCTCTGTTAGAAATATAAGAACTTCATCTTTTAAAGTTAATAATCGTTTCAAACTTCGACCTCTTGATAGCCACCTAACTTCAGCATGTAGCAATAAACTTGTATAATCCGAATCCATATCAATGCACAAATTTTTAAACAATCGACTATTAAGTGCTCGACTTTTAATAAAGTTAATGATTTTGACTGCATCAAAAAACACAGTGTTTAATTCTGGTGCAATTTTTTTAACAACAAGTGCCTCTCGGTGAATCATACAATGTGTAAATGTAATATGATCATTTCCAGCTTTAACAAATGCTGTAAAACCAAGATCTTGTCCGGTCATTGCTGCAGCACCGTCCGTGCACACACCAACACAATTTTTCCAATTTAATCCTTCTTTTTCAAAAAACTCATTTACTTTTTTATATATATCTTTTCCACGAGTATGACCTTCCAGAGGACGACAAAACAGTATATCTTCATGAATGCTTCCCTCATAAATATATCTTACAAAAAGTAACAACTGTGCCATTTTTGAAATGTCTGTCGACTCGTCCAGTTGTATTGCAAACTTTGAGCTGTCTTTAAGCCTCATAAGAAGCTGTTGAAATTGATCATTGCTAATGTCTGAAATTCTTTTGGACACAGTGTCATTTGATAATGGAATTTTACTAATTTCAGCAGCATACTGTTTTCCATGAACAATTTCAGACATTCTTATAGCTGCAGGTAGTAAAAGTTGCTCTCCAATAGTAAAAGGCTTTTTCGTTTTTGCTATCAAATACGAAACTTCATACGATGCCAATAGATATTTATCATTCAAAGTAACATACTTCTCCAAAGTGTCCTTTTCTTTATTTGATGTTTGCAAAAGACGCTCAAAATATTCTATTGGCTTTTTTGATAACGTTGCATGTTTAGTATTCAAATGTCGTTGCAGTTTTGACGGTTTCATGCTTTCTGCAGCCAAAACTTCTTTGCAAATTAAGCACACTGGTAGTTCTTCATTGTTGTGAGAAGAGCATGTGAAGCCATACTGCAAATATGATTCGTCATATTTTCTTTTTTTTGTTTTGCTAGAAGTCGGATTTGAAGCACTGCAACTTGGTTGTGACGGCGTGGCAGACTTATTAGTTGGAATTTTAATTAGCCATTTATCCATGATGGTTAAATAATAATAAATAATTAAACAAAATGTAGTTGAACTTTAACGTAATAATTAAAAACACCAACTGAAAATTACACAGTAAATACACACATATCACTACGAAGACAAAGCTGAGTCCAAACTGAAGTACAAACAGAAAAATAACTACACTCGAATACTGCAACCAGTGCAATTACAACAAATTACGATCAGATCAACCCCGACGCATGGCGTGTTCAAAGTGTGCAGCGCACAAAGGCACCGTATCACAAAGACGCCGAAAAAGAAGCTTTCATTTAATTTTTTTTATTATTCTTTTATAAAAATAATATGCCGATTCGCCTAGCCTAGCTTGATTATGCTTCCGTATTGTATGTGTAAGCTGTAAGGCGACGCGGCGTCTGGGTACTTAAGTTATCTTGCAAACACTGACGCCGGCGGCCAGACATCAATGTCGAACGTTCAGTTGAAAATCGAGGAGCGCGTTGTATTTATTATTTTAAATGCTACTTCCATATTTTCATTTATAGGCCCTACATAACAGTTTTGCATTGCCACTTTTTTCAAAAAATAGTTATAATAAAACTACAATAGTATTTTGTATGATTTTTATTTGTATTTATATTTGTACGTAGTGTGTATACTAATTTTAAAATTTTATTTATAATGATTGAAAAGTATCAGATCTTTGCGACCCCCTTTCAGTAGTCTCGCGACCCCCCTGGGGGTCGCGACCCACAGTTCAAGAAGCCCTGGTTTAGAGAATACTTCCTCAAATTGTATCACCTGCTGTCGAAACAGACTACAACCATAGCAATTCCAAATGATCATAGAAAGTAAATCAGCTTAGCTAATTTTTGAAAAATGATTAACTATAGAAAAATTGAATTTATAACATTTCTTTCTAAGGAAAACGTATCAAAATTTCCTTTTTACTTCCTTGTGAGATGTAAAAAAGTATTGTAATCACAAAAAAATTCCGGGTTTTAATATTTCGAGGAAAAACCCATTTTGACTGCTATTGAGTGCAATTTAACAAAGTTTCTACGTGACATCTGTAAGTAAGGTCAGAATAAAAGACTCTTTTTTCCCAAAAGAGTTGTAAAACTGATTTAAAATGGATTTAGAAGAGATTTTTTTCGTGGCGTCTGTACGTACATACGTACATATGTACGCATGTATCTCGCATAACTCAAAAATGAGGGTCCTCAGAACTTTGAAATTTCGTATATAGGACTGCTATAATATGTAGCTGTGCACCTCCCTTTTTGGTTGCAATCGGCCGTACCAAAGTATATAAATATATATATATATACTCACTCTGTTACTCGGCTCGGTGAGCTTAGGCGTTTTTTTTTATTCTTATACGTGGATAAATTGTGCATTTTTTGCTTTAAAAATAATTGAATTACGTTATTCTTTGCTTTCGGTTAAGGTTTTTATGCCTTTAATTAATCTGAATGCAATATTTGTAGAATTATTAACAATCTAGAAGTTGTTTAACTGCGGCTAAGCCTAATTTTTGTTTTCCGTAACAGCCATATTTGTTTACATTCGAAACTTAGCAAAATAGTGAATTAAGTCAGTTTCTCCACTTTCAGTGTCTTTTAGGCGAATGGGACCAAAAGTAAAATTTCCGTTTTGTACACAGAAAAATCTGCCTTGTTGCCTGCTGGAAGAATTGCTTCTTTTTGCGTAGAAACTCTTATCTCCCTTTCCATTTTTAATGAAGAAATTTTGAGGTGAGAAATCTATCTCTAATGAAATTCGAAAAAAAATTTAATGAAATTAAAAAAAAGAAAATGCTTATAATTTAATATTTCGTACAAGGAAGTCATGTGGTGTCCGCACCTGATTTTTTATTTAATGCTATGAGGTTTAAAAATTAAAAACAAAATGTTTATTTAACAAATTAATCATGCTGTTAAAAAAGAAAGACGAAACTTGAGAAATTAATTCTAATTTAATTAATTACTCAGTTTAATTTCAGACACGAGCTATTTAATGCATAAACTAACTAATTAACTTTCTATTTCTGCTCGGTAACGCTGGTTCGTAGATCGGCAAAATTAGCTACTGAAATTTGCTGAAACAAAGAAAATAATAGCCCTGGTAGTTAATAGATCTTCACTAAACTTAGATCTCATGTGGTCGGCGAAAACAATTTAGGTCTGCTCCACCTAATAATCACGCAAGAAAATTGTATTCGGGAGTTTAAACTTAATTTGGGTGCATTATTTCAGTACATGCCAAATATTTTTACACATAGTTAATATTAAAATGTTTGAAATGAAAAAATACAAAGACCATATATTACCCAAACCTAATTATATAATTAGTGAAATGGTTTTAATACTTACAGAAATTTAATAATGGCGTATTTACTGTTATACAAAGGAAGTTCTAAGAAGTTCATTTAACCATTTTAGTTTTAGATTTTTCGAATAGCAGATTCGAATCAAAAATTTTAAGTCATTGCATATATAAAATTTCCAAATAATTTCTACTTTTTACTTCCTTCTACAAAGTAAAGGAAATATTGTAGTCACGAAAAATTTCGGGTATCATATTTCAACGAAAATATTCATTTCAACCGTTCTCGAAACCATTTGGACGATATTTTTGCGTGACATCTATACGTACGGACAGAATAAAAGACTGTTTTTGCCACAAAAGGATTGTAAATTGGATTTAAAGTGGATTGAGAAGAGATTTTTTTTCTTATATATGTATCGACATCAAGGGAAAAAATTTCTTCTGAATCCACTTCGACACATTCCACTCCTCCCACATTCCACATTCCACTCTTCTGAACCGTATGTATGTATCTCCCACAACTCGAGAAGAAGTAGCCTGAGAATGTTGAAATTTTGTATAAGGGACTGCTATAACATGTAGTTGTGCACTTTCGTTGTAATCGGCTGCACCAGTCCTATATTCCCACTCTGTTACCTGGATCGGTGAGCTTAGTTTTTTATTCTTATACATTGGTAACATTGTAAGATGTCTCTTCTATTCCACATAAACTAAACTTGATCCTACAATGCACATGGCGAATTTTCCCACATGCGTAAATGAAAATAGCAGCGCAGAAGAGGGTGAAATTATTAGGTATTAATTCAAATCAGAACAGAAAGGCACTGACCTCGTGCTTTACAGTAACAGCAACCAGTTGCGGTGGAACTTAAACGTAGATTATAAATCAATTCAAATCTAAAATAGAATAGTGCTGGATTAGCTCGCTAAGTTAAGCCTAACTTCGGTAGACTCAAACCTAACAGGCATGACGATAATCTGAAATGGCCTAGGGGCGTACTAGCGTAACAGCGAGATCATAATGAAACGTGCGCTGGCTAGCGAAAACAAGCTCTAAATAAACTCAGAGATTCACCCGTTTAAATACTCACTTCACTTTACTTTACTTTAAATTTACATCCTGGCCAGGAAATACAAGGGGAAATTGAGGAGTTCAGGAAAGATAAGAAAAATTTGAATAATATGTTAATTTTAACTAAACAAAGCCCTTTGTTTGTTATGCAAAATAAGGGAAACGCTACATCATGTGCATTTTTTGCTTTAAAAGTGATTGAATTGTGTGGCTTTTATGCTGCGATTAAGGTTTTCATGCCTTTAGTTAGCCTGCATGCAATAGTTGCAGACCTGTCAACAATTTAAAGTGGCGAGTTAAGCCTAACGAACCGAAAAGCAAAATAATGAATTAAGTCAGTTTCTACACCTTCAATGTCTTTTTACCGAGTGGAACCAAAAGTTTTATGCACCGAAAAATCTGCCTTGTCGCCTGCTGAGCGAATTGCTTATTTTTGCGTAGAAACTCTAATTTTAATTGTAATTGTTTTTTTTATTTGTTTTAACTCTATTTGGTTTCACTATTCTCTCATGTGCAGGCAGTATAAATTTATAACAACTAACGTTTTATGCAGAACCTAAAGTGTAAAATATTCATTGACAAAACGGTTTGCCACTTCTAACGAGTTCTAATACAGTTCTGGTTCGCGAGGAAATAGTATTTTCCACTATCTGTATACCCAGACACAGATTCTTTTTGGCGGCGAGGGTCATCTAAATGGTATTCGATTTTATGTCATGTCTTACTCAACATTTCTATCCGAGCAGAAACAGCAGTAGACTTTACTCTATTGTTCCGAGTTTCAAATCTAAGAAAAAAAATTGTGAACTTAATCTTTGGCATGATTCCACAGGAAAATATTATGTCTAGTGTTAGCGGTAGTGCAGGTGCGGGGCGATTGCTATGTATGTGTCTATTTGTGTGTCTGCATTCGGGAATTTATGACGCATTAATTACTTAAAGCGGTGCGATATCTAGCTGGAGCCTAATCAGAAGTTACAGTAAATACAAATAAGATGCCAGAAAGTATTCTAGCGGGTCGAATTAAATTATATGTTAAAAAAGCTAATAATGACCGACATGAATTGGCGCGACGTAAGATTTTTAATCCAAAGGGGCAATTTGCCCAGAAGGATTATTAATTCCGTTTTGGCAATTTGCGTTGATTCACTAAAAACATTGTTTTACTTTTCAAACTGTTGCCACCAAATATTGCAGTTCTGTATTATATTTAAAGGAATTAAATAATGAAGAATGTGCATAAATCTATGTATGTTTCACGCAGTATGATAAAACGACGGTACCTAAACCCATCGAATTTTAAATGACGTAATCCTGCTGCGAATATGGGCAGCCCAAATTTGAAATTTGTTTTATTATCGATTTCATATTTTGTAAAACGTTAACGAATTTTTGATTGACAAACTCAAGAATTTCAAAGCGAGCAATGGCAACGTTGTACAGAAAAAACATTTTATCTCCATCGCGCGAGACTGTGTATCGGGAATTCTGAAGATATGCTCATTTAAAAATTATTTTGCGATACTGATCTTAAACTGAATTTTATGGTTTAAGTGCGAAGAACATGATATTTTATTAGTAAAGGTAACACAGAAAATGTTAAAAAAATGCCCCTTAGGACGTAATTTAAAGTCTGAAACCATTCAGATTTTGCTTTCTTTCTTTTTTTCTTTTCTTTTTACTGGTTATAAGTTTATTTAACATTTGGTTATAAGTTTATTTAACATGTTCTTTTCTTACACGTGGAATCTTATTGTAGGTTTTGGAAATGAGATGGTTGCTGAATGAGTCCCTTTTAATTCACAGTTCAATATTCGAAACCCCTTATACGGGTAAGCGAATAATCGCTAGAGTGTGTGAACAGAGACGTAAGATTCAAGAAGGGTTAACTACCCTTTATTTCTCAAAATAAGTATGACACAGTCAGCTTCTAACTCGGAGCGTACAGCAAAGCCTCCACTTGGGTTTGAACTCAAATTAATATGGAATGAAACTTAACTAAAGCTTAGCTAAAAGATATAGCCGAAGCTATCAAGATTCTCAGTGGTTGACCCCTAAATCTCAATTAAGTCGGCGAAGCCAACCAAGGGCTTAAAGTACGGTCGAGCGTAGCAATAGCTTAGGGGTAACCAAAGGCAAACGCGAGCTAGTCAGGAACTCGGGCTCTCTAACGAAGTCAGTGAAACATCGACTTAAATAGTATTCATACTCTTTTGTATTAACCGCGTTTCTGAAAATACATGGTAGGAATTGTAAGCTGAAGGTAGAAGGGATAGGAAAGACGCATAAACTTAAAATAACTGGTATAAAATTAGGATAAACCTTACAAATTTACCATCCCTTCCCCCCAAAAAAGTCATGAGAGATTTATGCTATTTTATTACCTGTTTTATACTAACATATATTTTTAAGTCAGGTTTTTTATTATGAGAAAGACATTTAGTATAAACGCAAATACTTTTAGTGAAATTTTATGAAAATTGTATTAGCTCTTGAATAAATAGTATGAAAAGTATCAGAAAGCGCAGGATAAATAGGATTACAAGGTTAAGTCCGTTTTCCATTGAGGTAAATTTTTATTTTGCCATTGCCAAATTGGCGATGGTTTTGGTAACTAGTCACTAAATTTGGCAAGAAATTGACAAACGTCGCCCAGCTTGGAGACCATTTGGCGACATTTTGTCTGATCTCTGTGTCACTATAACTGGTCTGATTCCTATGCACCTGAAATTTTGTATGACTTACAACAATTTCGAGAAATCGAAGGTACTGGGAATTTTTCAGTGGACAGGGGAAATCTGTATAAGAGCACAGAGAACATCAGTTTTCAGTTTAGCTCAGAGTATTAAGAGATCACCGCGACAGCTTTTTTTTATGTGATTTGCATTGTGCAGTGTTTAATGTGCTTGTTAGTTTGAAGTAATAACTACTGATTGCGCTCAGTTATACTGAGAAGAGCTGTACGAGCACTTTTGTGTGAAAAGTTGCGGAAGTTTAAAGCGTTTCATTTCGATAATGTATTTCATCAAGCTATCATCGATTCAGTGTGCATTCAATCCATTACGAACTCTTAGGCACGAATCTTTAATTTCTCAATAATCCTTCATAATTATTAAACATATCATTACTCAGCTACCAAGAGTTTGGAAAAAATATCTGTTTCGTTAATTTTCCAACTTTCTAACTGTTTAAACAAATTACATATTAAGAATGTGAAGAATGTAAAGTTTATATTTAGCATCATTAATTATTGCACAAAATTCCCACGTTAATTAAGAGAGTACGAAATCAAATAAGAATTCTAAATTATCGGTGAAATAAATGAATATTCATAGCTTACTGAACATCTCTCAAATACGCTAAAATTTCTTTAGTTTATAAACATTAAAGGTTCACATTCTAATTTTAATATCGATGCACTAGATCAAGTAAAAAGAATACTGGACTTTTTGTATAAGATCTGAAGATTTTGCCAGGCAAGAACAGAAGTCAAGAGCTGGCAATAACATTTTTCATGCTGCATTTGCGCCTTTTGTTATTTCTGCTGCGTGCTCACCAAATATCCAAATAAATAGGTTCACAAGAAAGCAGTGGTGATGAAATAGTTGCATTTGCCATCAGTCATAAATTATTACTAGGTAGTCATAAATTATTACTGGGTATTACTAGAAACAATAAGACACTTTTATCAACATCATCCCAGTTTAGATTAGGATAATTCGAGGCTTCCGGCTACTAACTTGTGCGGTTTTATTTATTTAATTCAATGTTCAATCTTTGAACCCCACAAACACTAACAAGAGAATAAACCCTTAAGTGTGTGAACAAACATGTTAAGACGTAAGAAGTGTTAACTGTCCTTTATTTCTCAGAATAAATACAATCAATTCCTACTCGAGTATACACAGAGCTTCCACTTGGGCTTGAGCTTAAATAATTATGAAATTAAACTAAACTAAGCTTAACTAAAGCTATCTGAAAGATATAGCCGAAGCTATCAGGTTTCTAAGTAGCTGGCTCCTAAATAATTATTAAAACGGCGAATCCAAACAAGGGCCTAAAGTACGGTCGAGCGTAGTAGCTAAGAGAGAACGTAGCCAAAATGCAAACGCGCGCTAGACAGGAAAATCAGACTCTCTCTTTCTCGAAGTCACCGAAACATCAACTTAAATAGTAAAACTTCTCGACAGAATTTGCATGCCGATGGATTCTATGTACCCCTAATCCACTTAGGAAATCGCAAATATTTATGCCTACCCAAGTATCCGAATCCCATGTTACAACTTTGTAGGGTGATTATTTTAATTAATCAGTAATTATGATTGAGACCTATATCATAACTTCTCTTTTCTGTTCTCCCACCAGAAATGAGTTAGAGAGTATTTAAGTGGAGGGTTTTCGGTTGTAACGCAGAGCATGCTTCTCTCTCGAGGCTACGTGACTATGTTTGGTCAGCTCTGATAAGACTGCAGTTCTTCGATTTTACGTTATTACTGCCGAGATTTAATTGTTACGCCGGTGAAAGTTTTAAGTCCTGAAACAACTTAGAATCTAAAATAAATTGCATAGTCTTTGACTATTAGGTTTAGTTTTAAGTTTGAATTTGAATGTTACTGTCAGTATCATGACCCGAGTAGTGCTTAATATTGTCAAGCACAAAAAGTGAGTTTATGTTCAAGTACTGTTTTAATAAAAATATTGTTTTAAAGCTTTTCAAGATTTTCGAGATTGTTGTTTTTTCAAGCACAGCGATAATTCTGTTTACTCCTGTTAGGAGTTTGATACTAGTTTACGCTAGCAAAAAAGGTCAAACTCTATAACTTTGTAAAATGGTATATGTATAACATTCATTTCATGAAGTTTCTAGCAACCTTCATCATATTTCCTTTCGCACTCGTCGATAATGCCTGATTTCGAAACGATCCTTCGATTTGACTTTTCTCATATTAAATAAAAACTTTAAAAACTATATGCATTTGTATTTGACAAAATGTTTCATTATTTGACCTTATAATTACATTTCCTTTTTACCAAGTAAATAAAAAAGAAGTAGCTAAATGTAGCACATAAAAATTTCAGTCCATCATTTTCTCAATTTATAGTTAGTCTGCATTTTCAAAGTGGCTATTCAACTACCAATCATCGAAAGCTTTAGAAATGGAAGAGACATAAAAGAAGGTAAAAAAGAAAATGGAGAATAGGCTCATTTTTTCATCGTGTGTTCTTTTTTCATTGAGGGACAGACTAAAAAAGTTCTATAGAACCCTATTTTCACTTGACGAGCGGTAGTACATTAATGAACGCAGTGTGTAATCCAGTTGCAGTTACGATCTTTTTTTTCTATCGCAATCTGTACTTGGATAGTTTCCAATCCTGAGAAGTGTAGTCTCCAGAGTGCGCACGCCAGCTGAATCAATTGATCAAACTGTCAACCGCATCGCCAAAAAAAAATTGTATCCGCTGTCAGATGAGAGTATTTATACGAAATTGCGAGATTCTCTATCTATTCGACTATTATTATAGAAACTTTTACAGCCATAAAATTCAACTGTAAAAAATTTAGTTTATAAATACACATCATGTAGGTAATGAGGTAACAGTTTCAGAATTTTGTAATTCATTACGAAGTTTATAAATATTGTTACGAATTTCACATTTATTTGGCTATTTATTTAGAATTGTAATTAAAATTCCTTTTTATTTCCCCGTGCAACGCAGACGATTTTTGAAGAGAAAGCTACGTCGAAAAAAAATAGCAATAAAAATAAAAGAGCGCGTGCATTTAATGCTTAATAAATAAATATCTCGTAATTATTGTTGCCATCCAGAAAAATCTAGAAAAATCGTGGTTGTTCTACTGATAATTAAAAGCTTATAAAAGCCGAGGTGAAACACCTCATCTCAGTTGTTATTGTTGCTGTTATACTTGTAGCTGTAAAAAGCGAACTGCTGTTTGTTTACTTAATGCTGTATTGATTGTAGCGATTTCGCTGTGAGATAGAACTATTTTATCTGTTTTAAACTGAGTTTTTGCTAAAAGTTTGAGATACTGTGATATTGTGCGAAGATTTGTGAAGAAATATTTCAGCATTTTAATTTATTTCTTGTGGAAAGAATAAATTTTTGTTAACTTTTTACGACTTGTGCATTCAATATATTACGAACCCGTACGCACGTAACAATATTTTTGACACTTGAAAGGGTTTTCTTTCTTTTTCTCATAAATAGGAATAAAAGTTATGAAAATTGTAAAAATGTTATATGCACATTCTTCCCGTCGAAAACATGCGTTCTTGCTAGCTACAATAATGAATGCAATCAATAAGAGAAATTACAAAAAAAATTATATTTTGGCAAAATTACGTTGGTACATTTATCAAACACTTAATCTGAAATTGGAGAGATTATTTATTGTAAATTTTTGAAGGAAAATTCTTAGATGAATTTATTGCTTGGTATGGAGTTTTGGTAAAAAAGAATGTGTTACACCTTGAGGTTAAAAAATTTTTGGAAGCTTCGTGCCCAAGCGACCCCGTAAAATAAATGCGAAATAAATGCGTAAAATAAATGCTACATCTTGAATTGACAGCTTGAATAATAAATCTTTTTTTCATTAAATAGGTAAACGAGTGTCTATATGGCGTAATTTGAAATGTAAAATGATACTAAACAATTTTTTTACCTTTTGCTTTACCGTATGGAATAGTACATTTTAAGTATAAGATTTTATATCACATGTCTTTAATTTCTTGAAGAAGGGAGGCATTATTCTTAAGCTAATAAAACTGATTAGCTTAAATTCTTAAGTTAATGTAACTGATTAGCTTAAAATTGTTTCTTGTATTAAATTGAAGTTTGCGTACCAACACAATGCTGCAGTTTTTTTCCTCTTAGGATTTTTCATACATTAAAATTTTTGTATTTAAATTTTTGAAAATTTAATGGCAAATTTTTTTGCTATAATCTTAAGTTTTCAGATTGAATTTTTTTTCCTATTTTAATTTGCTCTGTTGTTCTTTAAGTACGTGTATACGCACTGAAAGTAAATATTTTTTCTGAGGAGGAATAAAAAAATAGGAACAAATGTTACAAAAAGTCGTTTATTGATAGGCATCACGTAAATATTAAGATGACACTTTCAGATTGTTAAAGAGCGTTAGAACTTTGATAAATATTACAGTTTTTTATATTTCCTAATATATAAAATAAGAAATAAGGATGAACAGAAAATAAGATAGAGATGACTGCAGTCCTCGTCATATCTCTCAACTGTTATGATGTTATTTTAAAAATTTCAACTGGCTGAAATGTAATGGCCGTAAAATTTCAACTATTCAGTAAAATCAGCAGAAAAAAAGAAAAAAAAGGAACAAAAGATGAGTGAGTATATACAAAATAAAATTTGGAATATAAGAATTAAATCATACACTAAAATTGATAGATTTTGATTAATTGATAATTCTCTAATGGAAGATTCTTTTTCGTTTTGAATAATTTCAGCTAATCAAACTAATCAATTTAAAAAATTAAAAAAAAACTAAGATTATTCATCGAAGTTTTGATAAATTTTTTCGAAAAGGTTCTAAAGGTTCCGTAATTTTACAAAAGAGCAAAGTCGCAAATCTCTGAAAAGCTTAAATTTAAAATTCTAAATTTTGTAGTCAGTGAAATAAATGTAGGTTACGAATTTGCGAAAACGTATTCTTAAACTTATTTTACCTCTTTCTAGAACGATCTCTCACTCTTGACCTTTGGCTTGGTCATGCTCTTAAATCGAACGCAAGCGACGGCACACCTCCATCGCCACCGAAAGCCTAAAATGGAAACTTCGACTGTTGCTTACGTCATTGTTTCCACCATTTAATAACAAACAGATACTTTGTTTTGCTATTTTTACTTCCTCCGGGTGCAGCAGGGACTTTATAAATTTAGTGAACCGTTTTACTGGGAAGTAAAAAATGTTTTGGAGGTAAACTACTTTAGCTTACCTAGTTTCGTTTAGTTTCGTTTCTTATAAAAATTGTGAATCGAACTTCGTATAATATCCTATTTTATACACCCGGTTGGGAAACACATTATCCTCAGAATTTTAAGAGCTGCAGTGGCAACAATAATGATAACAGAATTAGCAAGTTCTGACAGTTTCATTTTGAAACCTGTATTTCAAAATCGCTAAAACATGCTCTTAGATTTAACACCTATATATAATTATCCTAGCAGACCTTCATTATTAATAGTCTAACAAAAGTATAAATGACGTTTTAATTAGTTTATTAAACAAGCTTCGACTGTATATCAATATAATTCAAATTTTGCAATTTACTCTAATATTTCTTTTGCATTCACACGAGGTTATATAAAAGGTATAAAAGTAAAACCTTAATATCTCTTTTTTAATATAATATACAAAATAATGTTGGAAACAATTCATTCTACTCATCACTTCAATGCATGTAAGTGCATAAGCACTTCAAAAGTTCCTAGATTGTGTAAGAAAAAAGTGTTCTTCACCTGACTACGTTGCTTCCCAAGCATTTTTTTTATCGCGTTGCCTACTCTGAAATTCTTGCCTTCGAGAGGCTCCTTTGTAGTTTCACCAATAAACTCCTCGAAAGAACTCATCAAGAGAGGCCAGTATAGTTCAGAAGCAATAAATAGGCTGGCTCTTTCACGCTCAGAGAAAAGGCTTCTGGTTTCGCATCTTGAGTACTTAAAAACTGGATAACTGCTCTCTCCTTCTTTTGGTATATCCTTCCAAGTAGAGCCATCTTGGCTTTCTTTCCTGGTATAATTTTCATCTCCAAGAACCTTTCGCATATGTACTTCAAACAGGCGGATATAACATTTCTATAGTTCAATTTTTATTTTAAATAACGCGTTAAAGTTTCCTTTTGACACTCCCGCCTTATATTACGATTTGACCTTTTTCTATAGCTCAGTACGCAATTTTAATTTTAAATCACTTATTAAAGCAACCTTTTGACACCCCCTCCTTGTATTACGATTTGATCTTCAAACTGTTACAATAGTAACTTGCAACAAAATTTGATGTGTCTAAAGAAAATATTTTCATTATACAAAGAAGCGTGTTACGCTTTTAAATTGAAATTTTCAAATAGTCATTTTTTCGTCTTTGTAAAAGTTTGCTAAACGTTTTATGCTGCTTGAAAATATTTAATTTGAAATCGTAATTATACTCACATTGTAGAGTCATTAGTGTTTTTTTTTTTTAATAAGCAGGAGACGTGAAGAATGTGCACTGCCCTCGCCCAGATTCGAAACCTGCACCTCACGAATACGCATCGAGGGGCTTCCAGTTACACCACGAAGGCATACGTAAATGGAGGGAGAAAATACCTTATACCCTGTTTGAATATTAATTTTGATTATATTCGATTTCTGACTTCTCTTAATAGGAACAAAAGGCTAAAAAAACAGAACACAGATGTAAAGAAAAAATGCAGACTAGAGTAACCTGCATAAAATTTTATAATATAATTATATCACTATAACAATTAAATAGGGTTTAAATAGAAAAGTGAAGTTTTTATATCGTAACAAGCGTAATAATGTGGCTATATTTTAACTTTTTTTCCTAATATCTGATGCTTGTCATACTAAATTTACGAAAAATGGTTCCTTAATAACTTTTATTGTTAAGAGCAAACGTTTTCTGATATATAAATTAGCGTGGAAGTTTTAAAGCCTTTAACATGGTTTTAAAGCCTTTAACATGGATATTATATGTTATACTTTTATTATGTTACTTTATAAAGAATTTCGAATAGAATTTCATTATTAAGTAGTGAATTTAAAAGCGTTAAGTGTAGTTCATTAATAAAACTACTGTGTTTTTTATGTTGAACCAATACGTTTTAAGAAGCTAAGGTAAACGAAGTAATTATTTGCAACCATATTCTCTGGGTAAAATTTATTTTGACACTGCCATTGATTCACTGGCTTCAGAAGTTTTCATAGTGCTATAAGTTCAAACTTTGTTAAGATTGAATAAAATTTATAAGATATTAGACTGGCTTAAGTGCATAGGTTTAAACTGTTTTAAATGCTGAACAGAATTTTTAAACATTAGTCTTGATTTAAAAACTAAATTGAATTGGTCATTGCAATGTATCCAACACTGTTAAACAAGCTGATTTATTGGGTATTAACCATTAACAATGCATTTTATGTCAAAATGCTTTAAGAAACAGATATAAAAATTTTACTTGAAAAGTAATCTAAAATATAATTGTAAATCGGACAGAAAAAAGTATGTGTAGTGAGCAGACTTTCAACATCAGAAACAATTGCCATAATTATATGTTCTATAACGCAATTCTTAACTTAGTTCTCAACCTGTCGTTCTGCAACTATGTTTACGTCAATTTTTGAGCTGTTTTAAATCATTAATTATTCAAATTTGAATAGCTTTAAAATATTACGAAAATTTTCTTTCAATTTTTTTCTTGAAATTTTATTTTCTGATTATTTTGACAGCAGTGTTTTAAACATTAGTTTCCTTTCACTCGTTATACACGTATTTGTTTAGCTTTCTTGTTTTTAAATAAAATAAGATAATAATATTTCTTAGATTAAAAAATTTTTACTTTCTCTTAAATTAAAATCTTAAACCTGTAAAAGGATTAAACCTTTAAAATGATTCCCTTTCCCTTGACAAATTCTGCTTGACAGCTATAATTATATCGAATGAGGATCGTGGTCAGATCGTGCTGGTGTCTTCTTTCTTCATTTTCATACTTATAACATCTTCTTTGAAATTTGCCTCTAAACTCTCGTACTGTTTCTAGCATTATCTCTATTCTCATTATGACACTTTAATCGTTTTACTTCGTTTCATCGCGGTGCTGGGAAATGAAAGATTTTTAGTCCAAGTGGACGTTAGCTCAGAAGGCCTGTTAGTCTTAAAACGGTATTTTGCATCGAATCAGTTTTCAAATTGTTGCCACCAAATTTTATCGCCCTGTATTATATTTAAATAAACTAAGTAATGAAAAATCTATATAAATGTATGTATGTTTCTCTTATTCTGGAAAAAAAAACCCATACCTAGAGTCATCTAACTTTGAATACCATAGTATTTCACCCGAACGTGGGCACCTGGATGCTCGAAATTGGATTTTTTATTTATTTCATATTTTGTAAAACTTTAGAATAATTTTTGAATAAAAAACTCTACAATTTCAAAGCGAGCAGTGGCAACACTGTAAGGAAAAAACATTTTTATCTCCAGCACGCGAGACTGTCTACGGAAATTCTATCTCCGTAGCTGTTTATAATAAATGCTGTTTAATATATGCTGTTAAATATATGCTGTTTTTAAATATTTTAGCACAATGTGGTGTTAGTCCAAATGCTCTCGAAACGTGTACATATGAAATGAAATAAAATGAAATAATGCCGGTTTGGACGTATATAAAATCTGAAAGCTTTCAGATTTTATTTTTTTTAATGTGAAATTGTTGTATTTTTAGTTCTATAATACCGTAAAATAAATAACATATCCATTGTTACTTATAGCCAGAGCTTAAATTCAGCCAGAGAACAGCTGAGATATCTATTAGTTTTTGAATGAAACTTATAACTCTAGGAGGAGTCCAAATAAAACTAGGTCTGATATTTTATTTTTATTATTTAACTATTTATCATTAGTTTAATAATTCATTAAATTTTTATTTATGTTCACTTTATTCAGTTTTAACTTTAATTATTTTATTAATTATTTAATTTATTTGTTTTTGTTCCTTTCTTTCTGCCGACTTTCTTCAGGGCTCTGGTACTTTTAATTTTCGAAATGAATATGCTCCTGCTCATGTTCCATTTAACTATGTTGATGAAACAGGCAATAAAGAGGAATTATTGTTTTTCTTTTCCTCTGAAATTAATGATAATTCCAGCTTCATAAATCATCCTTTAGCCTCGAAATCTTTAAAAACATGAATAAAAAAGTAACCTCAGACTTTTCTCAAGGCAATGAATAAAATGAAATTTTTGGCTAGCCATTAAAACGTTCGAGTCTGTTTTTAATATGAAAGGAGCGTAAACGTAATTTTAATGACTCATCTGCCTGTTTTATGCGACGTTTGCTTGTCCTTATAAAACAGCTGGAGGACTTATTCCTTTTTCCCCGGTACTATGTTACTAATTCATACGAATCAGCCAAACGTATGTTCCCGTTCACTTGACCACTGGGCTTGAACGTTCGAAAGGAGACAGTGGCGGTCAAGTTGAGTGCGTCCGATACGCTTCGATGATAGCAAAAGCTTTTAACGTGTAAAATATGAATGAGACTTTGGAAGGTTTTCCATATAACGCAACGGAAGGAATTAAGTGAAACAATAAAACGAGCGATTATTTAAGAAGTAACTGAATAGGAAATACTTGAATTGAAATGAAACCTTGGGGCTGATGTTTCTTTCAACCTTTAAATAATCATTAGTGGCCGTTATCATATGACTGCTTAAAAGGCAAATGACAATGAAATGATTATTTGAAGTATAATATTTCTTGATAAATTTTGATAGACTTATATTATTTATATGATGACCGCCAAAAATAAGTAGAAGAATACTTGTAGAGACATTAGGATTTTTTGATGAGGGAGGCTTGAAAAATGAGCAATGCTCTCGCTGGGACTCTAACTTTGGACCTCTCGAATACGCTCTGAGTGTGATGACCATCATACCACGAAGGCATGCTAAGAAGGCTGGAGAAATACCTTATATACCCCCTTTTAATGGGCGACTGGGGATTAGAGGACACCCAATCCCCAAATCCTGGTGGTGGAGAATCATCATCCACCAACTTTTTTAGTTCGGGCGCCACTGTAGAGTCATTAGGATATTTTTGAAGCAGGAGTCATGAAAAATGAGCAATGCCTTCGCCAGGACTCGATCCTCGAATTTCTCGGAAACGCGCCCAGTGTGCTGACCCTTACACCACGAAGGCACGCTAAGAAGACGGGAGAAATACTTCATATACTGAATTCCTGGAAATAACCACTTTATTATAATTTTGACGTTAAAATTATAATATGAAATTTATTTAATTATGGTAATTAATGCTTTAAAAGACATCGGTTGTACAGTAATGGCCATAGTATAAGCCGATAGCATATAGCCGTAGATTCAAGCTACTGAAACCAAATTTTTAGAAAGGACTTAAATATTTTCATCAACAATCATTCATTTCTTAATCTTAACAATAGAAATATTTACGTTTCTGCCAACACACCTCATCTGATCAAGTTATCATGTAATCATTTACTTGGTAGTGGTCTTATAATTAATGGAAATCTGGTAAGCAAAATGATTTTTCAAAAATCATTATTATCTAGCGTAAAATTTTGAAACTGTGACATAAACTGACAAATAAGCATACGTTGTAAACATGCAGGCTGGATATTTCCAACCAGCATTACATTTCCTAACAAGTACAGCGGAAATATTATTATTTCAAAAAATGCTCTCATCTTCAAAGGAAAAGGAAAGCAATAAAAATGATACGTAAAGAGTATTCAATTCAGGTAAGATATGTTTGAAAATTTTGTTTCAAATTATCCTTACTACCTGATACAAATTCACTGTTGAAACAACTTAGCTGAGGCATTAATATATAAATATTCTTTAAAGTTTTAATAAATGTTTTCCTTATTTTTGAAGCATTTTAGCAGC
Organism: Stegodyphus mimosarum; assembly: GCA_000611955.2. Classification (NCBI taxonomy): domain Eukaryota; kingdom Metazoa; phylum Arthropoda; class Arachnida; order Araneae; family Eresidae; genus Stegodyphus; species Stegodyphus mimosarum. The sequence continues at coordinate 157,817 of KK118735.1, read as the reverse complement.
TTCACAATCTGTATATTTAAGGAAATGGGGAGTAGTCACTTTAAAGAAGACTATGAGTCAAGCGACATCACATGCACAGGGGCTCATCTTAAATCATGTTTTCTGATCGGGTAAGACAAATCATGCAGTATAATTAAAATTCGCAGCACCTTACATCACAGAAATTAATGACTTAAGTTAAAAGTGATACATGAACAGGAATAAAACACCGTTAAGATTTTGTGACTCTTAGCTTTGGTATACGATAACTAAAAATACAGATTAAGATTTTCACCTTTTTTTGTCCCAAGTATAACTGTTAGTTATATAAAGGTATAGATCTATTACACTGGTAAGAACTGGTAAGATCCAGCAGATCTTACCAGTGTCTCTTAGATCTCAGCTTTATTTAAAATCATAAGCCTGTAATTCCACTAATCTGAAAGAAATAAAATTCAGTTCTAGGAAAGAGACTTAATTTATTTTGAAATAATTTCTTTACTTAATTTTTATTTATATTTTATTAATGTTATGAAACACTGTTGTTAGATAAACTATTTAAAAACGTTTTTGGTAATATTTTATAATTAAGATTTTCGGGAAAAAACTATTAAAACAATTTCCTTCCTCACTTTTCAGTATCTTTGCTCTAATGTTTTTAATTATATTTATTGTTCTTCATAATTTCAAAAACCTATTTTGCAATTAATGAGTTTCGCTCTGAATAAAAATAAAAATCATATACATACATATAAAATATAAATAAACTTTTAATTAATGAATGAATTATGATTTCAATTACATTTTCTTTCCATTATACTGCAAAATCCATCCTTGATTCTGTTATATCGATAATAATAAACACGCGGTAATGTTTTCAGACTTTATGTAATAGGACGTATTGAAAAATTCAAATTGTGAAACACAGTTTATAAAACATAGACTCGAAATAGTTATTAAAATATTTCCAAATTTTAAATATTTTTCATTTAATTTCAGTACATGTAAATAAAATTAAACCTATTTACTATTCATTCAGCTGAGGAATATAATACAAGCTTTTTTTTTAAACTTATCAGACTGAAAATGTTGCTAAGAAAATCATAAAATATAAACACAGTTGTGTAGGTAAGTATTCGTAGTAAATTGAATGCACAGGTCCGATAAAAGGTTAATAAAATTTATTCTTATCACTATAATATAATAGGCTGGAATTTTACTCAGAGATATTCTTGCAAGTGTTCATAATATCAGGCAGTAATAATCAGTAGAACGTAAATACGTTAAACAGAACACATTTCACAGCGTATTCAAAGAGAAAGTTAATATGATCTCACCGAAAATTCTCAACAATAAGAACAACAGCTAACTAAGCAATTGAGCTGAGATGTCTCTCTCCGGCTTTTTAAAGCTTTCAAGCGGTTGCGAGAGAGTTCTAATAATTTCTTTGCTTCTCGATATTTCTGAAAACCAACAAGAGGACGGAATTACGGTTACAGCTAACACAGCAGTCAATTACATTTATTCAATTTAAATATAAATTACTAGACATCTATTTATTAAATGATAGATGCACGCGCTTCTGTATTTTTACTTTTCCGGCGTACCTTTCTCTTAAAATATGCCTTGTGTTGCATTGCACGGGGAAATAAAACAATTTTAATTACAATTCTACTAAAGATATCTAACTGAATAGAAAATTTGTAACAGGTATTTTCTCCCTCCTTTCCGCATGCCTTCGTGGTGTTATTGGAAGCACACTCGACTTGCGTTCGAGATGTACAGGGTTTGAGTCCTAGCAGGAGCACTGCACATACTTCATGTCTCCTGCTTCAAAAACCTATTGACTGTACAAGTGGTGCCCGAATTAAAAAAGATGGCGGACGATAAATTCGTCACCACCAAGATTTGGCAATCGGGTCCTCTAATCTCCAGTCGCCCTTTAAAAGAGGGAGTATATAAGGTACTTTCTCCTTCCTTTCGTGCTGTAATTGGAAACGTACTCCACGTGTATTCGAGAAGTCGAGGGTTCAATACCCGGCGAGGACACTGCACATTTACCACGTCTTCTGCTTGTAAAGTCATTAGGATTTTTTTGAAACAGGAGCTGTGAAATATGAGCAATGCCCTTGTCGGGACTCGAACCTCTGACCTCTCGAAATACGTGCTGAGTGTGTTGGCCATTACACCATGAAGACATGCTAAGAAAGCGGGAGAAATACCTTATATAACACCCTTTTAAAGGGTGACTGGGGTTAGGGGCCTCAAACGCCAAATTCTGGTGGTGGAGAATCATCATCCACCACCTTTTTTTTATTTCAGGCGGCACTGTAGAGACATTACGATTTTTTAATGCGGGAGACGTGAAAAATGAGCACTGCCCTTGCCGGGAGTCGAATTTCCGACCTCTCGAATACGCGCCGACTGTATTGACTTTTAAACCACGAAGGCAGGATAAGAAGGCGGGAGAAATACCTTATATGTTTTAAAGAAACCTAAAGACTCTGTAGACTTGTTCAAAAACTTGTAAGGCATAAATCAATTATAATTTCTTCTAAAACCTTTATAAATAATATCAATAATATTTACTTGTTGTTTATTAAAATTTCTTAAAAGTAAATTTGAAACTTAAGCAAATATAAAATCTTATTATTCAAGAGTTCTCTCATGTTTTAAGTCATTAGTCTCGTTGCAAGATTTCCTCTCATATTTTAGCCGATTGTTCTGGTCTATAAATTGTCCTTTTAATTAACTTAGAAGCATTTTAATTAGTTAAAAGTTTAACGCTTGTTCTAGCACGATTTTGGGCAAGGTTACAGTCAGAAACTTGAACATTTTCAGTACGCCACCGTTTTCAGTTCCTGTTTATCATAAGTAATTTTCATTTCTGATAAGAAATAACAAAACTAGCAGATAATACAGGAAAACTGATTTCTGAGCTGAGTAAATTGGGTAGATAAGTAGACTGCAAGTTACAAATTAGGGAAAAAAAAGAGGGAAATTAATTTTAGTTTTACTCAATATTTTAATTAAGTATTTAACTAACTAACTAACTAACTGGTAAGTTAATTATGTATTTATATTATTAAGTTTTCTAATAGTTACGCTCACAGTTAATTACATAACCTCTCATCTACACTTATTTTAATAAGTAACTGAGGCAACTAAAAAGTAAAAGGAGGGTAAAGAGATGGATGATGCATTTAAAGGTCTGTTAAAATGTTTAAAAGCCTTTTTACGCTATTTATTAGTGTCAGATCTTTTCAAAATTTCTTCTCTGTACAGTATAATGTTAAAATATACTTTAAGCGAAAAAGATGGGAAATCGATGTTTTAAACATTTTTCGCCAATCGTTCAGTTAAAAAAAATCACTGATAAGAGTAAAACTAAATTTATTTCTAGTGACAATATCTTAGTTAAGAGTTAACTTAAAAGTAGTAGTAACATCTGGTCAAATCAAATCAAATGATAATTTCTCTATACTTATTTTTTTCATCTTATTAAGCCATTATTTATATACTTCATAACTGGATGGATGTCTTTAAAGCAAAGAGAGGACAAGGAAAAAAGCATAAATAAAAATATTATATGAATTTTTTATTGAGTTAATTATGAGGATCATCTTTCGTTATTTTCACTTTCTAGAAACTCGTAACGGGAAGGAATTTCTAAGGAAAGTTACATCCTCCTACTTTCCAACAGGAACTTTCCTTCGCAATCTGCTCCTAAATTACTTTCCTATGTAGTAAATATCCCTTTGAAAATTCATCAATTATACCACTTAAAAGACCTCTTAATGTTGTGATGAGATCAAAAACTGCATTTAATTTGAACAGCCTATTTACGTTTTAGTTACTTCGTTTTAAATAGAATTATTACAAGTTTGCTATATTTCTTTGGGTAATAGGTTTATAACTTTAAGCGCATTGTAAGTATTCTTAACCTTCTTCAGCAATCTATCCGATGAAAATTGATCTGAAAATGTCATCTTATTCCCTGTAGCCTTTAAAATGCTTAAGAGCTTTTTAACTTTCAAATAAATTGGAAATAATTTATTGTCAGATCACCAGAACAGAATGGAATTCTTAAGATATAGCGTTCTGAAACTTCAGTAGACAAAATCATTTTGGTCATGCTGTAGAGTCATTAGGTTATTTCGAAGTAGGAGAGATGAAAAATGAGCAAAGCCTTCGCCGAGAATCGAACCACGGACCTCTTGGTTTTGCGTCAAGCGTGCTAACCACTACACCACGAAGGTATGCTAAGAAGGCGAGAGAAATAATGCGACTTACGAAAATGAATTAATTTTTTTAGGAGACCAGTTGGAGCTTTGTTTAAAATATTGATTAACCATACTTTCAAAAGAAAGAAATTATTCGGGGTGTCTAAACTATGTCTATGAAATATGGCGAACGCTTTGACACTCCCGTACTAATTCCTAAAATCATTACGTTATTAAAAAAATAAAATATGTACAATTGGTGAACTGATTTGCATAAACAAAAGCACATGTTAAAACGAATTTAACTGTTATTCAATAAAATAAATTCATCTAAATGGTAATTACTAAGTGGATATCCTTCTGATAGACAGTTCAAAGAAGTGTTTCGTTTTGCGTATGACATGGATCCTTTTTTTCAACAAGAATTCGACCTAGTTGTCTCGGAGAATAATTGTTGCACTTAATCGATTTCAATGTTAACTTCCTCGTGATCCCTGTCCGCACGAAATGCGGCCTCACAAAGAGGGATGCATCGATTAAGCATATTACTTTACGTGGCTGTTGAAGCTTCAAAAAATCGATTGAGAGATATCACGAAATGGCGCGATTATCGCTAATCACCAGAAACAGAAAACAAAAAATGGACCTTCTCAAGAAATACTATAGTTGCATAAGCAAATGTGAGTACTGTCAGAAGAAGTGTTTAAAATGTAGAATGCTTTTTAAAACACCTGATCCTACAGTAATAATATAATTTCTTTGTCGAGGTTTGATGATTATGATCCCTAAGATTGATGATTGATGCCAAGGATATATAGCAGACGTAGCATAACTTAGATAGTGATAAAATATACGAAATGATGGTTTAAAATATGTCGTGGAGATCCGGGTATCACAACGTTAAAAACAACTGTTAGATCTTGTCATAAATGAAGACAGAGAACTTATTTTCTGGCATCCAAGACTGTTTATCAAGTTGCTTACCTAGTGGATTACTGAGGGCGATGAATGATTTGGAAACATTTCATAAATTGACCTCAACCTTGACTATAAAATGTAACACGAGTAGCGTAGTTCGCGATAACGTTTATAATTCATAGTAACGTGATCTGATCTAACGCGAATTTCAAACTGGTAGTTTGATTTTTCTGCTAATTTTTTCTGCTTTTATTTGCAAGAAAATTTAAATGATAAGGGAAGCTATATACATATCATTGAAAGATGTTGTGAGGCTAAAGAATTTATAAGATTTCTTTTTCTTTTTTTTTTTTTGCACTAATGTTTATAATCCTAAGATTACAAAAAGAAATCTGATGTGGACACCACGTGACTTCCTTGCACGGCCTTTTAAATTATAAACATTTTTTGCTGCATTTTATTTAAACTTATTTCCTGGAATTTCACTAGAGATGAATATTTCATTCATTTAATTCAATTCTTTCTCAATTCGAGGTAAGGCAAAAATGCATAAAAACTCAAAACATCTTCATTAAAAATTGTAAAACACACACAAAAAAATAAATAAATAAATATGAAAAAAACAGCAAATACAGTTACAAAACAATTTTTACAATTAAAATGAAAGGTTCTACACTCAAACAAGGAATTCAGCCAGCTGGCAAGAAGGCAGATGTTTCGGTGCACAAAACTGAAAGTTTCCTTTCGGTCTCGTCGGCAGAAAGTAACTTAATTCCCCATTCTCTGAGTTTAAAATGTAAAAAATATGGCAGCTATGGTAAAAAAATTAAGCTTAGCCGCACTTAAGCAACTTCTAAATTGTTGTCTAATTCTACAACTATTGCACGCAGATTAACTAAAGGAATAAAAACTTTAATCGGAACATAAAAACAACATAAAATCACTTTTAATAAAAAAATGCACTATTTACCAGTATAAAAGCATAACAAAAACTGAGCTTGAAGAGCCCAGTAACAGAGTGGGTATATATATCTTTGGCGGAGCCGATTGCAACCAAAAAGAAGGTGCCCAACTAAATGTTGTAGCAGTTCCATATACGAAACTCCAAAGTTCTGCGGCTACTCGTTTTTGAATTATGCGAGATACATGCATACGTACATCCGTACGTAAAGACGTAACGAAAACATCTCTTCTAAATATATTTTAAATCCATTTTTAATCCGTTTTGGAGAAAAGACACCTTTATTCTGTTCGTACATACAGATATCAAGCAAAAACATTGTTCAGATGGATTCAAGAGAGGTCAAAATAGATATTTTCGTTGAAATACGATATCCGAAATTTTTCGCAATTGCAATACTTCTTTTGCTTCGTACAAGGAAGTAAAAAAAAAAATTAATTAAAATCGTAAACCGTCAGATATGCACTTTACTCTGTTTGTGTAAGGTTATTTGAATTTTCTAAAGCGCATGAAGGCTGTCTGTCAAAGCGAAAGGATACTTTCGTCGAGGAGTTTATGAGGAAAACTGGTCAGTATTCATGTTATAGATGAGAGAAAAACAACAAAACACGTATGCAGGCAACAGGAGTTCGAACCCAAGTCTGAGTTCAGCCATCTTAATTATCTGGCCGCTGATGGAGCATGACTATGTAAGGATTTAATAGAATTGTAAATGGATAAAGGGAACGGTGGAATAAATTTGCCGCTCCGCATACTCAACGAGGATAATATCCGAAACATTAAGACTGTACGTTTGACTTTCATTCAATCTCCAGACGAACGAAGCACTTCGAATGCCTACTATTATTAAACGGAATTCATAGTACCTTTTGGCAACTGAAGCTAAATAATCCATTTTAACTTTGGATATAATAATAATAGACTACTAGTTTGAACACATTTCCTTGAAATTATTTTGGAACTTCAATAGTAATTTATATATTTATGCAAAGATATTTTTAGTTATAAGAGTCTTTGGATTCTGTTATAGTTATTAGAAGAAATAAAAATGAAACTTTTATAAACTCCTTGTTTTGTTAGCATTCGGACACAAGACTTCCAGTCTCGCTTGACAGAGCATGTTACTGAAAAGTTATGGAAACAAGTAGTCAGTTTCTCTTGTTATTCTAATATTAGAGCTTATACGATTTGAAATCCTGAAATGTTCTTCCCTGACCTTCAGTTTTGACTGAAAGAGATCAGTAATCACAGACAATTCTTGATACCGAGTGTTATATATGAATAAAAGAGTACAAGTTACTGAGAGAGCTATTCGCAGTGTATTCCGAAACGTACTACGGAGAAACCAATAAAAATTTCAAGAGCACTAGGCATGATACATTGATTTTCTGTGACCTGCATTAATGTACAAAACTGCTATTCATCCTCTTCAGGTTCCAGTTTGGCGATGAATGCGATTAACCAGCGGCAGATTAACTGGGCGTTATCTAGAAAAATCTGATGCGGACACCACATGTCTTCCTTGTACAGAATTCTAAATTATACCCATTTTTTTCTTGCGTTTCATTTAAACTTATTTCCTAGAATTTCATTAGGGATATGTTTCTCATTCAATTCTTTCAGTTCTCATTTCGCGGCATGCATAAAACCACAAAATATCTTCATTAAAATTTACCCCCTTCATTAAAATATGTATGACCTTGGGGTCATTCATCAAAATAAAGTCAAATTTCTACGAAAAGTACAAAAAGGAAAGAAAATACGTAGAATGACAATAGTTATTGAAATATCTAGGAATTATATCTATCCACAATTGTACGTAATTTAACACTATATAATGTGGAATATATTAGCATTGATAAAACATCAGTTAAAAATAAATTGCTGAACCATGAATATAAATTAAGTGAATAACCTTCAGTCTTTTATTTAATCTTTTATTCCAGCCAGAATGAAAAAGTAACGAAGAAAAAAAATTATTCCTCTGGTTTTAAAGTTATATTTATTTTGAATGTGTATTTATATAACCAAATAATTTTAATAACATTTAATTTAAACAGCCAAATAATTTTAATAACATTTAATTTATATAACCAAATAATTTTCACATTACTTTACATAACCACATATTTTAATAACAATTCATTTACATTATAAGGTATTTCTCCTGCCTTCTTCGCATACCTTCGTGGTGTAATGGCCAGCACGCTCAACCCGTAACCGACAGGTCCGTGGTTCGATTCCCGGCGAAGGCCTTGCTCATTTATCCTATCTCCTGCTTAAATATATATCTATACATATATAATTTCTCTACATTGGCGCCCGAGCAGGGACTATATAAGGTATCTGTCCCTGTTCGGACGCCAAATGTGGGGTTTTACTTATTTAATTCAATATTCAATCTTTGAACCCCACAAACACTAACAAGCCAATAATCGCTTAAGTGTGTGAACAAACACGTAAGACTTAAGGGTTAACTACCCTTTATTTCGCAGAATAACTACAATCAATTTCTAACTCAGAGTATACAGCGAAGCCTGTACTTGGGCTTGAACTTAAATGAATAGGAAATTAAACTTAACTAAGCTTAACTAAAACTAACTGAAGATATAGCCGAAGCTATCAGGATTCTAAGTAGTTGGCTCCTAAATCTTAATTAAATCGGCGAAGCCAAGCAAGAGCCGAAAGTATGGCCGAGCGTAGTAATATCTGAGAGAGACGTAGTCAAAAGGCAAACGTACGCTAGTCAGGAAATCAGACTATTTCTCTCAAAGTCCGTGAAACATCGACTTAATTAGCATTGTCACTCATTTGCATTCACTGCGTTTCTGAAATTACATTCTGGTAGGAAATTATAAGCTAAAACTACATTCACTTCCAAAAGTTAAGCACGAAGATGTAAAATGCAAAAACATCAACAAATACTGCTTTGATTGACACAAAATTCGGCAGGAAAGTAGCATATATATTTATGCATAAAACAAAATCAATAATTATATAAAGAAATGAAAATAATATTAATGTTTTGTAAGTTATCAGATCTTGACATACTGGAGACTTAAACAGAATTATGTATAAAATGAAAATAAACAGCATAAAATAAAAAAAAGGACATTAATAGGGTATGTGATCCCCCATCATCTGTATATAAAGTTGACACCTTGTGACCATGCTTTCAATTAGGTGTTCAACCACCGCAGAATTAAGCAATCGCCATTCTTTTTGTAGAGTAGGTTCCAGCTCAATAAGAGTGGCTGGAAGTGGGAAACGTGAGGATACACAACACGGCCGAGAGCATCCGAAAGATTTTCAATGGGATTAAGGTCGGGCGAATATGCTGGCCACGCCATACGCGCAATCCCTTCACTCTCCAGGTAGTCATCGACGATGTCAGCTCTATGGGGACGTGCGTTATCGTCCATTTAAACAAAAGCAGGGCCAACTGCTGCATCGTACATCTCACAATGGGTTCTAGGACTTCATCTCGATACCGGACAGCCGTCAAAGAACCCCGTTTAAAGATGTGAAGGTCGGTGCGGTATCCAATGAAATCCCAGCCCATACCTAATGCTTCCGCCTCGGAATGCGTGATTTTCGGTAATGTTTTGGGACTGATTGCGTATTCGTTGTTCACGCCACATACTTATACGCTTGTCATCTGGCTCCAGAGCAAATCTTGACTCATCGTTAAACATGTCATTGCGCCAGTCAGACACATTCCAATTGACATGTTTCGGGCACCACTGTAATCATGCCCCTCTTGATTGGACGGATAGATGAACACAAACTCGAGATACCCGGGCGTACAGTGGCTGCAGATTTCGCCTTACCAATGGACGCTGTAACCATAGATGTCACACGTGTGGAGGTCGCTCTGCGATTCCGATTGGCTACAATAGCAATATATCGATCTTCCGCGGGGGTTGTAACCCTTGAGTGACCCTACGGGCCTTCGGACAACAGTCTGTGTGGTTTGGAATTGTTTCTATAAACGTGAAATTACAGAATGATGAACGCCGAAGAAAAGAGCAACATCTGTGATCGACTGTTCTGCTTCAATGCGCCCCACAGCACGCCAGCGCTCAGAATCTTCCATTCGTCTTCTGGAAGTCATAGAAACACGTATGTCTTGAAAACAAATTGTACAAAAGTTTTAAACACCTTCTATCAGCACTTACAATCATCTTCTGTAACCCTTCTTTAAGCTGGCTTCTTATAAGACTGCCGTTTTTGCAGATTTCTTGACATGAAAGTCGGATTGGCTGTCATCTAACGCATTTGCATACTTCCATCTACCTATGCAGCGAATTGCATCCTCTTCAATTTTGATTGGGTTCCGGAAATTGACATTTTCCTCTCCGTGCTTAACTTTTGGAAGTGAGTGTAGAATTGATAGGAAAGAAGCAGAACTTAAAATAACTGTTAATAAAATTAGGATAAACCTTACAACATAACCAAATAAATTTATTCTACAGATTAAACTGCTTAAAAATACATATTTTTTGTTAATAATATTTTCTGTTAATTATAATATGGACTAATCTGTTTTCCTGTATATTTTTACTGCTGTGATTTTTGGTTAGCAACAGACATTATCACCGTTATTACACCGGTTTACCAGATTAGTGCATTTAATTTCTTGAACCGATTCATAGGTGGAAATTACATTAATACATTCTGTATCACTGAAGCTATAAACTTAACAGTTTATGAGAGATTGAATCACAAGAGAGAAGCTAAAAAATTTATAGATTTATAGTCTTTGCAAGTACTGGAAGAGTACACGCCCTCTAGTTATGAGCATTTCACACAAAGAATTGTAAAGATTTCACAAACGAATCAATTGTAGTTTTTTTCTTCAAAAATATCAAATGTTTCTTTTTTTATTTCTGCGCACATTTTTAGAAAGAATAAATCATAGCATTTATAATTTTATATCAGGTTATAAGAGATTCCTTAAAGGATACAAATTTAGCAATAAATGAGAACGTTCGATTAAATGTAAATATTCTGAATACTTTATAGGTTGTAGGGTTCCTCTCTCTTTTTGGTTAAAGTAAATGTCGAGGAACCTAGTAAATTGTTAAAAGACTTATCGTTGAGTTCAAATAACTACCCTTTATTTCACTCAAAATAAGATGAACAGTTGGCCCCTTTCTCGGGCTTGCAACCAAGCCTCCACTCGGGCTTAAACTCAGAATGAGAAATAAAAACTAAATTATAACTAACTAAAAGAAACTCAGCCGAAGCTAACACGAGTATCTAATGTAGTTGGCCCTTAATTTAAATTATCCGGCGAATATCAAAAGGCGCGTAATATACGGCCGAGCGTAACCGCTTCAAGAGAGATAAAGCCCGAAGGCAAACACTCGCTACTCAGGATTCCTAGCTCTTTCTTTCTCGAAACAAGTTGAACCTTCCTTAAATACTACTTCTAACTCATTTGCATTCAACTAAGATTCTAAAAGCTCATCCTGGTAGGGAGTTGTAAGTGGAAACAAGAATTGATAGCAAAGCACTTTGAAATTAAAATAACTGTAATAAAATTATAATTTACCTTACAAGATTCTAAATTCAGTTGATATGCCTTAGCAGAGTAAGGAAAGGAAATAATTATCTGTTTTGTTCATAGAGTATATTTATAGTTATTGTTGTACAACAGTGTTAGATGCTAAGGTGCATGAGCTGACAACACTTTCCACTTAGTAGGATTCTTCCTATTTTTGGGGTTTTTATAGTGAAAGTAATATCACACATTTCCATGTGTTAAAAATACTGTGTTAAAATATCTATATCTTAAACTTAATTAATGCTTTATGTAATTATGTATGCTAATTACATGACAGTTAGGGTCAAACTTTACATTTTCTCAGTTATGCACTCTTTAGATGGATGAACAAGCTAATTTTCAAGACATTAAAGAAGATAGTTATGAAGAACTGACTGCTTTTACTAATTATTTAACACCTTTTACAATGTCTCTCAGCGCAAGCGATGTCAAGAATAAAAATAATTATTACATTACAAGTGTATATTCAAATGCACATAGGAAAGTATATATGAGACAAAATGGGACAATAAAATAGTAAAATATTGTTACGAATTTCACATTTATTTGGCTATTTATTTACAATTGTAATTAAAATTCCTTTTTATTTCTCCGTGCAACGCAGACGATTTTTGAAGAGAAAGCTACAATAAAAATAAAAGGGCGCGTGCATTTAATGCTTAATAAATAAATATCTCGTAATTACTGTTGCCATCCAGAAAAATCTAGAAAAATCGTAATTGTTCTACTGATAATTAAAAAGCTTATAAAAGCCGAGTTGAAACAGCTCATCTCAGTTTGTGAGGTTTTGCGTTTTCTCTCTCTATGTCGCAGCGTTGATTGTGATCATTTTTGGTTTTTCTAAACCTGGTGATGCATGGTCACCCCCCTCCTTTTTCGTGTATGTATTTCACCTACCTGGACCTACCCATGTCATGTGCATTTTGGGAAAATTATCAGGAGCCGGACACATCGTGCAATTGCTACGATATTCCGGTAGTACTTGACTGGACTGGGCTGACTAATCTCAGTTGTTGTTGTTGCTGTGGTAGTTGTAGCTGTAAAAAGCGAACTGCTGTTTGTTTACTTAATGCTGTAGCGATTTCGCTGTGAGATAGAATTATTTTATCTGTTTTGAACTGAGTTTTTGCTAAACGTTTGAGATATTGTGATATTGTGCGAAGATCTGTGAAGAAATATTTCAGCATATTAATTTATTTCTTGTGGAAAGAATAAATTTTTGTTAACTTTTTACGACTTATGCATTCAATATATAACGAACCCGTACGCACGTAACAATATATTATCCACAAAACTTCAACAATTTTGTTCTTTATATCAATTACAGGAAACATTAAAATAGAGCAACATGATCCATGGAAAAGTACATAATGCTCCATTATTTTTAATTTCTGACTACAGTGGCTATATTACAGTACTATATCTGGCCATAAGCATAAAGTGGTTGAAAAAATACTATATATACCAAGGTTAAAAAATTTTAAAATACAGCATTTCCGAATCCTTTCATAAAAAAAATGTTCTTCAAATAAATTTTGGTTGGCAGATATTTTAAATTAAAGGTATTAAAATTTTATTACATCTTCAGAATTAATAATTTTCAACAGGATTTCTTATACATTTAACTGATATAATGGAATCGTAATTCTCACAATTTTGAACTTAATTTATAAATATTTTAACTGTCCTGCGAGATCCGAATGAATTTTAAGCAGAGTACAAATATAAATTTCATGAAAATTATTAAACATCATACGCCTACGCTCCTTCTGCAGTTATTACTATACATTTTGTTTAGAAACATTGCGATCTCAAATTAATTCCTATTTAAGTCGCGTACGCTTTCAGAAAAAGTAGCCGTTTGAAATGACGCATTTCCTCTTTTAAGCTTTATTTTTTGCCAAAATATTTTAATGTGGTGATGGTTTCTAATTTCAAATGTTTATACAGTAATTATCAAAGATAATTAATTATAAATTATACCTATTGAGCTGAAAAGAAATCCGACATGTATGAAACTAAAACAAAACTTTCATTATATTTCTGTCCATGATCTAAATTTAGATAACTGTTAAGATATGTCTGGACATCAAGTAAATTTATAATGTTATTTCAATTCCAAAACTTGCAGTGTACTTCCAAAATTTTAAAAGTAGATTCTAATTAATGAAAAACAGACGTAAATATTTTTAATTTAACTCATTAATCGGGTTTTTAATTGAGGAGGAAAAGTTTTTAAAAGAATAAAAATATTTAATAGAGTTTTGTTTTTTGTTTGCTTTTAATGAAAATCATCATTATTTATGTTAAAAAAAATCATGGAGAAATGATGTACACTACGCAGAAAAAAAGGGGGGACAGTTTTATATCTACCATTCTACTGCGCCTATTGACGAAATTCAAACTGCGTTTTTCATATCTCGAAAGCTCGACTTTTGTAAACAAAGTGATTAATCCTGCTTTGAATCTTTAAAAGGCGAAAAAAACGTGATGTGCATCCTCGTTCTCCACGACATACCGCCGAAAGCAGAACGCGCAGCGTAATTCTCTATTAGACACAGTTATTCTTATAAAAAAGGAAAAATGTTGTCATAATAGATGACGCTTGGGTGTATTGAAATGGTTGAAATAAACAGAGATTCATTATATCATCATCAAAAAGTCTTAAAACATGGTTCAAAGAATCTAAGTTTTTCAATTGGATTTATGACTGTTGCTGGTTTTTCATATAACGGCAAATCTATATATATATATATATAAGCGAAATACCACTGACTCATCACGAGATCTCCGAAATTATACATCCGATTGACTTGAAATTTTCCATAGTTACTCATTCCACGATGTAGGCGCGCACTAAGAATGGATTTTACGTAAATCTTGTCCAAAATGGATTTTTGTTATACCATTACAGACTATACATTATAACTGACATTATTATTTTTTAATGCTACATTATAGCAGTTTTATGTTTCTCTCTCTCTCTCTCTCTCTATATATATATATATATATATAAGTGAAATGGCACTGACTCATCACGAGATCTCGGAAACTATACACCCGATTGATTTGAAATTTTCCATAGTTACACATTCCATGATGTACACTTGCACTAAGAACGGATTTTACGTAAATCCTGTCCAAAATGGATTTTTGTTATACCATCGCAGACACTACCAATCACAGAAGGACAGTATACAATATAACTGATATTATTAATACTGTATTATAACAGCATTATGCTTATCTATATATGTATATAAGCGAAATACCACTGACTTCGTTCCCTATAAGAAGTCTAGGTTCACATTGAAATAGATAGTGTGGCCAGCAAAGCGGGCGGGTGTTAGCTACTTAAAAATAAAGGGAATGCAGCAAAATGCTAAGATAAATTTCACATATTATCAAGAACATAATCTGATACACACTTTTCAAATATGAAATACTTTTTTTAGCCACAGTGTCATCTATCAGTAGAACTGCATTAAGGCAAAGTAAGCAGCCACACGTCAAAATCTACTGTTAATTTCCAGGAAAAAAATGGAATAAGAAACGGGTTTCAACCTCTGTTATTCACACATATCCCTACGAAAAAATCCGATGTATCTATCAACCATGGCGTTTTGCGCTTTTGGAGATTTAAAAAGCGAATTGACCAAACGTCGACCTACAATTCTCCTTGGACTTTGGAAAGCTATTCAAGAGAAATGGGATAAAATACCTCATCCGACTTTACAAAAGGCTCTATTTATTGGTTTTAAAATTACGCTGTGTAAAGATAGTGAAGAATAAGGGTTATCAAACAGAGCATTTAAAACACAAAACTTTTATGTGAAATATTTCTGTAAATGGAAGGAAAATCGTCTAAAGAATATGCGAACAGCCTCTGTAGTACTCATGTTCAGATTGAAAAATTCCAGAATCATCTTCCTATCAAAATGATCTAAAATATTAATGGTAGACATATCTGAAAATCTTCATTAAAATTGTTTGAACACTGGAAATCCCTAAAGTGTTGTGATTCTACTTAATGTTACATAAGCTATTCAAATAAATTCTGATCAAGGGAGAATTTAATATCTAACTTCGATTAAAAATTCAAAAGATCAGATCATATCATTTCAGCAAAAGAAGTTATTGTTAATAAATATCAGTACAAATTTTGAGGAAGAGAACTGGTCTCAACACTTTACTTATGTAATACAATTTTTCTTAATTTTTTGATTATTTGCATAAGCATCAATATAACGTTCATCAGGTGTTTTAACTGTCATAATATCCAAAGTATATAAAACTGTTCTTAAGATGTTATTAAAAGTTTGAAAAAAGTCTTCAACTAGGAAAATATAAATGCTGTCCAATCAGCATTCATAATTTATCACAGTAATAATCAGGCTTAAAAGTTCAATAGCAATCCGTTAGTAGTACTTTATTTATAACTTTTTTTAATTGCGAGCTTTAATTTATCTGCCGTATTCCAGTCCAGAATAGCATTCTGCGGAAATCTCACCATCTAGGTCCAAATCATTGCTGGATTCATGTCTATCCAATAAATCAATAACGTCATTGAAAATAGCCCATGAAACAATCACTCAGCGAAGTGTAAGGCAACTACGTTTTGGGTACTCAAATACACAGACAGTCGACTCATCATCAAATTGCGTGCAGAAATTCCCTGGGTAATAAAGCTATTTAGAATCATAGTTAGTTCTCAGAATAAGATGTGACATAATAACATTTCAAGCAATTTAATAATCTGATGCATGTAGTTAGGATTAACTTTATTGTTAACAACAAAAGGAGTTTCCTAGTTATGCTTTATAAAGTATAAATTTCTAAAGGGACCAGATCTTAAAAAATTTCGATACAAGTTTAATGTCTGAATTTGAGGCATTTTAGCTTAGTTTACAAATTCTCACCCATAATTAGTTTCTTCATAATCATTAGCTACTTTCAATTAAACTATAAACATCAAAATTTGAAGTATAATCAAAAGATTTTGATTATGTGAAAACATCAGTTTTAACAAGTAGTATGTTCATACAAAAGTTCGGAATCAACTTTAAATTTAAGATGGATTTATAGGAACTACGAATGCAAAGACCACAAACAAATCTAAACAAAGCATTACTTGTTAAATTTGAAGACACTAATATTTCTCTTACGCTTTCCTGGCTTTGTTAATTTTACGCAGCGTCGTAATGTTGTAAAAAATGTAGTTAGTCAAGAGGGTTATCTTCATTCGAACTTCTTTTAAAGCAGCATTCTTCAGATTTATGGCCTTGGAAGTACTCCTTAAAGTTTCTTTAGATTACATAAAACCCTATGCTTTAAGTGTACATGAGTCTGATCAATAGCTTACAGATTTAGATTAAATACTCTAACAATGCTTAGTAATGTCTCACTTTGAGAGAAGAAAGTTTTTTTACTGATCTGTTAATTATGCTTAGTGTATTAGTTTACTTTTTGAGTTTCTTGTTCTCACAATGTACCGTCTTGCGCTTTCATTTCAATTAAATGCATAA
Organism: Stegodyphus mimosarum; assembly: GCA_000611955.2. NCBI lineage: Eukaryota > Metazoa > Arthropoda > Arachnida > Araneae > Eresidae > Stegodyphus > Stegodyphus mimosarum. Next base: position 140,642 of record KK118735.1, on the reverse strand, counting down.
CTCATTCGTTTAGATCGAGAACATGAGTAATTCGTTTTATTGTATGTGATCTATTGTATGTGTATTGTATGTGTACTGATAAATCTAACCTAAGCGTCTTCACGGTTGTTTTATAAGGTATATCTCCCACATTCTTAGCGTGCCTTCGTGGTGTAGTGGTCAGCACACTGAGCCGGTATTTCAGGGGTCCGTGGTTCGATTCCCGGCGAAGGCCTTGCATATTTTTCATGACTCCTGCTTCGAAATAATCCTAATGTCTCTACAAGTGGCGCCCGAACTAAAAGGGTTGTGGATGATGACTCTCCACACCCAGGATTTGGCGACTAGGTCCCCTAAAAACCCTAGTCGCCCTTTAAAAAGGGGAGTATATAAGGTATATCTCCCACATTCTTAGCGTGCCTTCGTGGTGTAGTGGTCAGCACACTGAGCCGGTATTTCAGGGGTCCGTGGTTCGATTCCCGGCGAAGGCCTTGCATATTTTTCATGACTCCTGCTTCGAAATAATCCTAATGTCTCTACAGTTTAATATACAGTACCCAGTGTCATAATCATTTTTATTTCACAAATGCACAACAAAAGGAAATTTAACGATACGCTTTTACTCCTTTTAATTCCTTTCAAGTAATACATAAAACTTAACAAAAAATTTTCTTAAAGCTAATTGTTTCATTTTTTATCATTTATTATTACTGTAATGATTTAGAGTGTTTGTTTCTTGTTATTTGTATATCGTATCATAATAAAATTACATTCTATTAAATTAAAATATATCATTCATTGAAGAAACTGGATATTTATTTATTTAATTATTTTAAAGGTAATTCCTATATAACGTGCCAGAAAACGTAGTTGACATGTCCTTTTTACCAATGGTTTCTTACCCTTGGTTTACGTGAAGGGTACCTTTGTGGAAAATTTCTTAGAAAAATCCATCCGTATTCAAATTAAACAAAGGGGAAGCTACATAACCCAATAGATCGTTCCTTTATTAAAAACCAAACATAAGACGAAATACCAGTTTTTACTATTTAACTATGCGGCCATTAGAGGACCATAATGAACAGAGAAAAACCCAACTCGAAGCAATTTGATTGACTAAACATAGATTTTTTTTTATCTTAGCCTCATTAAATAAACATTGTAAAGGCGTTCGTCTAAATTTCATAGTTTATTTCATTCCTTTAAAATGTGATTTAGAAACTTTTATAAACTTATAAGACAAAAACAAATGTAGTTCAAGTTCAGTAAGTTCGGGACTTCAAATAATGTCGAATTATGAAGTATGCCGTATCATCAAACTATAAAGACATTTCCGCAAAAACAGTTCTACAGTTCTTACAACAGGTTAACCTATTCTAAGAACGCAAATTTCAAATGAAGCTTTATACACGCATTGCCACAAAAATTTGCGCACTAAGAAATAATAGTGGGATCGTAACGAAACTTAGTATGAAGGTATATGTCGGGTAGATATGCAAATGATTAGAAATGCAGCGTCATTGCGTAATACCACTAGAGGGCGTTGAACTTCGTTCTTCTTGAAGTATAAAACAGGTAAGCAGAGCTTGTTTAAGTATAACCACCCAAAAAACCCGATTCATATAGACCCATAAGCCTGTTGTCGTCGTGCCTAAGTAAAGTAACAGAAGCTGGTTTACTTCAAAGAATTGCCAACTACCTGAATGACAACAATATTCTCATGCCAGCACAACTTGGATTTCGGAAAAATCTTGGCACCACCAATCAATTGTATAGAGTGGTGGAGACCATTATCGAAGGTAAGCATAATAGAAAAATCACAGGTGGAATATTTCTGGATATTTCCAAGGCTTTCGACCGAGTATGGTTGGAAGCACTTACATACAAAATGCACAATCTGGGTTTCCCAGATTACATCACAAACATGATTAAATCCTACCTGATAGGTAGACACTTTGTCGTTCGTATATCAGGATCATACTCTACTCGTCGAATTATATCAGCTGGGGTCCCACAGGGGTCCCTCTTGGCACCTACACTTTTTAATATTCATAAGAACGACATTCCCACTACACCCAACACGATACTCGCAATGTATGTAGATGATACAGCGATCCTAACACACTGCGAATTTGTTGGATCAGTTATACAATGGTTACAAGAGCACATAAACACACTTGAAATTTTGCTGGAAAAATGGAAAATATTAGTTAATGTGAACAAAACCCAAGCTATCATGTTTACTAAGAAAACGCTACAGAAAAATCTACAGTTTTGCGGAGAGTCAATCTCCTGGCTTAAGCAGGTTCCTTATCTTGGGGTGATCCTCAGTAATTCTTTTACTTGGACCCCACACATAACATCTATTTTGCAGCAGTTTCGAGTTCGTAAAGCAAAACTCTACCCCTTAATTGCTCGAAACAGTGATATATCTATTGATAATAAGTTACTCATTTGCAAAGCCATTTTGCGTCCTATGCTGTGTTATGCCTGCCACGTTTGGGTCTATTCATGAAAATCTGTAAGGAAAAAACTGCAAACGGCACAGAATTGTGTATTACGATAAATTGTGAATGCACCCTGGTACATTCGAAATAATCACATACACGAAGAACTAAAAATCGAGCAATTACATACTGTCTATTTTAAATTGGCAAGAACTTTTTATGCAAACCAGCAAAGTATTCACAACCCACTAGTAAAAGTCTATAACTATGATATTAACGACCCCGCAAATATCAGACGCCCCATGGCTATTCTAAATACTAACGTAGTTTGATTACTGCAATATTCTCTCATATATTGCATCCCAGTGCCAGTGTTTTTATTTTCTCTCATTGTAATTATCTGTTCTGTATTTAACTAATGTATCAACTGTACAACTAACTGCTAATATTCGCCAATGGATTCGCACATATCCACCTCATTAATCTGTAACTTTCTAATTATAACTGCAATATTTAATGTCTTTATTTCTTAGGTTAAATCACCAGCTCGTACCGCCTTCTGCTGGAGTGCATTTTTCAAAGTCTATTTGCCGCAGTTTCATACGCATATTTTTGGTTATATAAACTAACTGAAATTATTACTAACTGACTTAATATCGGAAATTACATATGTTTATCAATAAAATAAATTAAAATTTAATAAAAAATATTATATTCTTATTAATTGTTGATCTTGTAATATTAGGAAACACCCAATTTTGTTCTATAGGGGTAGGGCCTTTGCCCCAGGTACCCGGGTGCAAGCACCGTTCTCTCATGAAATGTTTGAGTGTATGTACCGTAAATATATTATTTAACCAAGATATAATACTCAGTATTTTGATTCAAGAAATTATGATTTTAATTTTTATCACTTCATATTGTCTTGTACCTGCATACTATATGTAACTCATATATCACACCACCCCACGACGAAAATTTCATCTCAGTGGCAAAGCGCCATCTTCTTTTTAACGACTCACATTCTGTCTATGTGACACCTTAGATTAATTTTATCTCCAGGATGCCTTACAGAAAGACAAAAGGCAAAAAGCCTGCAAATCCATGCAGACTATGACCAGTATAAATAGAGGCAAATGGCATATTTGAGTGTAACTTTGAGCCAAATGCCAATGAGCCTATTAATCGTTAAAATCTTTCCTATCTGCTTTTTGCTTTAGTGTTTATATTGTGTATAAAAACTTTAAAAAAATTTAAAAAATAAAAAAACTACAATAAAAGTATAAAATTATGGAAAAAGTACATGAAAACTAATATTTCATAATATTAATCTTAACTTTTTACTCTATTCCTGGACTTTCTCGAGTGTAAGTGGCTCTCTCTAGTGTGCATCAAGTAAATTTACTTATGCATTTTTCCTATTTCTGCTCACTTTATTTAATTCTGATGAGGAGGTAAATGGTTTTGAAACACAGGTACTCCGTAATACAAAATCATTAGCATTGGGTTTGAGCGTACTTTAATTTTTTGCTAAGGAAACGCTGAGGCAGACATGCCGTTATGCCGCCGTCGAAGCCAATATCGACAGCTGTCAGAGTTCAAGAGGGGAAGAATTATCAGGATGATGGAAGCTGGGTGATCAGTTCGGCGAGTAGCTCATCAGGTAGGCCGTTCTGATTTTACTATGAGGAGGTCTTGGAACCAGTGGACAGAAGAGACGTCATTTACACGGCGACCAGGCTCGGGACGCCCTCGACAGATCAGTCGTCGAGTAGACCGTCACATCATACGACACGCACGCGTAGCGCCAGCTGCCTCATTGGCCGCTATCCAGACAAAGGCAGCAGCTTCATTACGGATTCCTGCATCTTTCCGAACATCGCAATGCGCCTAGTTGAAGGACATGACATCTTTTAGCCACATGTGCTGTCACTCATGTTAGGGCTCCCAGGAACCTGTTTTCAACAGGACAATGCTCGGCCACACACAACACGGATCTCACAAGACTGCCTCCGCCACATTAACACCCTTACCTGGCCTGCTCGACCCCCAGATTTGTCACCAATTGAGAATACCTGGGATCATTTGGGACGACAAGTTGGACAGCTTACGAAATTGGCCGAACTAGAGGCGCGTTTACAGCACCTGTGGAACGAGATGTCTCAGGACACCATACGAAACTTGTATGCCTCAATGCCCGCTCTTATCTCATCGTGCTTTCGCGCTAGAGGTGGTCCAACAGAGTACTAAAACTTCCGTTCATGCGTACTTTTTTCTGCAATAAATGATCCTTTTTCCTTTGATTTTCTAATCATTTAGTTCTATCAAATTAGTACTTACATATGTAAAATTTCTTTTCATTTTGACGAAAATTTTTATGGCAATGAGTGTATATAGAATAACTCCATATATGGATTTAAGGACTGAAAATCTACTAGGAGATAAACGACATACATATATAGCTTATTAATCAATTTATATTTAAGATTTAATCACTTTATATTTTAGATTATATTTCAGACTAGCCTTTCCCTTTCATGAAGATGTGAGAGTTTGAATATCTACTTAATTCTCAAAGCATCATTGAGGAAATTATCAAAATTCATTACTTCTGCGCTACTTTGTGAATATTATACTGTGTAAATTTCACAAATATATGTAAAGCCTAAGTAGCCTTCCAGAAGTACTAATATACTATATATAGATATTCTGTTTCCACTTTTGGTACTATGAAATTTCCACAGATGGCCCATATTTAGCTTTTTTAATCCATTTACCAAATGTCATCTTCAGAAAGAGTGAAAAGAGAATTTTTCGAAGGAACTCTCTGGATTGAGTTATGAAATTTATCATACGATTATGAATACTTTTAACGGAATATTGCTACATAATAAGTTGCATCATAAGCCATAATTATGTCGACTTTGAAACAAATGAAAAACGCTTTCTATTATTTTCCAGAGACATATTCTTAGCCATCTTATACAGCACTTATTTCAGTATATGCGTGCCGGATTATCGGGAGTACCAAACGACTGAGTGCCCAGATTATGAAACTTTTGCTTATAAGGTATTTTCTCCCTCTTTTCCGCATGTCCTTGTGGTGTAACGGTAGCACACTCAACGAGTATTCGAGAAGCCGAGGTTCGAGTCCCGGGGAGGGCACTACTCATTTTTCACGTCTTCCTGCTTCAGAATAACCTAATGACTCTACATACTGTATTAACTTCTTTTCCAAACTTCGTGGAACCCGTAAAATCTTTCCATGGGACTTAATTTGAATAGCATTATGGTAAAATTTATTTCTCGAACTCATACTCTCTATGAAAAGCTTCATAATCTTTTTATGATGAACATAGTTTCTTTAGTATCGCTAAATTTACGAAAAAGCTTTGAAATTTATAAACGTCGCTCTGATACGAAACACGCAGTCGATTATTTCGTCTTGCGCGTTGTCCTGTTATTCTGCATAATGTACCGACTTCTTCATTCTAAAAAGGTGACTGTTGATTCCCATCATATCCTTAAATAGACTTATTTCGTTGAAACAATGATTATTAAGTGGATGTAATTCGTGTCAATGTTCCTACTCAAAGAGAAAACTAATCGACATACATTTTCAGATTCGGTCCGATCGATCTTGTCCATTTTCTTTCCTTTTTTTGAGGTCACTGTGCCGGACAAGTGATCGGGGTCGAATCCATTACCGCGTGATGAATTTTCAAATAGCTCATCTATTAGACGATCCTTTCATGAACCTTTTCCTTCTTCTCGGACACATGTACATATTTCCTTTTCCATATATTCTTGACAATCACTAATGAACTGCAGGAAAGGATTTAATTAACTCACTTACTGGCATGGTTACTTTTCCAAAATAATAGCAATTATATCGGCATTCAAATCGGATTAAATCCTTGCACATTCATTCGAAACAACTGCCTTATTTCCGCTCATATATATGACAAATAACAACTTGTGTCATTCAGAAATGATAAAATGTCACGCAAAACGGTTAGCACAAAATAACAAGAGCTTCAAATATATTTGTAGCAGAGCTATACCTTAAACAAAATTGCAAGAAGTTTTTCACTCTTTATGAGCGTTGATGAAAGTCACCTTGAAAAAGAACTGAAGACATTTTTTGCTTCTGAAGGATAATCCAAATTTTTCTTGTCGGAAAACATTTAAATTAACTATGAATTCTACTCTAGAAAATGGTTACGTTCTATGCTGGTGAATGAAGAAGATTGACCATCTTCGAAGTAATTAATCCTGGGAAATCGAATAACAAGATTATAGCCGTTACACTCAAACACTCCATTCATTGCGTTCCTTTCTGAGTCCCAAATTCTCCAATTACTAATTCGTTTTAGATCCCCATCATTGTTCAGAGAAAACATTCTGCTGACTGTGATGTTTTGAGCTTGCAATTTTATGTTATTATTGCTTCCTTTAATGGCAAAATCATTTAGCTTCCAAAATCTGTTCACTCGACAAGTTTCAGTAACACATAAAACAACATAGACCGAGTGCTTTTATCCTCTTCTTTATTATACGAAATTTAATTAATATAATAAGCAACTGTAACCTAAATTTTATATTTTTAAAGAATTCCTTTTGTCTACGCGTTATCTCTTTTGAAATTCTTAATGTTGAAACTCCCGATTTATTCTTTTTGTGCTGTTTGAAACTACAAATTGAAAGCAAATTAAGATTTTGGTAATACTTTTTTAACGTTGAATTTAGTAGGAAACATTTCTTGTAAGTAAAACCGTTTAAATGTTTAAAATTTTATCTAATTCTAACAGATTTTTTTTCGATTAACATAATTTTGAAAATGCAATAAGGAAACCTCACATTACAGACTAAGACTTCAAAGAACACTTTGCCGTTTAAAACTTTAAAATATTAAAATACTCAAAAAATAAAAACTATAACAAATCTTGTTAATTAACCTTGTTAATCTTGTTAGTTGTTTAGTTTTAAAAACTGACACCTGATTTTCATATTTCGTTAAAAGTTTAGTGAAATAATTTTATACTAAATATTTACAACAGGCCTATTTATTGTTTAAGAATTTGTAAGGTTTATCCTAAGTTTATTAACAGTTATTTTAAGTTATGATTCTTTCCCGTTTTTATTCTCATTTCAGCTTACAATTTCCTGCCGTAATGTAATTTCAGAAACGCAGTGAATGTAAATGAGTAAAAGGTCTATTTAAGTCGATGCTTCACCGACTCTACAGAGAGAGTCTGATTTTCCTGACTAGTGCGCGTTTGCCATTTGCTAAATTCTCTCTTAGCTACTACGCTAGGCCATACTTTAGGACCTTGCTTGGTTTCGCCAATTTAGTTAATATTTAGGGGCCAACTATTTAGAACTTCGGCTGTATCTTTCAGATAGTTTTAGATAAGCTTAGTTTAGTTTAAATTCATAATTATTTAAGTTCAAGTCCAAGTGGAGGCTTTGTGTATACTCCAAGTTAAGAGTTGATTGCATTTATTCTGAGAAATAAAGGGTAGTTCATCCTTCTTAAGTCTTACGTGTTTATTCTCACACTTAAGCGATTATTCGCTTGTTAGTGTTCTTGGGATTCTAAGTCTGAACTTTGGAATTAAATAAGTAAAACCACACAAAATTAATCACCAGAAATTTCCGATTTAGACTTTATCATTAAGTTTTGCCACGTGAAATGTTTTGCACTTGTTCAAACAAGAAAAGATTTAATTATTCAAAATATACGTCTGCTCTTTTTCATTGTAATCGCTTGCACACGTAAGCTGCAATAAATATTTAAAATCATATAAATTAATATAACAACTTGGATATTATATTTTAAACTCTGTTTTAGAATGCATTCCGCTTAATACTGTAGATAATTAGATAACATTAAGTATTAATAATTAGATGGAACATTAAGTATTATAACCGATTAATACTTAATCGATGATATTTAATCAGTTATAATACTTAATGCTATATAAAATTATGCGTATATAAATTATTTTTGCAAAGAAACTATACATTTCAAGGAATTATTAGAACAAACTATGTTAATAAGTTTAAAAATGTGTTGATTTGTTCCTGCGATGAATAAAAAGCATTATCATGATACGACAAAGTTCCACATATGAATCTGAATACTAATTAAAGCCAAAACTGTATGTAAGTCGAAAAATTAGGGAATTATTAAAGTAAACGATAAAGAAATGTGTACTATTTCTAAGGCGTATTTATTCAAGTTTTGTCATCTTAGAAGATTATGAAAAATATGAAGGTAACAGTACAATAGAGTTCATGTGCTTAGAAATTCACAGATGTTTCCTGCTTTTAGAGTGAAATTCTTTTCTTTTATCTGTAGCAAAATAAAATATTTTCTATCTCTTAAATTATTGAGCAATTAAAGTGCATTTATTAAACCAACATTTAAATCTACCTCATTGAGACTACATTTCCTCAAAGTTAAATGAATATGAATTATTTTAGCTTAAAAATACCAATAATAATACAATACAAAAATTTGTAAGATATTAATGCGTTCTTTTTGTGTTTTTAAGAACAACGTGAGCAATTTATTTTAGGACCGTTATGTCACAGTTTCATGAAAGGCTTGCACGCAAGGATGTCAAAACTAAGTATTTTGATACAGAGAGCAGCAAACGAGACATTCTCAAAGCTTTTAGATTTGAAAGCCTCGTACTTCTCTTACTAAAGCACACAATGTTCAACGTTATCATTGTAGGTGAAAAAGATTATTGTGCCCTAGTTCTACAATAATTACTTAGACAGTAGGCTTCACAAAATACAACTACACTCTCCTATATCAAAATGCTCATTATAACATTGATGTGTATTCTGCATAAAAACCTTAATTACTCCAAAATTGTTTTAAAAATGCCTTATAGTCCTCCACATTCAAGAAGTAAATTGTTATAGGATAGGATTATACAGTGGATTACACTGTTGGATCGGATTATAGAGTGGGTATTATTAACCTATCAGTCTTTTGCAAAATCACACGTGATTATATGAGATCATTATGTTTTCGTACACTATATTTAAAAATTAAACCTACTATTTTTACTTTCTATACGAAGTAAAGGAAGTATTGTAATCACGAAAAATTCCGGGTATCATATTTCAACGAAGATATCCATTTTGACCGCTATCGAATGCAGTTTAACGATGTTTTTGCATGACATCTGTACGTAAGGACAGAACAAAGGACTCTTTTTCAGAAAAAAAAATATAACACTGAATTAAAATGGATTCTGAAGAGATTTTTTCGTGCCGTCTGTGCATACGTATATACGTATCTCGAATAACTCAAAAACGAGTAGCTTCAGAACGTAGAAATTTCGTATATAAGACTGCTATAACATGTAGCTGTGCACCTCTCACCTCCCTTTTTGGTTGCAATCGCCCGCATCAAATGTATATCGGTATACCCACTCTGTCAATCGGCTCAGTGACGTCAGTTTTTTATTTTTATATGCTGGTAAATTATGTATTTTTTGCTTTAAAAATGATTGCCTTATGTTGTTCTTATCTTCCAGTTAAAGTTTTTTATGCCTTTAGTTAATCTGCATGTAATAGTTTCAGAATTATCAACAATTTAAAAGTTGTTCAAGTGCGGTTAAGCCTATTTTTTACCATAGCAGACAGTTTTGTTTACATTTGAAACTCAGTAGAATAGTGAATTAAGAATTTCTGCACCTTCAGTGTCTTTTTGCCGAGTGCGACCGAAAGGAAACTTCTAGTTTTGTGCACCGAAAAATCTGCCTTCTTGCCTGCCGTCCAAATTGCTTGTTTTTGCGTAGAAACTGCAGTTTTAATTGTAAAAATTGCTTTTTTAATTGGTGTTTTATGTTTTCTATACTTTTCAATTTTGAATGAAAATAATTTGAGCTTTTATGTATTTTTGCGTTGCCACGAAGTGAGAACTGAAGTAATTAAATGAGAAATATATCTCTAATGAAATTCAAGGAAAATAAGTTTAAATGAAATGCAAGAAAAAATGCGCATAATTTAATGTTCCGTACAAGGAAGTCATGCGGTATACACATCAGATTTTTTTTCAGACTGTGTTTTGATCTTTTGGTGTAAAGAAGGAAATCTTGCAATGATTAAAGTTGGCCAGTAAACGAGAATACATGAAACAAACTCAACTCTAAATACAAAAATTCTACACAGAATTTTGAAACATTATTTTTCAATATTGTACTGTAATCACAAATATATCAGGCTGTTGCCACAAAAATGAAATGGGAAAAGGAAAAATGCACCCTCAAGTTTTAAGGTAGGAGAAAATTTTCTTCTCTATCATTATAAAGTTTACTTATTAGTATTTTTGAGTCTCTGTTATCTTTTTCGACATTTAGCTTTCACGATGACTTTGAATTTTATTATATTCATACATTTTTAAAAATCTTCAGTACCAATTCAAACGAAATAATTTATTCGGTATTTAAGCACTGAAGCAAACCTTATCCAGTAATATCAAGAACACAGAACCAATACAAATGAGTTCCATTAGTCTATGTATCAACTAAAAAACACGTCATTTCCACGCCGATGATCAATGTGAATAAGCTAAAGCTTCAAAATCTGTCTTGTCTCTAACCGGTGATGCATTCAGTTGTTATAAAACCAACGCTAACGGCAGCGCTTATGATTCGTGCAACACGCAAACAAATGCTTTCGTTTCCATGAAAACATCATACAAACAAAAAATATTGACTTATTATTTATCATTGAATACAGAGTTTCCAACTTGTGCAATTTCCCAGTGAATTCAGATAACCCGCTTTTATTCTAGGGATTTTTATTATTTCCTATCTGCACCCATTTTTTTACTTAAATAACAGTTGCAGTACGCTAACATCTATCATTATGCTGAAATTTTCAGTACCCTGGGAATTCAGTTATTTTTTAGCTATTGTGGACTTCATAGAACAGATAAACATAATAATTTAGGGAAATATTTTCATATTTAAATTTAAATCTCCTTCGCAGTGGTGATTTTTAATAATCGAAATATAAAATGTTCACTTAACATTTTGCCTATGTTTGAAGCATTTTTAAAATAAAGTTTAAAATATAGTGTCTTTGTTTGTGGTTCTTCCATAATTCGTACTACGTCTTCTGAGATAGAACTTTATTTACCTTGTGCTTCATACTCCAAAGGATGTTATAGCTTCTTAATTTTTGGATGTTATTATTCCAAAGTGAAACTTTGTATTAATACATTTCTGAAAATTTCTCTGCGTTTTTAGAATTCAGTCATGAAAGCAACCAGTTGACAGATCCAATCGATTTGCATGTCTCAAAAGTTTGCTTAGAACGGCAACAAGCAAAATTCAGGCGCAGGTCATTAAACATCCAGAATTTCAACCTTGTATTTAACAAAAGATGAAAGAAAACCTATGTGAACAAAAAGAGTTTTAATGCTACAGAATTTTTTAAAGCAGCATTGCAATTATTATGAAAGAATGGCCCGAGTTCGATTCAAGGAAAATGTATGGATATTTGTAATTGCAGAGGTTGTTTGCGGCAGGGAGGCACTTGAAATTCTGTCAAGCCTCTCAGAAGGTTGATGGTAAGAAAGAGTGGGTAGGAGAACCTCAGGCCTGTCTCTTGGTGTATTTTCCATCAAAAATGGGACGGGTGCAATTCGATCGCCCTGTTGTGAACCCTGGGGAACGTTCTTGATGATGAGACTGCTAAATGATTCATGGAGGAGGAGAGGAAAGACCAGAACTGATTTCTGCTATTCTCTCCCTTGAAGCGGTAATACCCCTCTTGTTTATCAAAACATTCAGTAATTTAGCGTTAGGATGCATAGGCTTTCACATGTTGGGAGGTAAACATTTTATAATTGTGTTGTAAACATAAGTACAAACGTATATATTTTTTATACAATATTTCAGAGTCTTAACTATGTGAATAATACTCTTACATTTTTAAACAACATTTCATTTAAAACGGAATTATGAACAAACCTTATACTTTTTGCTTCCTCAGAACAATTTTAATTTAAGTGAAAACATTTTATAACTTTTCGCTAATTACATTAGAAAGAAATATTAAGGTCATTGAAATTTATTTGGTTAATGAATACAAAAATTAAAATCAAAATTAGTTGTATTAGTATTAGTATTAAAATAATGCATTATTTCTTTTTTACTTACAGAGCCTCTTTCTGAAATACGTTTTCAAATATGAGATGATTTTCAGCTCCTGAGATATCTTTTAAATAAAAAACCATTAATTACTCTACAATCACTCCTCTCTTTGGTTTACTTCAAATTAGAGCACCTTTTATTTTAATGGTTAATATGTTAAATATTGTTTCTGATTTCAATGTACTTATTATGGTTATTTAAATTATGGTTCGATAAGGATTTCCGAAAGGGATAAAAAAGGGCGTTTATTAATATTATTTTAAACTTGTAATAGAATTATTATAAAATCTAAGAAAATAGTTCTTTTAATAACTTGTCAAAACTTTCTTCTGGTTCTTGAATATAACAGTATACATTTTAAAAATTCTACTTTACTACTTGTTTAGGCATACAAATTACACGCTGCTCTTTCCAACACCTTTTAATACATTGTTTTCCAGTACGAACAATTTTGGTTTAAATAGTATTAAAAGTACATAATTGTCAAAAGAATTTATGCTTACAATAAAATGTTAAGGTAATTATGTATTTAGATAATATCTAGAATTATATATATATTTAATAACTAGATTTCTTCGCAGTAACGTTCACATGAGTTTATGAAAGAATAAATTCTTGATTTCCAAATGTATAAATAGTTTAATTAATATTTATTTATTTAACTTGAGGCAAGTGCATGTTTTTTAAAAGAATATGCATAAATACTCATATATATTTAATAGTCTTCAGCAAATCTTTATTTTAGGTGCATTCATTATAGTTTTCGAGTAAAGTAATTTACAATAATTTAACATATGTCAGAAGTTTTACATAAGTGTTATTTATTGACATTAATTATCATTATTTTAACATCTACACAAAAAGCAGGTCATGTTTCATGACGAACATTATATGAGCCGAATAAAATGGGCCCCACTAGTGGCCGAATGGCCTAAGACAGCTGACTTTTAAAAGTTCTACCCAGGTTCAGATCCTAGGTGAACGGGCTAGCTACAAGGTTGATTTTCATAATTTTCCCCACGAATGATACAAATATGGTTTCCTTTAGAAAGTCCTGCACGAAGGATTCTGTCATCATAGGCAGATGATCCTCACATGCTTTGCTATATTAAAAAATTTAGCTGACCTGTGTAAATAACAAATACCGAATAGCAAATATTTAATGCATAATTTTATATTTACATTTAGTCATCAAGTTGTAAACTTTTGACTTAAAATAAGTTTTTGTGTACATTCATTATCAAATTCAAATTTTCTGGTCCATATGTAGGGTTTCTTTTAGTTAAAATTAACATATTATTCAAATTTTTATTATCTTTCTTGAACTCCTCAACTTCCCCTCGCATTTCCTTGCCAGGATGTCAATTTAAAATTAAGTGAAGTGAGTATTTAAACGGGTGAGTCTCTGAGTCTAGTCAGAACGTGTTTTCGCTATCCAGCTCACGTTTCGTTTCTGACCTTGCTGTTATGCTAATACGCCCTTCGGCCATTTCGAATAATCGCCACGCCTGTCTGGTTTGTTTAGTCAGCTTAAGTTAGTCATAATTTAACGTGCTAATCCAGCACCATTTTTTTTAGAATTGAATTTGATTGTGTAATAACTTTTAAGTTCCACCGCAAGTAGTCGGTGTTATATTGTAAAGCACGAAGTACATGCCTTACTGTTAATAGTTGGAATTAATAAAGGGCTATTTTTCACCCTTCTTCTGTGCTGGTATTGTAAGGTTTTAGGTAATTTTAATTAACAAAGTTTTATGTTAATTTCTCTTTCCTGTGATCTCTTATTTCAACTTCCCGTTAGAATGAGCCCGCGTTTCAGCTTTATGCTAATTTGAAGTGGAGCCAAGTTTTGTATTTAAAGGCTAGCGAGGAACTTCTCAGGGTGAAAGAGCTTTTAGTCTCAAATCACTTCGGCTCTGTTCGACGTTCGCCTGACTAGCTAGTATTTAAGTTCTAAGCCTTAGCGCTGTTACTCTAATACTTATTGAAGTAATCTAAGTGCGTTAGTATTAGCCAAATCTTGCTACGCACCATTGATAGTTTAGAATAGAGGCCAACCTCGCGTTTAAATCTCTGAGAGCAACGACTACTTAATTTTCTACTCAACTTTATTTTAAATTATTTGATTGTTCACTTTAGACCCAAGTGCATTCATTATTTTCTGTTATTCCTTCCGAGTTGGGAAGTGGCTGTAAATGGTGGTTTAATAAAAGTGTAATTTTAAACCCCTTTTACGTGCAGTTATTCTACCACTGATACAGATAATAGCTGCATTCAGCTTCCTGTTCGAGACCAGGACTTTGACACTGTTACGACAATGTTCGCCAAAAGTATGCACAGAACACTCAGTCGTGATAGTATTACTTCAAGCTTGTGCGAGAATTCGCCAGGTTCATTAGTAGGATCTAGCTTAGTTTATGAGATCCAAAAAGGCTAGATCTTATAAACATATTTTTGCAAAGTACCCAATACGTATCACAACAATTTTACTTAAATTACTAGTCTCTGATAAAATAATAAATAACAATTAGTCATTTCACATTCAGATATTAACCTCATTGTCATCGGATCGCAGTCTTGACTGCCTTACTGCGCATGCCAGGTTTGCTTGATTTTTTGAAATATTTAAAACAATAAACTGATCTAAATTCACAAACATATGAAATTTGCTTACAGGATTTCGGAGGATTTCTTTTTTAGCACTCCGTCGGGCGCGCCTAGAATTTCCCTCCGTTGGGCGCGCTGCATCCGAGAGATGCACATCACATTTTAATAATATAAAATGTTTTATATGATTTGAAAAGTGTTCTTTCTTTTTCTTTTTAGTTCCAGAATACATCTGGAAATTTTTTTTTTATTAATGACATGCAAATGACACAATTTAGGAAATACAAAATACAACATACAGGAATACAATTACAAAATGAAAAGTATACAATACACAAAATAGTGACAGAAGATTTTGTAAAACAGGAAATATGTATTTATTTATTCATCAGAATCATATTCTATTTGAGGCTCTTCTTCAGAGCATTTTTTACACATCATAACGGCATGTTCCAAGCAAAAATACTCATTACATTTCGTACAAGAATATTGTGTCATTCTGCTTTTCTTGAATCCATAGCATATAAAACACCGTTTTCGCTTATTTGGAGCGTTTGGACATTTTACGGCATTTTTATATTCTAGAGACGGTTTGTAATTTTCCAACTTCCTTTGCAAATCTCTTGATAAATTAGTTTTTGTGAGGCGTCTAGTGATTTCTTCATTTGTCAGTTCTTTTACTAATCCTCTTAGATACTCTCTTCTATTTTTTACCAAATTTTGATTGCCTAGATAAACCACTAGTCCATTTATTGCTGAAATGTTCAGCATAGAATAAAATATAACCATTGGCCATCTTCTGGTGTTACGGGCACAATTATATGTCCCACACATTTTATCAAGAGCATCCACTGCAAACTTTGTGTCGTTATAAAAAGTAATTATTTCGGGTTTTCTGTACTCCCCCGTTTCACAATCAATGGAATCATCCATATGCATACTCGATGCAAGTAAAAAATTTTTTTTTCTTTTGGGCCATATATGACACCAAAGTGCAAATTTCATGAAAACCAAAGAGACTTGAATAAACTTCACGCCCCTTTGTTTTTAAAAAGCAAGGTGGTATTTCTTTTTTATTTTTTCTTAAAGTACCTACGTATGAAAGTTTTTTCTCTTTCAATTTCTTTATTAGGTCAATTGATGTGAACCAATTATCTCCTGTTATGTTTCTTCCGCTATTGAAAATTGGTTTTGTTAATCGAAGAACGACATCTGAAGATGCATTGCTCACATTGTATGGTCCTTCTGGTTGTTTCCCGGCGTATATTTCTAAATTTGACGTATATAATACTTTTGCGTCAACCATGGCAAATATTTTTATTCCATATTTGTTGGGCTTCGTTGGTATATACTGGCGGAAAGGGCACTTTCCTCTAAAGCCTTCTAACTTTTCGTCAATAGTTACATTTTGCCCCATGCAATAATGTCTCTTGCAGTTTTCTACAAATAATTCAAATATCTCTCTTACCGGTGCTAGTTTGTCTAATTTCTTCCGCTCATCTCTTGTCTCTTTGTCGTCGAATCTACAACATCTAAGCAAAAATTTAAAACGTTTTATAGACATTACTATTCGAAACATTTCTACTCCCATTCCTTCTGTAGACCACAATTCTTCTAAAATTTGCCTATTGCTTCGTAACAGACCTGCTAAATACAGTAAACCAATGAAAGCTTTAATTTCTATTATATCTGTTTCGAGTGCGTCTCTTTCACGACTGAAGTTACCTCTAATTGAAGAAATAAATTTATTTGTATTAGTGACAATTATGTCTAGTATTTCATCTGTAAAAAAACAGTTCCAAGAATCGTATATAGTTCTTGCATTTTTTGCAGTACCTATTACGCCAGGTAATTTAGTTATAATATTATGTGACCTCCGTTTAACATTTTTACGTCCCATTGATTTTGCCCATCTTGTTGATCCATCTTTACCGATAAAATTATTACCTTCAGAATTAAAATCCTCACCTTCGGTTTCTGAATGACTAAAATCATTTTCAGTGTCCGAAGGAAGCTCACATATTTCTAAAATATCTTCTTCATCCTCAGTTTCATCCAATTCTTCATCATTTAATTCTTCTTCTCCATCACTAAATAAAATTTTCTGCGCGATTTCTAAATCTGCTGGGTTATTGAAATCTAAGTATTTTTTGGAACTCATCGTACGGCACAACCGTTGTCGGACGCGTGCATCTGATGAATGCACAGCTTCTAATAAACTCCAAACGTGTACTCCTTTCCCCTTCTCCCTCAAGGACAACTACATTCCTGAATAGCACGTGACCGGGAGGGCAGATATTGTGAAGATCAAGGTCATGAATTCCCGTTTTCGATAGAAAAACAAAGATTGTAAAAGGTTTGCATCTGAAAGATCACGCGCGCCCGACGGAGTGTTAGTTAACATATATAAATCCTAAGTGAGTATTTTTCAATTATATAAATTCTGAGTGACTAGTATCAAATGAGCAACTAGTATGCCTGTAGCCTAAAACGTCTAGAAATTGTATTTAATTAAAATTTATTATGTTAAAAATAGTTCGGTTATGGAGCCTCAAAAACTTTTGTTAATTCATTTTTGAAGAAAATATACTAATTCTGTTATTTTTAGCGTAGGTAATTTTAACTAAACACTATTTTTCTGCGTTAAAAAAAGAAAGAAGGAAAGGAAAAGAAACAGCTAAAACAGAGATTTGCTTATCCATATTCCTGAGCGCAGTGTATACTAGAATTTTATGTGGATGACAAAAAATGTATTTTATTTTAAATATTTTAATATTTGAAACAAAAGATAAAGTCGCAATATCAAGAACATCTATATAAGTATACAAATTTTCACGTTTACACCAGTTAGTTATAAAAATGATAAGTTTTCAAATGTGTTGCATTTTGGCGTTTAAAAATGCTTTGACTCCTTAAGGTAGTTATCATTCTTTACCATTAAACATTTAGTTAAAATCTATATTTGTGTAGTCCAGTAGCTCAGACTTGTTTAAAATAAATTAAGACTCAATGTCGCTGCTGTAAGTTATCGAAAAATAAACAAGACGTGATTTGTGGGGAAATGACACCAACCAAACTATACAAACTGCTAATCTGTCTTTATCTAGCAATGAATGTTTCTTTGTGCGGAAATGTCCCTGTTTTTGATTTGTGTGGAAGTACCACTAAACCGCTGTCAGTGTAATATATACGAGGATAAGTTGAAAAATAAGTTTCCCCTGTCGACTGTGGTCAGAGTTGTGTATGAAAGTCAAAAAATAGAATGAGACATTAAAGATATGACATACCTTTATTGTATTATTCTCGTACGAGTACGTTGAGACATTTGTCATATCGCTTGATAAGCTTCAAAAAGTCCTCCAAGAAAAATTCAGGGCTTTGCATATGGAAGAAGCGTTGAACGGCTATGGGCGAAAGGCGACACAGCAGGAAAACGCGTAAGTCACCGATACACCATTGGGTAGAGGTCGCTGCAAATCAAGTAGATGGCGCTGTTGCAGTGCCTGCGCAAAGCGGAGACCAGCCTCTCATTTGAGCCCCGGTAGGTATGGAGAGAAGGTGCGTTTTGAATTCGTGGTCAAAGGAGGAAGTGAGAGCGGTTATCCGCCATGAATGGGCACGTGGAGTATCAGGAACAGAAATTCATAACCGCCTCGTGGAAGTCTATGGGCCAGGTGTGATGTCGAAGCAAATGGTGCGGAGATGGTGTCGCACATTCAGTGATGGACGTCAGCAAGTGGAGGACATACCGAGAGCTGGACGGACGCGCACGGCCACTACAGATGCAAATGTCAAGAAGGTGGATGACATCATTAAAGCAAACCGGCGTATCACCATCGATGAAGTAGCGGAAGAACTTGGAATCTGACATGAGCGAGCTCAAAACATCATCCACGACATTCTTCGATACAGAAAAGTGTCAGCACGATGGGTGCCCCGACAATTGACCTCGACACACAAGGAACAACGCATGGGAAAGGCGCTTTGGAAGCAATACTGAAGTGAAACAAGCCGTTCAACGCTTCTTCCATATGCAAAGCCCTGATTTTTACCTGGAGGGCTTTTTGAAGCTTATCAAACGATATGACAAATGTCTCAATGTACTTGGTACCTATGTGGAAAAATAAAGGTATGTCATATCTTTAATGTCTCATTCTATTTTTTGACTTTCATACACAACTCTGATCACAGTCGACAGGGGAAACTTATTTTTCAACTTACCCTCGTATATATCAAAATTTTTCTCAAAACTCTCTATATATTTATGTATAATGTATATATCCAAATTTCATAGATTATAAAACTGAAATAATAAACATGGTCCCACTGAGTGAGCAATAAAGCTGAAAATCTTCTTGGTGGCACAGCTGCTCACCCGGTAGTTTCCTGTCAGTGCACTGTACTCTGCGAAATAAAAGTGCCATATTTTTCTTAGCCTGTCAAAGCTAGGCAGCTACGTCATCTGTGATGTCAAAGCTACGTCATCTGAGGTGGATGAAAGGCAACTCCTTCTATTCTTTCCTCCGTGAAATAACCAATGGGTTTAGCCGTTCCCAGCGAATGCGTTAAGATGAAAGGAGTTCGACTACTTGGAATAAAAACAACATTGATGAGGGATTCCCATACGAAACGCAATGGTTCGCAAAGCTAAGTCATGGTATTTTTGTTAATCTCACTGAAGTATGCATTAGGAATTTGAAAGCTATCTATGACAAGTTATTAAAATACATCAATTTTATCAATGAATCGTAACCTTAATATAAATTTTTAACGAATTTAAGTGGGTTTCTCTACTTTATTGGCTGATAATCCTCCAGTGACATTGAAAAACGGATTAATGACACTCTAATTCATTCACGTATTTAAGAACGGGTATTCTCTGGAGATGATGAAGTTGGTAATTACCAACATGGCTTGAATCCACTTTAATTTAATTCTATCTTGTGGTCTTTAAGTTTTACTAACGGAATATTATTTAACCTAATTCTTTACTTTCTGCCTCTTTTCGCTACGAGGTTCACTCGCTCCGGAATTCACGTAGATTTTGAGTGGCAAGGAATTAAACTATAAAACGTCGAATTTTACGAATAGAAGTGTGACAGTTTGACCTGTTCCCGCTGCCCTGCCGAGAAAAGCAAAAACTGATCTTTTTATGAGCACTTTCGACTGAGTTTAGCACCTGCTCAGTAAGTATGCGTTCGAAATTCTGTCTCGACTTAAGGAAGTTCGTAGTCTCTGCCTAAGTTAGATTTAATTTGTTGAATTAATGTCCTTTGTGAAAGAAAGTCTTCTGTGTTTTACAGATTTAAGTGAGTGAGTGGTGAAGTAGAATAATTTGAAACATTTTAATTTTGTCTGTTTGTTTAATGGTTAGAATTCTAGTGGGGCTAATTCACCGCGCAGACCAGACGAATCACTTTCTTTTTATGGTAATAGAAATTGCTAAGTTATTTGGAACTCACAGCAGGTGTTACAGTTGGAATTTCGAACTCTTACACTTACTAGGCAGGAGCTAACAGTCTAAAGTACTCTCAGCAAAAATATTCCTTTTTCTCCATCATAGAGAGCGGAAACAGGCCAAACTCTCACATGCCTAATTCATAAAATTCTGCACTTTGTAGTATAAGTGACTGCCACTCAAAATCTACATTAAATCTGGAACGAGCGTACCTTTGGCAAAAAGAGGCAGAAAGGAAAGAATTAAATAACATTTCGTTAGCAAAACTTAAATCCCACAATGTTATTTGATTTATCGAGATCAGTAAACTATTTCGTACTACCAATCTGGAATGTGAAATATCACGGTAACGATTTTTTCTTTAAACAAATGTGGTTCGTATTCCCATTCACTAAATCTTATTATCGCCTCAGAAGCCAAACTTTAATAAGTAACACTTCAGACATGCAGGCTAATAGAGACTGTAGCCGAGCTCATATTCAGAAAATTCGTGAAGATTTTCTTTTCATAAAATAAATTGTGAAGTATTCTTTCTTCATCAAACTTATATAATTAAATTATTATTATTACTTGTCTGAAGATGCAAGCATTTTTTGTTTCATTGGAAATAAAGCAATGACCCTAATGCTTATTTTCAAAGAACGTAAAAATAAGCACATGACCCAAAAGAAATTATTTCATCGGCTATTAAAGGAAGGTTTCAGCTTATTCATCTTCAGTTGAAATGAATTTAAAGCATTGCTTTTTATTGACATAAATTTAAAAATAATTAAATTAACAATATAACACATATTTCGTGAATTTCTGCAATTAATAGATTTAATGGCAAAAATAATTCTACTAATCAGAATCATAATTGGATTTATGATTCTGATTAACAGAATTCGAAAAATACAAGCACTCTAAAAAACTGAAGTTTTATTTCAATAATTTGAGTCCTACTCAATCGTTGAACCTCTGGAACCAAACTGAGAATGCTACCTCAGAACTCAATATTTACCTAATTCATCATTTTCACCAATTTGCAAAACTTTTGAAAGAAGTGTGGCCCAAAACCTTATGCATACGATATATTACAAAACGTTATGCATACGATCTGTTTTCATCCGTTTCACGCTATATTAATGCTTCTAGCTGCCAGCAATGATGAAATCTACTTAAAAATCATTCACTGGGGATTAAAATTAGGAAATTTAAAAGTAGTTAACTAATTAACGACCAAAATATTAAGTTAATCTTCCGATTTCTGCAAGACGACCTCCTTATGCTTGGAATTGTTTAATGAAATTTGTTAATTACAGCTGAATTTCAACTTTTAATTAATAGCTTATTGAATGAGTTCTTAAAACATAGCATGGAATTCGAAAATATTTGCGATTTTTAAGTAATATGTTTTTTTTTTTCATAGTTTGAAAAAACTATATTTATGAATTACAGTAAAATTATCAATATAGTTATAAAAAACTATAATGTTCTTCACTTGTATTCTATTAACTAAGTGTTGAGGAACCTAGTGAGCAGCTAAGCGAATAATCGCTTAAGTCCAAAAACAGAAACGTAGACTCAAGGAGGGTTAATACCCTTTACTTGCTTGAACTTAAGTTGTATAGATGGTCCCTTTCTCAGGACGTACAACAAACGTCCACTTGGTCTTAAACTCAAAATAGAAGAAATAAGAATTAACTAATGACTAAATAAAGAGAACCAAAGTTAACATAATTTTAAAGCCGAAGTTAACATAATTCTAAACTAGTTGGCCCGTAATATTAAATTAGCCAGCGAAGTTATCAAAAGGCACGTAAAACGGCCGAGCGTAGTACCAGTTAGAGAGACGTAGCCAAAAGGCAAACTCGCGCTATTCAGAAATCCTAACTCTCTCTCTCTCGAAGTCAGGGAAACTTTGACTTAAATACTACTCTACTTCTCATTTGCATTTAACGCGATTCTGACAACTCATTCTGGTAAGGAATTGTGAGCTGAAGCTAGAAGAGATAGGAAGGGGGTATAAACTTAAAATAACTGTTATAAAATTAAAATGTACATTAGAAGGTTTTCAGATTTGTTAAAAATGTCTTCTTGCCATTTATAACGGTTTCTAATATATTCATAGATGTCGAATGTTTAGCGACACTCGAATTCGAAGATCTTCAGACGCTACAGAAATATTTTATGCATGACCAGAATTCTAATTATGTCTGCGTGAATGGCCTATAACGCTTGACAAATGGACTAATGTATAATAAATAATTCTCTTATTTTATAATTATACTCAGCAGTTATTGCTCTGTATAATTACTTACACTGACATACGTATAGTATTTCCAAGGAAATAAAATGTGATTGATATTGCTGTGGTTAAAACAGATGTAAGTTCACGGAAAGAAAAACTGTAAAATATGTTGGTACTTCTTCAGCCAAATTTGCATTTTCGTTTTGGATAAGTTTCGCTCAAGTAAGAATGGTCGTTTATAATTCTTCTCACGTGTATTTAGTATTTAATTTATGCCAGCCCACGTTTTCTCCTATACAAATGTAATTGAAAGAGCATTAAAATTGAACATTTTAACTTTGTGAAAATAAATCATTGCACTTTTCACTGTTGACACATTTACTCTTAATAACTTGTTGAAGACTATGGTATTTAAGATTAAATAATTAATGCTTTTTCTTATAATATGTTTCTTTGATAAATTATAATGTTGAATAAAAGTGAATTCTCGGTTTTCATCTGGTGTCGCTTGCCAAGATGTGACAACGTGTTATTATCTGAAATCAGGTTTTATACTTTCAGATACTTAAAATATGTTACCTGTATATATAATGCATATTGCTAAAGAAATTGCTTAGTATATATGATTTTTATATCCATTTTGTACTGCTCAAGAAACCCAAATTCGTTTTTATTTCGCTTTCGAATGGTTGATGATCAAAATGTAAATTAAAGTGTTTATGTTTCAAAATATGACTCAGGATATAATTCGACATATTCTGCTGATGTTTCACCACAGTGTTTACATTATGTAAAATCAAGTTAATTTAAGTTGACATATCGGCGCTTCTGAAATCTAAACTTCAGACTGAATAAAGAGATAGAATCTCTTTTTTCTCTTCTCTTTTTTCGAATAACGAGATAAAATCTCTTTATATTTTACAGCCACTAAAAGTGATGTACTTAAATTAATTTAAAGAAGAAGTAATTACATTATTTTAAGAACTCATTGAAAGAAATAAAAAAATCAGAGGTCATGTATTTAGTTCAAATATTCAATTCCAAGTTAGCCATGGTACTTTAGTTGAAATACTCAAGCATCAGTTCTGAATTCAGGTTTTAGTAAACACTTGAATGGTATAACTTCTTGTGCTCCACATCTCATTTAAAATGCAGCCAATTAAAAATACAGGGTGAATAACAAGTGGGTAAAATTTAAGAGGGCTATACGAGAAATAATTGTCACAGAATGTATGGTCAGAGCGCAAGCGGTGAGAAGTTAAAGGCTACTTTACCACTGTCACATTTAAAGAATTAACACAAGAATGAGAGGAGATACTTCAAAACCCATTTTTAACAGGAATGGAATTGATGTACATTATCAAAGAAATTGCTGAAAAGACCTTTCGCCAGCTGTAATGCAGGCATCAGACCTGCTGGATAGGGACTGACGCGTATTAGCGAAGACACCAGGCATTTCCCGTGATCCTGGCGGCTAGATCCATATTGGTTTCAATTTGGCACTCGTAGATTAAGCTTTTCATATGGCCCCACAGGAAAAAGTCCAAACACGAGAGATCCGATGACCTTGGTGGCCAAGCTGTAGAACCACCTCGACCAATCCACCGCGCTAGAAATTTCGTGTTTTGTAAAACCAGCCATCCTCTCAGCAATCCTCGATAGAAAATGCCATTGGGTGTGAGGACCAACCCTTTTTATACCATTTACAATGCTACCTAGAGGCTCATAGTTTGCGTTCCGACCATACATTCTCTAACGTATATTGCTGCCTTCTATCACCCCCTTAAGTTTTGCCTATTTGTTCAGATTCATCCTGTGTTTTTGTAGCCTTTATTTCGAAGATTGTGATTTCTACATCATTTTTACTGATGGTTCTCAGTTTGACTGTCATTTGAAGGTTGGGGCTGGCGTGTTTTCGAATATCTTTCCTTTCTACTCCCCTGCAGGATACATTGGTACGTCCTTTGATGACGAAGTAGTAGTCATCTGTATAGCCCTATAGCAATTAATAGTTATTCATTACAAGTTTGCAAAGGCAGTCATTTTTTTCTATTCTCAAGCAGCCATTCAATCAGTTAGCTCTGTTGAACACCCATTAACACCAGAAATTTTGTAATGCCAAGAATTCCCGAGAACTCTCACTTTAAAGAGAAAACAAATCGTCCTCCAGTGAGTGCCAGACCATTGTGGCCTTTGGAGCAATGAACAAGCGGACTTACTTGCAAAACGACGTGCCAACTTAATACAATATTCAAATACAGCCGTTTCTTATTGCAGGATTAAACTGTTTTTAAAAAATTTATTTACATCTAATACCTTACAAGATCTTCAGACTTATACAGCGTTGAAAAGTTGGAGAATGATAAGTCCTTCTCTTATTCCTGATAATCCAAGACGTACTGGAGTTGCAGCTTTCCGTTTGTCTACAGGACATGATTGGCTTGCCACTCACCTGCACCGCATAGGAATTTCAAGCGATTCTATTTGCCCACTTTGCAATTCTGGAGAAGAAATGGACAGGGACCATCTGCTTCGATGTGGGGCTCTTCGTGGTCTTACAGAAGAATCGAAATACTGGGAGGCAAGTGCGTTTCTTAGGCAATGACTTCGGTCATTTTGTTCTTTGTTCTATTGTTTGTAACCTTTGTTTGTAAGATTTTAGTTCTTTGTAACATTTTGCCTAGTCATTGGAAATAAAAAAAACATCATAATTAGTTACATTAATTTTCACATAGTATATCTTAATAAGAATACTTACATCCTGATCATTGAAATTTGTAACACAGCATGGTTAAGAAAAGTTTTTAATCACACACACACACACACATATATATATATATATATATATTATTTTATAAACAAATCTTGCTTGCTGGCTCTTACTTTTATTACTGTAATCTAGGGGATACATTATAAAGCAATAAGTATCATTTATAAGTTATTTGAAACAGTAAAGAAATGGGAAATGATTATATTGCTTATATTATAAGGCATTTTCTCCCTCCTTTCTGCATGCCTTCGTGCATTATAAGTGAAAAGAAACTAGAAACACACTGTTCACGTAATCGGGAGGTCCCAAGTTCGAATCCCCGTGATGGTAATGCTGATTTCTTCAGTTTCCGAACATCCAAAAATTCTAAAAGAGTCTATAAGGTGCCCTAGAACTAAAAAGGTGGGGGACTATAATTCGCCACCCCCAAGATTTGAGGATTGGATCCCCTAATCCTCAGGCGCCTTTTAAAAGGGGAAGTATATAAGATATAAAATTCCACATTTCCGCATGACTTTATGGTGTGACTGGAAGCATATTCGACACGTATTCGGGAGTCGGAAGTTCGAAACCTGGTGAGGGCATTGTACATTTTTCAAGCTCTTGCATCAATAAAATGTCTCTCCAATATCATTATGAAATATATATATTATATATAAATTTTAAAGAATTTATAAATGTATACTCTTGAAAGTTTTAATATCGCACTGAAACTGTTTATTTTTGTCTTCAAGTCTCAAGTGTAAAAGCGACAAGTAAATGTGCTCCACTTTAGATAGCTGAATGTGCAATTAGTGTTTAACATATGACAGTTTTAAGTCAGTTTTGAAAACATGAAATGCCATTTGTACGTGATTTTATAAGTAATTGTTGTTAGTGAGCGCCGTATGCTGGCACTGGGTTTGAAAATAAACATATAATATATACTGGTAAAAACTGGGTAAAACTACGGAAACTTATTTTGAAAATATGTTTCGCTCCTTAATATGTGAAATTAAACGAAAATCTTATGCTGAAATACCTAATCTGAAACTAAATCGGACACATATTTACAAATTTAATGAAAATGTTAATTCAAATACCTAATATTTTACACATCTTAAATGTCAACAAATATTCCTAAAAATATATTTTTAAGCGCAAAACATTTGCTTGAGCTATAAATGTAATATTACTTCTTTATAAATTAAAAAATATTATAATTCGAATACTATTTACAGGTAATGTTAATAACATTGGAAGTTATTATTTGGATACTTTTATAATTCAAAGCAAAGAACTCTTCGAAGGCTCTGTATTCAGGAACGAAAATAGTCTTGCTTTACAGCCAATTAAGTATATTTTTGAGCTCTAAATGGAGGTGAGAGAAAGAGAGGAGGTTGACCGTGACATTGGCAAATGAAGCGTTTTGACCGGGACGATCGATGGAATATGTTTGCCGTCGCCATGGACACTTCGCAAATACATTCAGGGTGGCTCGTTCCTCCCACAGAATATTAACTGTAAACAAGAAACTCTTAAACTTCCACAAGCAATCATAAACTTCCTAGCTGATTCTGGAAATAAAAATGTTTCTTCCCTAAATATTATCGAATACAGTGAACATTTGACAAAAATTCTCGTTTCATTCTCTTTTCTGTATGAATGACAGGCAGTGCCACTTCATTCTGTCCCATAGTTTTAACGGAAATTATTCTTATATATGAATATTTACAAGTGTATTACATATAGTAAAATAAATACTATTACGAGTTATAAAATAAATACTATTACGAATTTTGTACAATGTAACATAAATGGCGTTAAGAAATGCAAAGCATTGTCGAAAAAATAACATTACAGGCGCAAGTGTATTAAACATTGAGGTAAACGGTTATCTCGCTAAATTGCGGAAATATCGCTAACATGGCGATGATTTTGGCGGGGAATCACCAAAGATCGCCATAAGCGGAGACATTTATACATTTTAATGCGGTCCCTGTGTAACTGTAATCGGCTTAAATGTCTGTATAACTGTAATTGTATCCGGCTGTATATGCAGTTGCAAACTGTATATATACGCCTTCCAGCAGTTTCGAGAAATCAAAAGTACTGGAAATTTGTCGTCTGCCGAGGAAAACTGTAGAGAGAGAACATCAGTTCTCAGTTCAGAATTGACTACGGAGTATTGAAATCTCTAAGCGAGGTTCGCTGTTTGTGTTGTGTTTAACATTCTTAAAAGTTAACTATTGACTGTGATGTAAAGGTGTTTCTTTTGGGAAAATGAATTTTATCAAGCCATCATCTTTTGTATGTGCATTCAATCCATTACCAAACCGTACGCACGTAGCAGTATTAATAGTAACCTTCTTAAGCGCTATAAAAGAGTTCTTCCTTTAAAATCTCGAATATAAGTTACAGGAGACTTTGATTTACAGAAGATTTGAGCATACGCATCAATTTAAGTAATCAAGGAAAGACAAAACTGTAATATCATCATAGGAACAAAGTTAAACTGAACCAAGTGTGTTAGCTAAATGTTGGAGAAAAATACATCTAAACATATTGATAGCTGATAAACAAATAATCAAATTGAAAATATACATGTCAATGACAGAACTATGTACAAAGTTGAATGTGAATTTACTGTTGAATATAGAACTGTAGTCCGCCGTTTTACTCCTATTGTTTGTTGTTTGTGTCCTATTGTTTGACTTTTGTTGCGTAACTGTACTCTTAAGACTCACTTATGTTTAAAAGCTTGATCATTTTTATAGGATATCTAAACATGTCTCACAAAAGTTACCAAAGTTACAAAAGTGTCTTACAAGATAAAGCTCTAAGGGAATATGTAACAATTTAAGGAAATTTTTAGCGTAGTTAATTAACAAAAAATTCCACTTTTGAACCAAAATAAGTAAATTCATTATACACTGGCGGCAGAGATCGAAAATCAATAGCTTTCAGCAACTGCCAAATTAAAGCATTTGACTTCGTCATGAAAACCATAATGCTTTAATGACGCTAAAGAAAAATAAACGCAGATGAACATTTATACTTGATGAATTTAATATTGTGTTATAGGTTGATCAGGTTACATTTTATAGAGAGGTTAATTTAAGAAATTTAGGTTTGTTATAATAGATTTGTTTAGGTTTGTTATAATAGGTTTTTATGTTTGTTATATTCGATGAAAAAAACATTTCGTGCGTATTTAAGAACTGAGCTCTCTGTTCAAAGAACATTCTTTTTTATTGCAAATAAAGTTTAAGGCCAGATTTAGGACTTTAAGAATTTTTTTCATTTTTATTATATTCTGGTGTATTCTATTTGATGTAATATAAACAAACATTATATACAAAATAACAGGTAAAAGAGTTACACACTTGTTTAAGAGCTATGTGCTCTCAGTTCAAGCAGCATTCTTCTCTATATTGCGGATAAAATTTAAAGCCCGTATTTAAGATTTTAGGATTTTTATGACGTTTTGAACTCTTTCACTATTATAGCATATGAGTAAACCTTTGACAGACGTAAAGCGACTTATCGCTATGTCTACGTACAACAGAGACTTGAGAAGGGTGTAAAAGACTTCTTATTTTAAACTAAAATGGATGAACAAAAGGCACACCTGGTGCTTACAAATCCGCCAGTATTTATGGCAAGAAACTCAAAGTAGAAATTCAGTGTAAGCTGAATTTAAATATCTGATAGCCAAAGAATACACAGAGAGCAATTCAATTGTGAATTTGGCTCGGAATTCACTGGCGTGAAATTAACTATCGAGAAGAAGTAACGCAACGAAGTCAGGGACTCTTATCTAGAACAGCAAACCTAGTAAGTGGCCTTCAAAAGGCAGAACACGCTCTGACTTAACAATCTTGAACCCTCCTTAGGTAGGCGTGAACTAGTTTGCAGTCTTGCAGCAACATCTAAAGCGAAAAGTGAGAGTACAGATTCCAAACATAAAATAACTGATTAAACTGTAAGGTATATTTTAATTTTGTAGCAGTTATTTTAATTTATTGAACCTTTCCTGTCTTATCTCGTTTCAGCTTACAACTTCCTACCACAATGAGTTTTTAGAAACGCGTTAAATGCAAATGAGGAAGAGATGTATAAAAGGAAGATAGCTGACTTCATGAGCGAGAATTAGGAATCCTGAATAGCCTTTAGGATACGTCTCTCTAAGCAGTTGTTAAGCTCGGCCGTATTATTACGTGCCTTTTGATAGTTCGCCGTCTAGTTTAAGATTATGGACCAAATACTTTAGAATTGTGTTAGCTTTGGCTAAATCTCTTAGTTAGTCATTAGTTAGTTTTTATTTCTTACTTTTGCTTTTAAGCCCAAGTGGAGGTTTTGCTGTAAGCCCAAAGAAAGGGGCCGCCTGTTAATCTTATTTTGAGTGAATGAAGGGTAATTAACCCCTCCTGAGTTTACGATCTCTGTGCTTTGAACTAAGCGATAATTCCCTTAACATTTGTAGAGACATTAGGTATTTTTTGAAAGCAGGAGAAATTTAAAATGAGCAATGCCCTCGCCGGAACTCGAACCACGGACCTCTCGAATACACGCCGAGCCTTCTGAACACTACATCACGAAGGCCTGCTAGGAAGGTAGGAGAAATACCGTATATAATCCCCTTTTAAAGGGCGACTGGGGATTAGGGGCCCAATCACCAAATCCTGGCGGTAGAGAATCCTCATCCACCACTTTTTAGTTCGGGCGTCACTGTACAGACATTAGGTATTTTTTGAAGCGGGAGAGATGAAAAAAGCTCTTTGCCCTCGCCGGGACTCGAACCACTGACCTCTCGAATGCGCGCTGAACGTGCTGAACGCTACACCACGAAGGCATGCTAAGAAGGCGGGAGAAATACTTTATACAGTTCTCTAGGTTCCTCGACATTTCATCTAACAGAATAAAAAGGAGAAACTCTACAAAGCAAATTAAATAAACCTGAAATGCTTTTCAATTATTATTATATTTCGGTATATTCTATTTGTTTTAATATAAGTAAATACTCTATACAAAATAACAAGTATGATCATTAAGATATATGTATAAATGTTATCGGTTTTACTCTGAATAATACATAAGGCACTTCAGCTGTATCTGAATAAAGTCATATTTTGAAACAAAAATGGAAAAATGTTTAAAAGGTAAGAAAATAGAAATGTATTTTTGCACTATCTTCATAAGGAAAATCTCCAGAATCGAAAATCTTGTAGATAAAGTTAATTCCTTGTAGCATGTGTTTCAGAGGACCCCCATATCATACCAAAACTATCAGAAATGTCAGAATCGCAAAAGCATCAGAACAAAGTGTCGCGAAATCAGCATGATGATTCAAAGGCATATGATTTCTTATTTTAGTTTTTCAAGTTAAAAGATAAACCGGGATTTGAAATTTGATTTTGTTACAACTATTATTACCATAGAAGCAAACGCCTTTAATTGCAAAATATTAACACATAGCTAGAAGTACTTCTTTTGCATGCACAAGTATTTTCGCATGTAAATCGTCAATAACATTTCCTTACAGAAACTATAAAAAAAGGAGCGAATGGGATTTTCATGTAATTACTATTAGTATTCGAAAAGCATAGAGAAATGAAAACTGAAATAACCCATAGGAGAAAATTCTTGACTTTTGGAAGTTTGCTTTATAAAGCTATCTGGCAGCCCTCCACACCCGGAAAGGTATCATTGCCATCATCTGACATGCTATATATCACGTGATAAATATAAGTTTGTCTCTCATGATTCGAACATTCAAAATTTGTGTATAAAATTTTAATCATTTTGTAATGTTTATTAATTCCCACAGACATACTGTAAACTGATCGTAAGTTACGAACTTCCAGGAAAAGGAACATAAAATTCATGGACCTGAAACATGAAACTGGACAAAATACCAGTCTGCCACTTCACTATTCTCTATTACTTTGAAAATCCATTGATTTCAAGTCGTACTAGATTTAGGTTCCATCCGTATCATTTCATAATAAAAACCACAGTTGTAGAACGAAGGAAAGATAGAAATATTAACATAAAAAGGTAGAATTTTAAAACACCCAGTCATTGAACGGATCACGCGCCCGGTAAAAGAATATCGGTTACACCCGATTTCTCCGAACAGCGAAACCGAACTGTAGTAGTGATTAAGGTAACATCAAAATGTTTTTTTAAGTTACAGTCGTCTGGAAGGAAAAAGAGATACATTTACCATTTTCTTCAAAATGTCAAGTTCTGAGCGGCATTGACCTAAAAGCCTAACAACAGTCAAAACCGCACATTGTCCAGTACCGCTTTTTAATAAAGATAAAAAAGGAAGCAGGAATATAAGATATATGTTTTTCAAGGTCCCTCACAAAATTCTTTGCTGTTTTTGTGTGTTTTATCGACTGATGCATTTCCGATGAACTACAGTTACAGGTATGCGCGAAGGCATATGCATTTATTGGAAAATTTCTAAAAACGTTCTCTGCCTCAATATCAAACATTTTGGGAAGCAAACTGTTGTGTTACCGGATTTTGGAATCGATATTGGTTCATTCAGAAATTCAAAGAATAAAGCAGAAGAATGAAATTTATCTGTTGCTTTGTTCGGAATGAATAAGATGGTTTGCAAGTCCATAATGTCAAACAAACTGATTGGAGAATAAATAAAAGTATTTTTTGCTCTTCCATTCTAATATAAAAAAACTTTCAAAGATTAATTTTCGTTGGAAGAAAAATTGTACTTTCTGCAATAAAATAAAAAGTAGTAGAATTTTTTTTATTTATTCATATAAAATTTTCCTCCGGCTTGAATAGGAAGTTTGATATCGCGTTTAATTGAAAATAAACTTCTATATGACAATAGTGCTCAAATAAAGTAAAAGGATAGATCTGTATCGTAAGTTATACTCATTTCTTAGGTAGCTGCTAGATAAATAATGAACAAAGGCTGTAGAGTCATTGGATTTTTTTTTTTTTTTTGAAGCAGGAGACGTGAAAAATGTGCCATGTCTTCGCCGGACTCGAATCCTGAACCTCTGTGCTACAGTTACACCACGAAGGGATGCGGTAAGGAGGGAGAAAATGCCTTATAAGACCACTGCGGAAAAGATGTAAACTGAAAAGAAAATTCTTGAAGTTGCTTCTACAGTGAAAGAAAGTAACTGATTAGCAATTTCCTTTCATTGTTGATGGTGACAGATCTCGAAGAGCTTGCCTTCTCTTACAAGAAATTAATTTTCTTCCAATTATTAAGCTTATACTTATCATAGTAAACGTTCAAGGGCTAAAAATCTCTTAAATTATCTGAACAGTTATAATTTAAACTTTAACTGACGTTTTGCCTCATTTCCAACTCAATCTTCTTCAGAGGTATTCAGACTTTATTAAAATATTCAGAAAGCAACCTGCATTACGACGTTGACAATTAGCAACTGACAGTTAGGTGGAAGTTGCACGAAATGTTTCTTATTATGTTCTGTTGTTTATTATTATGTTCTGTTGACTTTACAAGTATTTCAATGTTTTCTACAGAGATTACCGAAACCTAACGGGAGAATCTGTAGAATAATATATACCTGAAACAATTATTTAAGTTTATTCTATTATTTTTAACCTTAAAGACAGTTTTGGTTAGATTGTAAATTTTTTATTGTAATTAGACAGAATGTCTACTGAGAACTTGCGACAGCTAGTTTTGATTGTCATTTTATTTGCCTTCAAAAAGATATAGATATATTCGGTGCAATAATAACGCCTGTTACGATATGTACGTTTAAGGATAAGTTATATGTAGGCTTAATACGTTACGAATATATTTTATGTTTTAAAAAACTTTTTTTGTCTTTTAAAAATACCATGTGAATGATTAATTTAAATGTACATGAAGTTAATACACTGGACGAATTAAGACCGCTTAATAGTGGTAGTTCGAGGCCAGCCGAACAGGTTGGCTGCATAGGTGTTTTCGTTGTTTTTTTCATATGTAACGCGAAGAGCCAGTTTTCTTTTGAAAGTCTTCAGCGAAAGCTCTCCTTCTCTGAGGCAGATAGCACTTTGGCGATTAGCTGCATTTAAATAACCTAAGCTAATCTACATCACCAAAACGCATGAATGAAATGTCTATATTTATTGACAGAAACGTTAGGAGAGAGGTTGACATCATTTCTTTACTAGCCAATTAATCGAAAACAAATAACATATTTATTCCAGGATTAGTTACCAATTTATCTTGGTATTAATTACAGTTATTTTCAAGAAATTTTAAATGCATTTTTAAATAGTTAATAGAAAAAAAGAAGCAATATGATGTAGATTAGCACTAAAAAGCAATTATATTAATATCTTGTAGACAAATATGATTTCTTCATAGCATTATATATTTTTACATAAAAGGTACTTTGATGCAGCATTGCTATTCTAATGTTCAGCGGGAATTTATCACGCTCTTACCAAAGCCTCGCGGAATTACATGAACTGCCGCACACTTGAAAGCGTCTTCTGCAGTATTTATTCTTAAAGACACAGCGATAATTCGCTATTTCGTCTTCAACGTAGAGTTCAAGTTGTATGCTATCAAAGAATACACATAAACTCTACAACACTACAAAATAAAAAATATTGCAGATGTCAGTTTCCAGCATAAACATCGTAAACTCAAAGACAAAGCAGACAGATGTCTTGTTTTGCACTCCGTTAAGCCTTTTTGTCCACGGGTTGAAAAATTAAACCTTTTCATGATTTTAAAATGCCTAAAGTTAGCTCGCGCAGTTACTTAGAAATATGTGAAGGATTTTTGTGGATGGAAAATAAATGTATTTTTTTTATTTAGAAAATAGCTCAATACCTATTGACCAAATTTTTTAATATCTCGTGCAAGCGTGCTTATAAGGCGCATTTATTTCTTCTGATCGTGTAAGTGCATCAAGTAAATCCAAACGAAGGCAACAGACAAAGCCTCTCTTTACGCACGTAAAAATTTCACTTCAATTTGATTGATGGCAGGTAAACGCGTATTTATTAGCGTATTCTTCCTTTTTTAACTAATTTCAACTGTTGTAAATGGAGAAGGCAAAATTATAAATTATACACTGTAAGAAGCTTAAGTTTAACTAACGTTTATTTTATTTTAAAACTTTACTATCATCTCTTATTTTCCACTCCCGGCTAGAATTAACGCGTGAATATGTTTATGCAAATTGTACTTGCTAACGATTAAATACTTAAGCGTTGTTGCGGCTTTTTGTCAAGAGCTAGAGAGTGAGCCATCTTGCCACGAGTCTTCACGCAAGCTTGCCATCAGTTACTGTCCGCCTTTAAGGCCAGAGGTTTTAGTCCTCTTGAAAGCTAGAGACGTATTGTAGTTTTCCGCAGTTTGCGTACTACAGACGTAGTACTTTAAAAGGCCAGTCTTAGTGTTAGTCATCTGAGTAAAATATTAAAAGTTAGCTCTTATTTAAATTTTATTTAGTTAGTAGTCTTATATTTTTACGTTCAGACCACAAGTGGTTGGTCTTTGTATCTCGAAGTGCGGCAGCGACAGTGAGAAACGTGGAAAAATAAAGGGTAATTTTAACCCTTCTCATCTTCTCGTCTTTGCTACACTCCATAGGGCATTGTTTGCAGTCAAATCACTGTCCAGTTAGGACACGTCGTGTTCGCCAAACAGATAAAAAGGAATACGAGTCCTGATAACACTATTGCTCAGGTTTAAGTAATGAACATAAAGCACTAAAAAGTATGTTTTTAATAACAGTAATCTGTATTTCAAAGAAATATAACAGTGTTATGAGATTTTAATCCCTGTTATTTATGTAATGTCGTTTTACATTTGTGCATAGATATTATGTTATTATCATAAACCATAAGTTTCTGAATCACTTTCTAAAAACAGAAGGCAAAGAACACACGAGGAAAAGAAAAATGCAAGCATATATGACAAATTCATAACATTAACCTTTCGTCTGCAAAATTATACCTTTTTACTGTTTCGAATAAATAAAATTATGCTGCTGTTTTGAATTATAATTCAAACTGGAATCAAAATATAACAGTCTGAATAATGCGATCGCAAATAGTAGTGCAACATTTCCTAGAATCATTCAAAATGTTTTACAAAATTTATATACAAATGTTAATTAAGAAAAGAGTTATTTAAACAGAAAGGGAACCTTTTTAGCTAATATGTATTAAGAAAGTACTGAACAACAGGAAAATATCTACATACGTTTTCTGGATACCAGTGTGAACATCAATGTGGTCTTGAATCGTTAGAATCATAAATAATGAAAAATGAAACATAACTCATTAAAGTAACACTATAAGGATTCAACTTATTCT
>KK118735.1:72927-104616 GCA_000611955.2 Stegodyphus mimosarum | reverse complement strand
CAATTTCTGGTGGAATGTAAATTTTGTTATGACGTAGTGTGCAAATTTTAAACGTGTTTCAGAAGCAGTATTTAAGCTGCATTTCAAGAGTTCGAAGAGTAGTAGCGGACTTAGTTCCGATGTTTATGCTGCGAGTTTAAAATTAGCTCTCCAGTTCAGTCTTCTATCAAAGCTGTATATAAGTAAAGCGTCGGCACTCCCATACTATAACATGACGCCAAATTGCAGCGCCAATCCACTGCAGTGGTGGCGATGTAAACTAAATCTCTTCCCCTCCTCCTTTCCCCTACAGTGACGTCATGTAGGTTGGAAGTAAGATGGAGAGGCCGCAATGAGTTTTGACACGATTGGATGTAAATATTTTGCAATTGCGTCGTAATTATATATATAAATGTATATATTTTCTATTTGTACAGTATTTCAGAGTCCTAAGTATACGAAAAGAATACATTTTTAAGCAAAGTTTATTGTTATTAACATTAAAATTATACATTATTTCTTCTCCACTTACAGAGCTTCTACCTAAAATACTTTCTCAAATATGACATGATTTTTTTAGCTTCTGAGGCATCTTTTAAATGAAAAAAATCTAAGTCAATTTGTAATTAATGCTCAATTCGGTCCATTTCAAATTAGCGCTCTTTTTATTTTAATAGTGAAATACATTAAATAGTACATAACTTTCTCTGAATATTTCTAAAAGGGAATAAAAAAAAGATTTTTTAAAATATTATTTAAAACTTGTACCTGCGTTATTATAAAATATAGGGGAATAATTCTTTTAATTATCAGATTTTTTTTACCTTTAATTTCAACAATACATATCCTAAAACTCTTCTTTATTGCTTCCTTAAGTACGCATCGTCTCAAGGAAACGTGTAGAATTGTATTCCATCAGATTTCGACGAAATCTTACTCTTGCAATCCTTAATCCGCAGTATCGATACGCCATTAGAGAAAATTAAAAAACAAAATTGGTTCTGAAAAGAGCCTTTTGTAATTAAAAAGTACAAAATTAATAAGTTATAAATAACACAACCAAAGCACGTTAGAAGCTAACAAGATTTCGGTAGAATCAAACAAACAACCAAATCAAAACAACCAATGACTGAAAAGAAAAGGAGCATGATTTACTGATTGTGTTTCCACATCGCCACCGCTACGAGCGCTGTGGTCGTTACGAAGCGCAATTTCTCCCATTGAAGTGCCGACGCTTTACTTACATACAGCTTTGGTCTTCTATACCTTTCAGTTTATACTGATATTCCTCGGCTCGGCTTTGTTGTGTGCAGACGATTTAGCGTTAGTTAAGCTAAGGAGCCAGTCTGTAGAATTCTTAATTTACTAGTGATTTGTTACATTCTCATTTTGTGTTAATTTATGCAGCCACAAGTGGTGGATTTTTGTAAGCAGGAAGTGCGTGCATCTGTTTTAATTTAGTTTTAAATAAAAGGGTTATTTAAACCTTTCTTCTGCAGTATTTATTCTTAAAGACATAGCGAGAATTCGCTATTTCGTCTTCAACATAGCTTTCAGGGTGTATGCTACCAAAGAATACACATAAACTCTACAACACTACAAAATAAAAAATATTGCAGATATCAGTTTCTAGCATAAACATCGCAAACTCAAAGACAAAGCAGACGGATGTCTTGTTTTGCACTCGTCAAGCCTTTTTGTCCACAGGTTGAAAAATTAAACCTTTTCATGATTTTAAAATGCCTGTAGTTAGCTCGCGCAGTGGCTTAGAAATAGCTGCTGCATTTTATTTGGTAAATTTGTGTAGTTCGTTACATAATTTATACTAATTTACATTGAAGATATAGGGGACGAATATCATTATATATAAAAAGCTAAAACTTAATTGAATTCCTATTATACATAGAAAAAAATGCATATTGTTAAACTATAAATCATTCTCAGATCTCATATAGCTTCAATAATGATAAGTATTGATTCGTATTTCCAAATCGGATAAATCAATTAGGACAAAATGGATTTTGTGGCTCTGTTGTAGCATGGTAACGAAAACAAATCTTTGTTTCTACTAAAGCGGATCAAGATTTTTAGGTTTTAAAGGCAACTGTAATCGAAAAAGGAGATCATTTAACTCCTAAAAGCGCACTGTCCTATTTTTCCTATGTACAAAAAAGATTCTTTAAATGTACCTAAACATCTTAACCGATGTTCTCTCGGTCGCTCAGCATTTTGTTTAATGACCTACATAGAGACAGTATGACTTGCAACAAACTTTTATACAAAACTCTCACAATAATCGCGTGCGTTTCCGGTGTCAGAAAATATCAGTCTTCTCCATCGGGTAAACTGTTCTCTTTCTTTTGTTTACTAACCCAAATTAGGTATTCCAAAGTTTACAGTATCATTAACTTCGAAACCTGAATTGCAGAAATGTTGTGTTCCATTTAATCGCTTTCACGTACAAAAAGTGTAGTTGATGCATTTCCAATTATTTGAAAATATTGATTAGATTTATTGTGGGAAGGCTTTTGGATTAGAAAATACTGTATGAATAGTTAACAGGTAGAACTGCTTCTTCTTGATTCAGCTTTATATTTTTCAATACATAAAGCAATAACTATGAAAAGAAAATAAAAAAAAAATTTAAAAAAACTCGCGTGAAACTTTTTTGTGGAGTTTATTGCTTTTAGTTCGTGTATTTCCTGATAAAATAGAAAGTGTTGCCACTCGATAAATTTATTTGTTCCAATCTATTCGGGGCAAGAAACGCAGTAAAATAAATGTTCACTGCGCAAAAAAAATGGGACAGTTCTGTACCTCCCGTTCTACTGGGCCGATTGACGAAATTCAACTTACTTTTTTCATGTCTCGAAAGCGCGACTTAGGATATGTATTAGATTTATTTATAGCGTTGTTCTAATGTAGGTATTTTGACACAAAATCGGACTTTTTCTGAAATGACATGCCAATTTTTTTCCATATTTCAATTCTACGACTCAAATTACACCAAATTGCGAAGTTTTGCAAACATCGCACGAGTAGTTTTTACAAAATTAGCCCTCAAAATTTTAGCTCCTCAGTGTTCATTGAGTTAGGTAGATATACAGGTCTTCACCGTTTTACAGAAATTCAGGTATTTGGATTTTGTTTAAATATTTTATAATTATGGTATTTACACTGAAGAGCGCAAGCATTATGATCACCTATTCAGTAACGTGTTGTGGACCTTTGGCCAGCAAAACAGCTGCAACTTGCCTTGACATGGGTGCCACAAGTTTTTGTTAGATGACTGGAGACAGATTGTACCAAATGTCTAAGCAGAAATCAGGCAAAGTTGAGATATTCCGACGTGGTGGTGTCTGAGCTCTAAGCTGCCGGTCCATGATATCATAAATGTGGTCTATCGGGTTACGATCAAGCGAATTAGGTGGCCAGGGCATTAATTGGAATTCATCTTTATCTCCTCGAACCACTCTAGCACAATTGGATCTTTGTGACATGGGGCGCTGCCCTGCTGAAGATTCCATTTCCAGTTGGGAAATGACGCCCTGTAAAGGTGCAACTAATCCGCAGTTATGTTCAGATAGTCCACATCTTTCATTGTGTGTTCTACTTAAGGGTCTCAGAACCCCCCATAAGAATATCGGCCAAAGCATAATACCACCACCAGCAGCCTGTGTGTGACCTCTGACGTGATGAATGAGAAATCGTGATTCATCCGACCAGGTAACTGTCTTCCACTTTATCATATTCCAGTCTCTATATTCCCGGGCCAACTGTAGGCATAGTGCTATCCAATTACGCAGCAAAAAGAGAAAATACCTTAACCATTTTAGCAACTAAGCCCTCAAACGCTCTCGACAGATACTTTCACATCCATGCCGAATCGTAACGCACCCATTAATTCCAACCTAGTGGCAGCTTCTTTAGCAGTACTATCTTATTTTTCAACATTATAAATGACGTACATGCATCTTCTCACTCTTTCTCCTGTCTAAAATATGCCACCACATATGCATCAAAAAAAATATAAACTCGTACCGAATGACAAAACTTCCGCCAAGTAATAGCTATCAGTTTTCAATTCATTTTATTCCTCAACTTCTGTGTACCACTTTATTCATTTGTATTGTAATCTGCCGGTTACTTTGAAATCCAATCCAAAGCTTTTCCTCCATATTTCCTTCATAAGTCTATTAATTCGCACCGGAAATAGAGAAATAATACTCCTTGAATCCAACGCGTTAACTGTTGTGCTCAAAACTCTTTTTTTATTATTTTGAAAAGATTCTAATTTGCTCAATCGTCTACTCTTAAAACCCCTCTAAATGTCACACCGTTTCAGTCATTTTTAACTTACTATACCTCTCGAAGCTACTTTCTTGACACAACCATTCTGAATCTACAAGCTGTATAAATCATTAGAATTAATTTTTTGTTTTCTCCAGCGTGCTGACCACTACACAATGAAGGCTTGCTAAGAAGGCGGGATAAATAGCTTATATGTTAAATAGTTACATTTAAGCAATATTCTATTGATATGAATAATTGTTAAGTCCTCACTATCATCCTCAGAATACCATAAAAATTGTCCTGTCCTTTTTGTTATTCTAATCATCAAAAACGACTTTTTCACACCGCCGCAAAATCTCGATTTTAAATTTTCAAAAAGTAAGAGTGATATAGAAATACTCAATTCAGGTTTGGGCCTTTCTCTAAGCAATCTAAGACAGATTTCCTCTTTCACCACTGCTCCACTTACATGCCACTAGAGATTGCGTACTTTTGTATCGTTACGAGCCACTGCTCGAAATGGCATGAAATACCTTTTCCTTATCCTCAACCTCTATGATTATATATATATATATATGTGGTTGTAAAGAAAATTTTCCTCCAAAAAATGTTCTTAATAAAGGCAGGACCTTTAGTGTGGGTAGTAATCACCACCCAAATCTATGATTTACTGCCAACGTTTTGGGAGTTCATCAAAGCCTTTGGCAAAGAAACTTAGTGGCCGCGAGCCCAAAAACAGATCAACCTCATTTCGGATGTCCTGTGCAGGATGGAAGATAACACCAGCAAGATGTAGCTGCAGGTTGGAAAAAGGTAGAAGTCCGAAGAAGCGATGTCGCGGCTATATGGTCGATGTGGCAAAAGTTTCCATTTGAGTCCGTACACTGTCCAGCCGGTGAATTCAGACACCATGTAGTCTTAAATTATCTTTATGAAACATTACCTTTTTGCGCCGGAACTCAGTTCGACATTTTTCCTTGATAGCAGCGTAAACACGGACTTCTGTCGAGGGTTTTACCTTTTTAGAGATACTCTTTGTAGATAATACCTTGGCAATCCCTCCATATGCAAAGCATAATCTTTTTGTTGACCAAATATCGTTTGCAACTTTGCCGATGGGCTTACAGGGGGCAGAACAACTCTCGTTTTGGCCTGTGTTGTTGAAGTAAATCCACTTTTCACCACAAGTGACGATCCGATACAGAATTTTGTCCTTGCATTGATATTCGAGCAGATAAATGCAGTACAGAACACTTCTGTCTTTACCAGCTTGAGACAGCTCATGCGGCACCCAGCGATTGAACTTCTATGTCAAGTTTATACCATGCATAGCGCTACTAATGGACATGGCATTAACGTCGAACTCCTTAACAAGCTCATGAGTGGTTACATGTTGATCTTGTTCCAATCGTTCTCGCAATCAACTTAAGTAGGCCGGTCAGAAAGCTCTGCTTCTTGAATGTCATAGTCCTCGTTTTTGAATTTTCGATACCAAACCTTCGCAGTGTCATATGATACAACATTAGTACCTAAAGTTATACCTAAAGCTGTGCACATGATTTGGTGACATTAGGTAGCTAACCTTGTAGAGAGATTAGGTTATACTTGGAAGCGGGAGATGTGGAAAATGAGCAACGCCTTCGCCGGGACTCGAACCACGGACCTCTGCAATACGCGCCCAGCGTGCTGACCACTACATCATGAAGGCATGAGAAGAAGGCGGGAGAAATACCTCATATACTTCCTCTTTTAATGGGTGACTGGGGTTTTGGGGACCCAATCGCCAAGTCCTGGTGGAGCAGAATCATCATCCACCACCTTTTTTTAGTTCGGGTGCCCACTTATAGAGACATTAGGTTATATTTGGAAGCAGGAGATGGAAAAAATGAGCAACACAACGCCTTCACCGGGACTCGAACCACGGACCTCTGGCATACGCGCCCAGGGTGCTAACCGCTACACCACGAAGGCATGCGAAGAAGACGGTAGAAATACCTCCTAACCTTTTGGAACATTACTGGAAGTAAATGATAGTTCTTATTTGGTAACCTGATAGTTTCAAATCGTATTTTGTCATACGATTTTTTGGCTTTAACGTGTTTAAACACGCCAACGCTAACTGCTTGGGCAGATGATATTTGCGGAGGCCGAAAACTTTATCTATATTTTTTATCTGATATTTAATTACCTATACAAAGTATTTTTTCAGAAAGCTGCCATTTTTTAACTCTCATAGCACTCTTTCAAACTGCCTTTTCGTTGACCAAAATTATTTTCCAATTCTTAGGACTCCTTTTCCACAATAAACAGGCTTCATACCTCCCATTTACATGTTTCAAATCATCTTCAAATCTTTAATGATGAGTTTATAGCGCTTACTCCTTTTCGACAAGCAATTAGTGATTCCTAAACTCTAGACATCTTACAAGTGATGAAATCTGTTCGGATGAATTTTCTTTCTCTTTTAAGCCAACTTATATAAACAAACCAATCGAATTTTCCTATGATGAAATTCGCTGGCACTTACTTCTCTATCGCTACCCAGCGCTTATTCTGAAACGAGTTCGTACAACATTAAACATTCTGTCAAAAGATGTGTTTTCCTCATTAATATTACAACTTAAAATAATCATTCCCAATTAATTTGCACCTCTGCCACATCACTAACACCACAGTCATAAATCTAATCTTTTACGTTAACTTATTTATGATCTCTCTAATTGGCCTCACTATTGTACTGTAAAATTTGGTTTTAATTTCAAGTGCTTCAGTAGTCAGAGTTTACCTACTTTTATACACAGTCCAGTCACATTAATGTGACCACCACGTACTTTCCATGTCAGAGTTAAATAACCAATCACAGAAGGCAGGTGGCAGCACAGTGCAGTTGAGCGTATATAAAGGGTGTGTGAGGGCTTCGGAAAACATTTCAATCGTTGGCGTAATGCAGAAACAAAGCGATTTATCCGACTTCCAAAAGGGCATGATCATTGGCTTTCGGGCCAAGGGTGGAAGCATTTCCGAAACGGCTGAGTTTGTGAACTGTTCGCGTGCCGCCGTGGTAAAAGTGTACCGTGCATGGCAAAATGGGACTGTCCAAAATCAGCGACGTGGCAAATGTGGTGCACCACGGGCCATAGATGACAGAGGCGAACGACGGTTGCGGAGATGCGTTCGGGCAGATAGACGGGCTACCGTTGAGCAACTGACCACCAAAATGAACCAAGGGGCTACCAAAAGTGTCTCCCAAAGTACTATTCAGCGAACATTGCTGCGTCTGGGCCTCCGAAGCAGACGCCTGGTTCGTGCACCTATGCTGACTGCTGTTCATCGACGGCGAAGGCTAGAATTTGCACGCCAGTACAGCAGCTGGACGTCCACTGAGTGGCGACAGGTTGCGTTTTCGGATGAATCGCG
Organism: Stegodyphus mimosarum; assembly: GCA_000611955.2. Classification (NCBI taxonomy): domain Eukaryota; kingdom Metazoa; phylum Arthropoda; class Arachnida; order Araneae; family Eresidae; genus Stegodyphus; species Stegodyphus mimosarum. The sequence goes on along the minus strand of KK118735.1, from coordinate 96,927 downwards.
TTTTATGCTCCATCGGACAGATGGACGTTGGCGTATAAGGCGTGAAACCTCTGAAAGGAACCACCCTGCAACCATTGCCGGAACGGTCCAAGCTGGAGGCGGGAGCATTATGGTCTGGGGAATGTTTTCCTGGCATTCTCTAGGTTCACTGATCATTGTGGAAGGCACAATGGATCAATACAAGTACGCATCTGTCCTTGCGGACCATGTTCACCCCTACATGCGCATTGTTTTTCCTCAGGATGATGGCATCTTCCAGCAGGACAATGCGAGGTGCCATACAGCTGCCAGTGTACGTGCGTGGTTCGAAGAGCACCAGGATGAGTTTACCGTCCTCCCCTGTCCAGCAAAATCACCTGACTTAAACCCAATCGAGCATCTGTGGGACCATCTCGATCGAGTTGTTCGCGCCATGGATCCTCAACCGCGTAATCTAGCGCAGCTGGCCACGGCATTAGAGTCGGCATGGCTCAACATCCCAGAGAACACCTTCAGGGACCTATGTGACTCTCTTCCTGCACGTCTCGCAGCAGTCCGCTCTGCGAAAGGTGGTTATTCTGGCTTTTGACAGATGGTCACATTAATGTGACTGGACTGTGTATTTTAGCAAGAGTATTTCCCAATTAAACTCTGTCACTGTCGTACTCGAAGATGAAAAATATGTGAACTCTTTGTTTCCTTACCTACAGTCGGTAATTCGTGTTTTCTCGAGATAGACTGATATACGTAAGATCTTACGGGTACAGAATCAAATAACAATCTAACATTATACTTAGCATTATTTCCAATGAACTGGGCTCTCAAGATCTGGTAATAAATCAAATCATTAGGAATTTCTTTACTCAGCGTTTCGAGAAACAGTTAACGGTCAGTGTTTTTTTTTTTTTTTTTTTTTTTTTTTTTTCAGAATGGTTTTCACATGAAATCAGATTTACAAAATTAGAAATTCAATTTTTAAGGATGCAATCTGCTTTTACTACATTTTTATGGAAAAAACACTATTCCAAATCAGCTGGATGATTTTCTGGAAAGTGGAGATATTAGTCGGATTGACTGGCCAGCAAGATTTCCAGACCTGAGCCGTACAGAATGGACATATTGGGAAACCATTTTCTCGAATCCAGTTTTGCAGTCCTCTATTTTTATGTCAGTATTTAGAGCCATTAGGTTTTTCTGAAGCAGGAGAGGTGAAAATTGTGTAATGCCCTCGTCAGGACTCGAACCTGGACCTCTCGAATACGCTCCAAGTGTGCTAGCGTTACACCCCGAAGACATGTGGGAAGGAGGAAGAAAATACCTTACATACTTTCGCTTTTTAAGAGCGATTGGGGATTAGGGAACCCAATCGCCAAATCCTGGTGGTGACGAATTATCGTTCAGCCTTTTTTGTTCGGACGCCATTGTCATGTAGAGTCATTAGTTTATTTTGAAGCAGGAGACATGAAAAGAGCAATTCTCTCCCCGGGACTCGAAACTAGACCACTCGAATACGCGCCGAATATGCTACAATTACACCCCAAAAGCGTACGGAAAGGAGGGAGAAAATATTTTATTGATATCATTTTTTTCTCGTTATAAAATACACTTTCTAATTAATAAGAGAAGGAAAAATTAAATTGATTTACATAAAATTGGCTATAACTGGTAACCCGATTCGCTGAATGAATGTTGCTTTCCTGTGTCGTTTTTATTACATATTTTTATAGCGCTATATTCAACTTCTGTTCGGCGTGCAGTTGCAAATCGTCGTTTTCCTTCTCTAACCCTCCAAGACCTGAAAACAGTGTTACTACAGGACTGGGAACTATTGCCGCAGGAACTCGCAAAGTGCTTCATTACCAGTGTGAAGTCAAATTGTGGAGCTATATGATTTTTAGGGAAGAAAACACCCACCATTAGTCAGCTACATTATTCTATTTTCCAAGCTCTGTTTTAGACTTCTGTGCCGATGAGCATTACGCATAATCAAATACATGTAACAGTGAGATTTACGCAGATCATGTGTGTGTTGTATGGTATAATTTTTAAAAATATATCAATCTATGTCTGCATCAAATTTCATTAAAATGTTTTCATCTGTTCTCGAGATACTACAACAAATATTAAAATTCTTTTAAATTTGAACAATATAATACATTCATCAGAAGGAAATCGATCAAATGAGAATCAACACTATTAATCCAAGCGAACAAGTTGCATTGGTGATGTTACTAAGTTCTTTTATTTCGTGAAGCTTGGGAGGTCATGAAGCGGTCAATTTTTCAACCCGTGGACAAAAAGGCTTAACGGAGTGCAAAACAAGACATCTGTCTGCTTTGTGTTTGAGTTTACGATGTTTATGCTAGAAACTATCATCTGCAATATTTTTTTATTTTGTAGTGTTGTAGAGTTTATGTGTATTCTTTGGTAGCATACACTCTAAACTCTACGCTGAAGACGAAATAGCGAATTCTCGCTATGTCTTTAAGAATAAATACTGCAGAAGACGCTTTCAAGTGTGCGGCAGTTCATGGAATTCCACGAGGCTTTGGTAAGAGGATGATAAATTCCCGTTGAACATTACAATAGCAACGCAGCATCAAAGTACCTTTTATGTAAAAATACATAATGTTATGTAGAAATCATATTTGTCTACAAGATATTAATATAATTGCTTTTTAGTGCTAATCTACATCATATTCCTTCTTTTGTTTTTCTATTAACTATTATTAACTTAGAATAAACCTTAGAACTTTATGGAAAGAAGTGTCACATCAGCGACAAAATTGGAATTTATCTACGTTTTCTGCTGGAAAAATCTTAAAGAAGTCCAAATTAATTTGTAATGAACTCAGGTTTGTACCTGCACCCAGTATTGTTTAGGAAACAAGATTTAATTATCCAAGTAATCTCAACTTATGAAGCAAACTTACTGCCATGATTCTCCATTACATTACTACAGATTTTGTTTTGTTATCCTTTCATTGTGAGCATCTTTCTGTGAATCTCACTCAGGAGAGGTTCTTTTCAACAGACTTGTGTCTCGTGTTTTGTCGCGTGATCTTTCCCTGAAACCGAATTTACAGGAAGTGTCTTGACTGAGGGCGTGCCCAGATTTGCAGTTGCTGATGGTTAGCTCTTGCTTTCGTTTAACCCTACGTGGGATCTTACCTACGTGCGTGTTGTGATGGCAGGGAATTAAATAATAGGAGAAACTTGTGTCGTGAGCAGGGTACTTAATATTTTAATTACAGGTCGTTGACTTTTGATCCACTTTCTTGACCATGTAGGATTTCCCTAAGCGAATGAGAAAAAAATGTGATGAAGCTGAATCTTTTCTTTAAGCGCCAGCAGATATTTTCAGTATAATCTGTAGCCAGGTTTAAAGGCAAACTCAAAATCCACGTTACCAAGGAAACAAGAAACTCACCAGCTTCTTTTATGAGATTTTGCTTGAAGAAAAAGTTACAATTACAATTACCCACTAGCACAGCTTATTTAAAAAAATTTCAGAAAAAAATTTGTCAAGATATCGGCTGCTACGCCTTTCTTAAATCCGAAGAGATTTATCTTCAGTGCTTACAGATCTAATTGTTTCTGATTACTGTGCTGCTGCAGATAATCTAGCATGACTTCATTGGCAAATGCAAAAGTGGAACAAGATAATGTAAGTTTATAACTAATTTTTTTAATATTTTTTGAGGGAGAGGAGTAGCCATTTCTACCTGTTTTGATTGATCAAAATCAATGTTATACGGCCGCGCAGATGGCAGCTGACCTTTCGGTTTCTGGACCAGATTGATATAAAGCAACAAAACGTGCTTTTCAATAAATGCAAATCGATTTAAACGATCTTAGATTCAATAGCCAGCCTTGGAATAGGTGTTCTGGAAATCTTGTTTTCGGTGTTAGAATTATTCTTAGGTTTGTCCATGTGCGATTCTAGTTGTTCACCTATATTTATCACACATGACGAACTTATCAATTTAATCAACCAGGATTAAAAATTTATTTAATTGTAAAAAACTATTTTTTAATAATCATCTCACAAACTTTTGAAAGAAATTAGCGTTACAATGAATTATACTGCATGTATGAAGTAATTTTATTATAAACATTACGAGTTGCAATACACTGCATTCAGCTTAGACGTAATATCAAGCAAAATTTCGTAGCGTGTCAAATTAATTCTTAGGATACAAGGTGTACACATGTATAATCACCATCTGAAATTTATAACCCCAGAACATTTGGGATCTGGTTTCTTTTTACCTTCATCGAAGTCAGGCTAATGGGATCAAACTTTTAAACATGCTACAACAGTATGCCTTGTTTCAGCTTGATGCATAATGCTTTTCCATCAACATGATAGTTCTGTCTTACTTTGGTGTTCACTCAATCTTCGATAACTACGGAATTGCAGATTGAAATCAAGAGACTCAATGTTCATTGCAGGATGGACGTTAAGACATCAAGTCTGACTAAAACTGACGTTACCCTGAAATGCTTTTCCTAAAATTAAATGAGGTGCACAGTTATATAATCTCGTCGATTAATTGCGACAGATTTTGTTCTGCAATCGAAATGTTACTCGACAAGTATTTCTCAACTAATGAATTATTGTAGAATATCAAATTAGTGTTAGGTGATCCAAAACATGAACTAACACGAATTGTATCAGTCGTGTAAAACCCTTTTTTAATGTATGTTAGCTAACCCAAGACATGAACTAATATGAATTGTATCAGACGTATAAAAACCGTTTTTAAATTTTGTCACTTGAAGGAAAAATAATTTTGCAGCGCAATATTTCCCAAAATGAAAATGGCGACATACCAATGGGTAGCAAGAGAAATTTTGATGGATCGTGAAAATATTCGAAGTATCTCGTTCTGTAAAGCGGTTAAATATTCTTTTTAAATTATTAATTAATTACTAGCTAATTATAGATAATTATTCGTATGTATTTGTTAATACTCCTTTATTAGATCCTTTTCTTCTGGATCCCTTATATTTCTTCCGTTTCCTTGAAAGCAAGAAAGTCGGCCCAATGCCAAATCCAGCTGTAGAATTCTTCATATTCAGAATGTATTATAATTGATTTTGTTAATCGCCAAAGTGAAAAACCATGCTTAGTAATCAAATGATGTAATTTATGATATTTAATAATCAATATTTCAAAGTAATCGATACTATAAAACAGATAAATTTTCTAGCAGCTCACACAAGTCTGCGGGAAAAAGTTTATTTTGATAGGTAATGAATTATTTATGAAACAAGTAACATCAAACTGAATATCAGTTCCGCAAAACCAAATATTTAGAAATGATCAAATGAAATTTCAGCGATAAAAACTAAATTAAAAAAATATAATAAAGAAATTAAATAAAAATACAACATAAAATATATGCTAGAGACTTTGTTGTAAACATAGGCAAGTCAAAGAAGTTTTTTTCACTGAGGTTTCATTTGTCTTCTTATAACTGCCAAACAGTAAATTCTAGTTAAAATAACTGGCTCTAAATTTGCTCAGACAGAGTGAAGATAACACAAACTAGAGGAATTCCTGTATTTAAAGCATTTGCAGAAATATGTTTATGTTTTTTCAATATTTTAACGTTAAAATGAGAAAGGGGATTAAATAAATCCAGTAATAGTAAAATAATAATAACTTTACACCTTTAATTATCTAATTGCGTTATGTTGTATTCCAGATCTTTGCGTTATAGTTGCCGTCAGGCAAATTATTACGCCAGTGAAAAGTTCTGAGCCAACTTAAATTTAAATTAAGTCTTAATATTTCACTACTAAGTTAAGTTTTAAACTTTGAATTTTACTGTTACTTTAAGCTGCATCGCCACTAGTGGTTGCTGATCTTGTAATGACAAGAAGTGCGTTTATTCTCCGAGGTTTGTTAAATAAAGAGGTGTTCTAAGCCTTTTCAAGGCAATGTATATTTCATTTCAGACATAGCGATAATTTTCTTAACGTATGTTAGCAGTTTGGTACTAGTTTAATCTTCCAAAGAAAGTCAAACATAGGTTTTAAGTTTTTATTCAAAATAATGTGTTCCATGTACTGCAATATGCCTAAATTATTTAATAAGAAAATTATTAAATATTTAGATATTTCTAATTTAAATCATTTTTGAACTATGGAATTTAGATAAATAACTTCTGTCTATGACAAGATAAGCACTACTAGTAACGACATCCAATGGAAGAGTGAATAAGTTCGACGGTAATATGTTTATTACTGTAAGTACTAAACCAGAAGTTGTTAAATAAGGATTTCTCAAGTGGTAGGGAATTTGAAGACTTACGGAGATAAATATGTTATATCAGACAGACAGAATTTAATAACTGCAATCAGAGAGCTCGCAAGAATGAAACATTTACTGTAAGCGTAATATAAGAGCAGCAGTGATATATAAAAAGACATGGGACCAAACATTCTTTGGTTGCATAAACTGAGATCAAACTTCTAATAGACTTCAAGTTAATTATCCTCGTATCTGAGAACTGCAAAGTCTTAAGAAGGCTTAAAAAGAATCCATTTATTCAATCAGAACTTGGTAATAAACTCACTTCTCATGTTTGACAGGATCAGCGACCATTCGTGGAAATGTAACTTAGAAATAACAGTCAAATTCGACAGTAGAGACATTAGGTTATTTCGGAAGCAGGAGTGAGGAAAAATGAGCAAACACCTTCGCCGGGAATCGAACCACGGACTTTTCGGCTACGCGTCGAGTGTGCTGACCACTACACCACGAAGGCATGCGAAGAAGGCGGGAGAAATACCTTATATACTCCCCCTTTTAAAAGGCGACTGGGGATTAGAAGCCCCAATCGTCAAATCGTGGTAGTGGAGAATCATCATGCATCACCTTTTAGTTGGGGCGCCGCTTGTAGAGTCATTAGGATTATTTCGGAAGCAGGAGTGACTAAAAACAAGCAAACGCCTTTCCCGGGAATCGAAACACTGACCTCTCGGTTACTCGTCCATGTGCTGACCATTACACCACGAAGGCATACGAAGAAGGCGGGAGAAATACCTTAAAAGAAAACAGTCACTTTCAAAAACTAAGCTAAGTCTGGTTGCCAAAAACTATACAAACTGATTTGACACGAGGTTAGCTCAAAAACTTTTCTCCGGAGTAACAATTAAATGTCGGCAACACTAACGGAAAGCCGAAGAATTACAATCTTACCAGAGCTCCAAAACATCCGTTTAAATACTGTCAAACTAAATTTGCATTCTGGTATGAGTAAATGGAAAAGAGAAATGATAGTAAAGGCTGAAATTATAAGTAACTGGTTACACAAAATAATAAAGACCCTACATCTTTAATATGGATCCACATTACACATTACTGCAAAAGAACGAATCTTAGTACTTATTTACGAATTATCACGCAAGACATTATTACGGAGCCTGCGCAAGCAAACTCAGACGTTTACAACTTTTGCAGCCTCAATACAGAGGGAAAATATTTTGGGGTGCTGTGGGAAATCTTTTAAAAAGAAAAAAAATTAGTTCAGCAGAGGCATTCTATGAAACGAACCTTAACGTAGCAACCTTCTGTGGTACTCCACCAAAGAAAAGGAATGCGCAGCTGTAATATTGTATGTATTTGCTGTAAAGAAATTGCAATCTTATTTAATCGAGCATACTGCATTCCGCATCATGACCGATCATAATCCCTTAGTTTGGCTCAAAAATAATGTGAGTCATATTCCGCGACTTACGAGATAGACACTGGTATTACAACCTTATAAATAAACTGTTGTTCATTGAAGTGGTAAAAACTATAAAATTTTAGACGTATTAAATCGTACTCCTTGGCCTGATTAAAGAATTTATTTGTTTCTCTTTTTAGATAGAAAATTATTTTATTCTTTCCTCTCTTTCTGATTGTATGTTACTAAGTTATATGTTGTATTTCAATTATATTGTGTTGTTTTGAAAGAAAAAACTGTAAACTTTAATTTATAAAAATATTAATTAGTTTATCTGGAGGGGGAGAGAGGTTGTAATATTTTCTTATAACAAATATTATATATATATATATATATATATATTCCTAGACATTGGAGTGGCAACGAATATTTTGTATCGTGTAACCGTAGCTGAGTAACGTCAGAAAATGTTTGAAAAAGATATTCTGAAAGATTACCATTTTAGTAGATGTGTGAAAATTTATCAAGAAAGAAAATGTAGTATTGAGCTGGAGTGTGATGCTGTAACGGACAGAATTGTATTTTAAATTATCTGTCTCCAGTTAAATCTATATTTTACTAAGAAGCTCATCTGTTATTTTGTTAAATACTGAAAAAAAGTTACACAAATCTATCCAACCATTTGTTCACATTGTGGGCCAACGGAACCATATTATGACGTGTCAGTTGAAAATGACACCGTGCAGATTCACAACTATTATTGTTTTTGTAATATGCTTTCAGCGCAAAAGTATGTTGCTCGCCCTATAATGTATTTCTCCCATCTTCTTCGCATGCCTTCGTGGTATAATGGTCAGCACGCTCGACGCGTAACCGAAAGGTCCGTGGTTAAATTCCTGGCAAAGGCGTTGCTCATTTTTCATATCTCCTGCTGCCAAAAATTCCTAATGACTCTACAAGTGGCGCCCGAACTAAAAACGGTGGTGGATGATGATTCTCCACCACTGGGATTTGGCGATTGGGTTCCCAAAACCCCAGTCGCCTTTAAAAGGGGGAGTATATAAGGTACTTCTCCCACCTTCTTCACATGCCTTCGTGGTGTAGTAGACAGCACACTAGACGCGTAACCGAGAGGTCCGTGGTTTGATTCCCGGCGAAGGCGTTGCTCATTTTTCATTCTTCTGCTTCCAAAAAAATCCTAATGACTCTACAGCCTGAACGCTATTCCATAGCAACTAAAATGGCGTTGTATATGCAACACTATTATAGTCTCACAGTATTACTGTATTTAACAATGACCGTGTACTACGCGATTCGAAATCTTTCAGTCCGCCGTGTCATCCTGTGTAAAAACCACAAACATTTACAAAAATTTATAAGAATATCCAGATTAACCACATTTGATACGTTTTATCATGTCCAAATGGCTATTCGTTTCAAAATAGGTTCAGAAGACTGAAATGCGTTGCATAATTAATAGAACTAAATTTTTTGAAGTTTCAGAGCCGTGAGTAAACATAAACTGCCACAAAAAAGTTCTAAAAATGTCAATGCTTTCTCTCTGCACCAGCGTTTCCCAACTGCGTTTAACATTGTGCCTGATAATAAAAGAATTTATAATTCGATTACTCCAGCACATCGAAATCATCAAAAACTGAAAGTTTTGTAATTTTTTTATATTATTTGTTTTGTAAGATTATTATTTGAAACTAACTAGTTATTTCTAATTTTAACACTGGGAGTAAGGTGGGGAGATTTTGGTGCCATATGAATAATGTCATCTACTCCATGTCGACCAGTGCAAAGACGTGGAACTCATCATTTCAGCTAAGCTGTGCCAATGAGGTAAAATTCCATCTTGATGTCATATGAAACCTTCTGAATCCCTTTTCCTTTAAGAAAATAATCACAAATATCCCATACACCTTTGCCTGTGAAATGGCGTAAAAAACGCTTAGTTTTAGTGAGCCCTGTTTCTGTTCAAGGATAATGTGATAATTTCTCATGTCCCATAACCGGATACTGTAGTGTTATTCTATTTCGCTCAAATAAAACATCACTCCTTCACTAAATATTACGGAAGTAATGAAATCATCACTTGGCAATGCTTCTTGCATGCAATTACAAAATTTGTATCGCTTGATATAATGATCTGGTTATATCGCTTGATATATGGTCTGCAAAAGTTTCGGTTTCTTTTGCGATATCTGTCAGTCAAAATAGATGCTCCGGAATACTAGATTACCGGTTAGCTCGATTTCTTGATTTTTGCGGGGTGCACGAGAAACTCTTTCTTCACAGCAGCGAGGCAAAGTTTTGGCTGACTGGGGCTTGGGTTGGAGAATCTACAGGATGATTCGCTACCTAACCGACAAACTTGCAGAGTGTGTATGGGTTACAGAGATGATTCGGAATCACATAGGAATGCAGGAGCGAAAATGCCGCATTTGCGAGCTATGGTGCAAAAAAGCAGAGAAAAAGAACAGAAACAACAACAAATTAATGGAACATAAAAAACTTTTATTGAAAGGTTGTACTAGAACAGGTGTTCGAAATTACGACCATAACTCGTCTGGCCAGAAAGCGGAGCTGCATGGCATTCCTTACACTCAGGAATATTCTTAGCATGTCACGTACCATCCCGGCAGCTACAGATATTTGAGCGACGAGGTCTTCAACTGAAGAGACGGGCATCTCGTACACCAAACTTCTTCATGTGATTCCAGAAACCCATATATGATAGATCCGGTGATCTGTTAGGCCAGTGAACCAAGCCATCACGACCTATCCACCGCTGTCTAAAGGTTACGTCGAGGTTTCGGCGGACATCATTCGTGTAATGTGGAGGAGCCCCGTCATGCTGATACCACCTACTATACTGACCTACTGAACAACATCCGACCTGGGTTAGCCTTGAGGCAAATAACGGAATAAGTTACTCAGAGGTGGGACCATCTACTATCTCCCAGCCACAACCTCAGGTCAGGGCCAGAGCAGATATGTCGGGCATTTATTGTCAAAGATAAAATTACGGAGGTTACAGTTATACAATAACTACAAATTGATTAGGTACATAACATACGTTGAAGAGTACGTCTAATGTGATACACAGAAGTTTTACAAAAGCGTAGTGACATGACAGTAATCAGCTGCCTGCCGTGTACAAATGCAAACATTGGAACGACCTTAAAATAATTTTACATTATACACTTTCAATTTTACATTTTAAAATAAAAATGGCTAGAGAGTCTCAATTTTAGAAACGAAAATCGTAACAGTTATACTACCAATTGTTACATATGAATGAATACATTGATTGTGCATGCTAAAAGTGAAAACATATAAACAAAGAATCGAAAGTAACAAATATGAAATATTAACGAATTCTGCCTTTCGATAAGGTAGACCGATTTACAACAAAATTTGCCCGCGAAACAGAGCATGTACCATGCACTACAAACAATAACATTCAAAACATTAAAACTGAAACTGATGCATTAATAAAGGAATTAAAAATTCTTAGAAAATGCATGCTACTCAGATACAACAAATCTGTCTGCCAGTTAGAACCAGTACCATGCATTATAAATCTGTCTGCCAGTTAGAGCATGTACCATGCATTATAAACTACCTTCGCCACAAACAGGCACATACATATACATTAAAACTGAAGCTAAACGAATTACATTTACAAGCAGACGACCGATTGGAAAACTGGAAACCAGGCACCTGTCACGAAAATTTATGTAAGTACTTAGAAAGGGCAAGTTACGAATGTGGATACATTGCTAAAGGGATACATTTAAGAAGAATAAGTGCTCAGATACAGCATGTTACAAATTCAAGGATACGTTGTTGTTAAGATACATTTGTCACAGTGGAAGCAAATGACAAATTAAACTAAAATGTAATAAACTATACAAAACATTAAGATTAGAAAAACAACTAGTAAAGCACAGAATTCATACACTACAAATAAATGCACAAATAAAAGCATAAAAATTACAAAAAAATACATTTTACATTTTATAAAAAAAAAACATTATAATATAAGCATGAGAGTCTAAAACCGTATTGTTTGTTTGAAAGCAAGTCATGCCTGGCAGGAAAGTACTGCAGTCGTATCAAGATTGCCTTCTCCAGGACTTACCAAGAGCAGGCAAAAGACAAATAGGTCTACATGATGTTGGTAATGCTGGATCCTTTTCTTTTTTCAAGAACAGTGCAACTTCAGCAGTCTTAGTACCTTGAGGAAAATGTTTGAGGTGCCAACAGGCATGAAGAAAAGCTGTTAGTAAAGCTGGAAATTTATTAAAGATGATTCTAATTATGTGGTTGCCTACACCATCAGGTTCAGGTGCTTTTCGAATGTTCAAGTTTCTTACTATACAAAAAATTTCACTTTCTGTTGGTGGAGGTGAATCTGCCTTCCTTGATGTAAAGGTATAATATTTCCGGACCTATCATGTATGGACTTCTTCTGGGGTCACATGAAGAGTTTGGAGTACGAGATGCCCGTTCCTTCAGTTGAAGACCTCGTCGCTCGAATATCTGTAGCTGCCGGGAAGATACGTGACATGCTAGGAATAGAATATTCCAGAACGTAAGGAATGCCATTCAACGCCGCTTTCTGGCTTGCCAGACGACTTCTGGTCGTCATTTCGAATACCTGTTGTAGTACAACCTTTGAATAAAATGTTTTGTGTTCCATTAATTTGTCGCTGTTTCTGTTCTTTTTCTCTGATTCTTTGCACCATAGCTCGCAACTATGGCATTTTCGACCCCGCATTCCTATGTGATTCCAAGTTGTCTCTGTACCTCCTACACTCCCTGCAAGTTTGTCGGTCTGGTAGCGAATCACGCTGTATATGGCATTGCCTTCGAAACGCACGTTGCGCGGTAACAATGGTTAAACACTTCTATATATTCTGAAACGTAAAATACTTTTTCCTGCAAATTCTCCATTTTGATACGAATTCATATAACTGAATCCTTATGAGCTATAGAATTCAGTCCTTATCATCTGTACAATGTGTCCCACAATAATCTGCTCAAGTAAATGTAAAAATTAAGATATTTTCTTTTGTTATGCAAAAACATCGGAAACATGTCCGATTCCCCCATAATTTGGAAATTGTACTTCAAAAGACAAAGAATAACTTATAACAAGTCTGTGCATCTTTACTACATATTATTTATCATATTATTAAAAAATAGGTTATTTCTTTTATCTATTTATTAGATTAAAATATTAAGAAACTATGAAGCTCATCTTGCGCAAATATTTTTTGTAACGAGCAAGACTTGTGAATTATTTGATTTTCTTATCGTCGGACCAGCCTATCTTAATTATTTTATTTGTATTTATAAATAAATGATAGTTTATCTGAGATGAATTAATTAGAACAGTGTAAGGTTTATCCTAATTTTATCCTAATCCTTAACAGTTATTTTAAGTTATGCACTTTTTCTATCAATTCTAATTTCAGCTTACAATTTCCTACCAGAATGTGATTTCAGAAACGCAGTGAATGTAAATGAGTAAGAGTACTATTTAAGTCGATGTTTCGCCGACTTCCAGAGTCTGATTTTCCTGACTAGTGCGCGTTTGCCTTTTGACTACGTTCTCTCTTAGGATACTACGCTCGGCCATACTTTAGGCCCATGCTCGGCTTCGCCGATTTAATTAATATTTAGAGGCCAACTACTTAGAACTCTGATAGCTTCGGTTATGCCTTTCAGATAGCTTTAGTTAAGCTTAGTTTAGTTTAATTTCAAAATCATTTAAGTTCAAGCCCAAGTGGAGGCTTTGTGCACGTTCCGAGTTAGGAACTGATTGTATTTATTCTGACCCTTTTTAAGTCTTACTTGTTTATTCACACACTTAAGCGATTATTCGTTTGTTAGTGTTTGTGGGCTTCTAAGATTGAACATTGAATTAAATAAAGTAAAACCCCACAATATCGATGTTCAGTTTTCAGTTTTCTTACTAAGATGGCTTTACTAATTTTTTTGTCTTTTTATTACTAAAGTTTTTGTGTGTTTACTTTATTTATTAAATATCCCGTTCTTGGCGCTTACGCCACATAAAATTCGACTCAACAGCAAAATATTTAAAAACAGTATATCTTTGGAATTTCCGATAGACAATCTCGCGCTCTGGAGATAATTTTTTTCCGCACTAGTTGCTTTTATATCGTTGAGTTTGTTAATCAAAAATTCGTTATTAAAATTCTACAAAATACGAAATGGAAAATAAAATAAATTTGAAATTCAAAATTCGCTTCCAAGTTGCTCATGTTCGGTTGGGGAATTACGTTATTCAAAATTTGATGGCTCTGGGTGTTGTTGTTTTTTGAAAATGCCAGAAACGTACATACATTTATGCATAATTTCTTTAAATATAATACAGGGCGATAATATTTGGTGGCAAGAATTTGAAAAGTGGTAACAATGTTAAACGCTTGAACGCAAAATGCCGTTTTGAGACTAATATCCCACTTGGGATTAAGGTCTTTTTGAGCTAATAAAATACAAAATATTATGTCATACTATAGAATATTTGAAAATCCACTAATGGTTTCAAATAAAGAAAGCAATTATGTGAGGTTTTTAAGTCACTTACCAGAAATCCTTGCTAACAATACTCCGAGTATACTCCGAGTAGGACTTGATTGTAGTTATTCTGAGATATAAAGGGCAGCTAACGCTTCTTACGCCTTACGTGTTTATTCTCACACTTAAAGCGATTATTCGCTTGTTAGTGTTCGTGGGGTTCTAGGACTGAACGTTGGAATTGAATAAGTAAAACCCCACAGCAGTAATAAATGAATTGGTCTTAAATATCTCATTAAACAAAATATTTTTTTAAATGAATTCTTTATTTATCCTGTTTTACATAGTCATTATATTAGTTTTACCTTCATTGAGGTAACAAAAAATGTATTTCTTTACACGTAATGCTTTTTATCTTTAAAAATTTGATATTACATGCGTTTTACATCCAGTAAAGGGCTAAAGCAAATATATTCAATAGCATAATTTGCTTTCAATGTTCTTTCCTCTCTCACTGAATTGTAAAAGGCAAGCACGATTTATTGAGGAAACAACTGTTATGATCATGTATTCCGTGTTATCCGCATCACCCCCAACCCAAACATCAAAACCATCGTACCCCATAAACCCACTCATTCTTTTGACAGGTCTCGTGTTAAGTACACGCACTTCCTACTCTTTTACTCGTACGTATCATGCTCCTATCCTACTAAAAATAAATAAATCCAGGAATAAACATTTTTTTTTTCAAAGGATATCTTTTTACAAAATTCCACATCATAATTCCAGAATTTATTTTATTTCTCACTAAGCGGAAGTTAATCACTTCTTCCCAAACGTATGTATAATGACTTTCCATAAGGCATTGACCACAAAGATTAAAGTGCAATGACCTACGAGGTGTCCATTGTACGTGACTGGCTATGCTCAGTATTAAACGGTAGAGAAGGAACTTCTTACGTTAGAAGTGCTTCACAGTTGCGTATTCCGCAGCCTTTTGTTGCTTCTTTTGTTCTTTGTTATTCGGCTGACAGTGGATGAATCGGTTGGCGAATGACTAGTGGCCATTGGTGCGTTTTATGGGGTACAGCGAAAGGTGCTTTAGTATAATAACGAATGTTTGCGTGATCGGAAATTTGTGTAATCGGAGACTCTTGTCCACGGGGACACTTTAAAAAGCTCTCTACAAGAAAACGAATTAAGTTACGTTATTTAGCTTTATTTTGCATACCAAATCACTTAAGTTGTCTGAAAAATAACACAAAACTGGCTATGAATTATTAAATAATATCGGCTGCCGCTACCTTATATATTATGGCTAAATAAATTACTTTTATTTAGTAGTTTGCGCAGATTTTTTGATTTCCTCAATCAAAAGAATTTGCTTTTCTTTAGTGCTGTCACAAATATTTTGCAAGATTAGCATAAAAGTGTTTGTACTGAAAATTACTTTCGCTTTTGATTGCAATATTAAAGCTGGTTAAAAAAAATCGTAAAAGGAAAAAGGAATATTATAATAGAAAGAGTTAAATTATGTTAGGTGAATTTTTAATCGCTTTTGAGTCTTTTATTGAGAAATTCAGTCAGAAGTTTTATAAATTATATGCCCTCATTCGTTAGACAAGGTTTTTGCAAATTTGAAGTAAAAGTTTCAGGCATGTGGGTTAAAAATCAAAATCGAAAAGGCTTTGTATACTTTTATTTTTTGCACACTTTTATTTAGAAGGGTCTCTTTCTATCTTAGCGTTAAGTCTAGAAATGAATTTTTAATAAAATCTGCCGAATCGATTTTCTTGAAATCTTGCACATGTATGTACACTGCGCAAAATAAATAAATAAAGAAAGAAAGACAGCTCTATATCTCCCGTTTTACTGGGCCGATATTGAAGAAATTCAAATTGCGTTTCTCAACTCTCGAAAGCGTGACTTAAGCTATATATCAGATTTATATATAGCATTGTCCTAACGTAGGTATTCTGACACAAAATCAGATTTTTTTCTGAAATGGCATGCTAATGTTTTTTCCATATTTCGATTCTACGTCTCAAATTATGTCTAGATCTTAAATTTTGTAATTTTTGGTGAGAAATTTATGGAGAAATTTAAAAATTTATCTTAGCGCATTTTTTTTCAGTTTGCGCCAAAAATAATTGATTTGGCGAACTTCTTATTATATGGCAACCTATTTTCCTTTCCCTTTTTACATTGTGCATAAGCGAAAAAAAGTCACATCCTTCCTACTTTCAAATAATTTCAACAAGTTGCCTAAACCACATTTGATGTTATTATCACTTATAACGAATATGCCAAATTTCAAAACGCGCCAGTATGTAAATTCACGTATACCTTCGGAAAATTTGAAAAAAAAAACTTTAATTTTTTTGCAGGTATGCTTAGAAATACATTTATTTTAAGATGATGGCAAAACTTTTACAGGTTATAATTCAAAATGTTTTTCGAAAAATTTATAAAAATTACTTAAAAATACGAATGTTTAAAATAAATCATAAAAATGGGCAAATTTTATTTGGAATGAACCTAAATTTTGAAATATGAAAGGAAGAATCAAATAAGTTTAATACAAAAACAGATACCAATAAATATATACCAAATTCAATTAACATTGAGAAATTAAAACTTTGAGAGCTAATTTTTTAAACATTGCTCGTGCGAATTTTACAAAACTTGACACTTTGGCATAATTTGAGTAGTAGAAACGAAAAATGAAAAAACAAATTGGTAGGTTATTTCAGGAAAAGTCCGATTTTGTTTGAAAATACCTATGTTACAACAATCCTGAATGACTTAATGAATAAAATTCAGGTTTTTGTCTTTGTTTTTTCCTTGCATGAAGGTGTGCCACGTACAAGGAATTGACTGCCATGGCAATAATTAAAAATTATAGTGCAATAAAATTAACTAAAGATCTAAAAATACAGCGTATACGTGTGTGTATGCGTGTGTGTGTAATAGTTAGGATGCCAGAGAAGATTCAGTTTGGTTCCTTTGCGATGATTCAGTATGCTTTCGGTTTATTTGATTACGACACAAACACATTAAGGCTTATCTGCGTAAGGAAAAAGATGCCTTTGTGGAAGATTAGGGTAAATAACGTAAGGATTAAAGGTAGCTAAATCTTTTCTAAGGTAAATTGACTCGTATACACCTTACACCATGAAAACGCCCATGCAACTAACCCATTCGCCCGGAATTAAAACCTAGTCGGAACTACCAGTGTTCAGCTACTTTATCGATCGAGCGTTAGTGTACCTTTATGATGATTCAACACACTTTATTTCCGAACAAAACAACTCTGTAAAACAGTAGTTCTCAACCTTTATTGTTCCATGTCCCCCTTCACAACTGCTAGGATATCATCCTTTTCCAAAAACTTGAAACATATGTATAATTACAATCGAAGGGGAGCTTTCTTAATTAACTTTCTTAATTTAATTTGAAATATAAGAATTTTAATAGGAGTATTCCCTTAATTATAATTACGTTTAATTAAATCATTGCAGTCTAGGCGCAGGATTCTTAATAGTCCTTACTTGCGTTTGATTATTTGTTAACAGACATATATTTATAGATAGATAGACAAATAGATTTAGATTATTTTCTAAGTTATAAATTAAAGAAGAAAATTATAAATTGAAGAGCAAAAAGTGTTGAAAATGTTGGTAAATACCAAAACTTGTGTAAAAGTATTTTTTTATATTTATGAACTAAAACTGAATACATAACAGCTAAATAAAAGGCTGACCACATTCCCTTCTGAAGCTATGAAATTCCTTCTAGCGAGCGTTCCCCCTTGGTTGAGAAACCCTGTTGTAAAAGTATATTCTGAGACATTATTATGAGAGCAATTTGAACCCTGACCCATTCTTCAACACATTTTGGTAAGTTTATAAAGATGTAAGATATATGTATATATATATATTTGACTCTCTCCCAGCTCTTTTAATGCGTTGGACATTTTCCTGGTTGATCATTCAAAGATATTCCAGCTAATACGTCGCCACTCACTTCTTTCTTTCATCCATTGTATTTGTCTTAAGATGTAGAAAACTCATAAAAATATGATGAAGAATTGATGCATTTTGCGCATATAATAATACGTGAATCAGAATATACTTCTAGAGTAAGCTCTGGCAATCTATGACCCGCGGATCACCGAGTGACCCACTTGAGTTCCTAAAATAAAGTATAAATAAAATATTTTTTACGTATAAAAATAAATTATAAAACATAAATATGAAACAAGTATTTGAAGAATACATAAAAAAAATAAATAATAATAATGGCATTTTTATTTTATTAGAAAGCTGTAGTAAAGAACATGCTTCTTTATTTTTTAAAAATAGAACTTGCAACTAATTTCAAGAATAAGATATACACTCTATAACAAAAATTCGAAACACCAAGAAGGAGTTGTCCGATAGAGAAACAAATTGGTGGATAGGAAGATTATGCATAGAATAGAAAATTATTAAAATTTCAGAACAACTGAATAATTTATTTCAGAGTTACATAGTTACGAAGTAACGAGCTCAATAAGGTGTTGACCCACCTCTAGCCTGGATGCAAGCTGCCACACGGGGTTGCATAGACTGATAAAGCTCCCGGATGGTCTCCCGCGTTATTTCTTGCCAAATCGGCTCCAATTTTCGGGATAGGTCATCAACATTCCCTTTTAAATGCAATCGCCTTCCCATCATATCCAAGACATGCTCGATTGGAGAGAGATCTAGCTGGCCAAGGAAGTGTTTGACGAGCTGTAAGACAGTTCATAGCAAAACATGCCGTATGTGGTCTGGCATTATCTTGCTGAAAAATAAGGCCAGGGTAGTGCAAAAGGAGCGGTAGCAAAAGGGGTCTCAGAATGCCGTCCACGTACCGTTGTGCCGTAAGTGTGTCTCTAATAACGACCAAAGGGCTCCGGATATCAAGGGAAATGGCACCCCAGACCATAACTCCTGGTTGAGGGCCTGTGGGGCGTGCAATAGTGAAAGCAGGATCGGCACGCTGCTCTGGGCATCTCCAAGTCTTCGATGATCATCACGACACAGTTGGAAGCGAGATTCGTCGCTAAGACTATATGTCCCCAGTCAGCATCATTCCAACCTGATCTAGCCAAGCACCACTGTAATCTGGCTCGACAGTGTGCAGGCGTAAGTGGTAGGTGGCGTAACGGTCGGTACGAGCGTAGATTTCGCTCTGTCAGACGTCTGTGAATGGTTATGGTGGACACTCATCTGCGGCTTGGACGTCTGTTGGTTGATAGCGATGAATCAGGCGCTGTGACAGCTCATCTGACAATCACTCTGTCCTTCCGATCTGTTGTGGCCCTAGGTTGACCGTACCATCATGACCCTGAAATCTGCAACTGTCCATCCATTCTTGCTAGCATCTTCTAATTGCCGCATCGCTTCGACTCATATGACGACAGATTTTCCGACTTGCCCAACCTGCCTCTTTCACTCCAATGATACGACCTCTTTCGTACTCAGAAAGTTGCTCGTAATGAGCTCGAATCCTGCGCCGATTAATTTTTTCAGTTGTTCATAGGTATCTTAAATCACAATGCAACAGAAATTTTTAAAAACAGTTCAAGAACGCATCTGCTGGATGCGCAGTTCCGATGCGCTGGAGATCGCATTATTCATTCATTGGGCACCAAATTTTATTATTTGCATATTTACTCAAAGCATTTATACATACGAAATTTCAAAGCAATCGGATGATTCCTTTTTGGTGCGTCGAGTTTTTTGTTATAGAGTGTAAATCGATAAGTTTGGCAAGGCCGATCCATAATCCATAATTCCAAACAACTTGCCGTTTTGTCCGGATTCGGTTCAACTTCTAAATGCGAGCAAATATTTTCACACATGAAATTTATTTTTAGTAAGGAAAGGAGAATCTTATCTACCGAAACTTCAGAAACTTGTATCCGTCTTAAGAAGACTAACTATAAGCCAGATTTGACGTCACATGTACACATATATATCACTAAATTGACGTCACAAGTTCAGTATCAGAAGAGCTATTTACAAAGAGAAAAATAGAGTTCCTTCTGATATGTTTGTTCCTGTAATAATTAGAATTTCTATGTTTAAAGTTTAAGGTGATTCTAATTGTTTTCTCAATGAAGTTTATCTTATTATTCACCAAGAAAATCTGTTTATAAAATGAAAATGCCACTGACCCGAAACGTCTTCTTAATACACACATTTTGGTTGATTTTGAGCCCCCAGCCAAAAGAAGTTGCCGACACCTGTTCTGAAGTATTGTTTTGTCGAGAAATAAAGTGCATTCAATCATCGCAATGACTGCGGTTAACTACAACTATGCAATTACGCATTTTAAACGCCATTGCCATCTACAAGCATCAGTCATGACTG
The DNA here is from genome assembly GCA_000611955.2 of Stegodyphus mimosarum. NCBI lineage: Eukaryota > Metazoa > Arthropoda > Arachnida > Araneae > Eresidae > Stegodyphus > Stegodyphus mimosarum. The sequence goes on along the minus strand of KK118735.1, from coordinate 76,310 downwards.
AAGTATCTGTACATTATTACAAACACACACAAAAACACATGCACACAAGTACACACACGCACATATATGGCTACATATTAAAAGCGTTTTAAAATGAAAGCTTTTAAAAAAATGCTCAAGAAAGTAAAAAGCGGATTTTTTAACTACACTGCTGGCTACCCAAATTGCAACACCAAGAAAGACAAGAGATATCAGAACAAAATTTATTTAGTAGATAACATGCTGACAAGTACCAGATGATTAAATTTATAGGCTTCTGTGAAGAGTGGTTCCTTCCAGAATCAGTAGCCAGAGTAGCCGCCATTGTTGGAGATCACCGCTGCCACAAGCCTCAGCATTCATTCAAAGAGACTTTGGATGTGTTCTTGGGGTACAGAAGACCAAGCAGCTTCCACACGTTGCCAAAGTTGATCTGCTGTGGCAGCTTGGGATGTAATCTGGGTCAAACGTTCAGCAACCATGGACCACATGTTTTCTATCGGCGAAAGATCCGGAGAGCAAGCCAGCCAGGAAAGCAATTCAGTCTGGCTATTAACGAAGAACCCTTGGACAATGCGTGCCACGTATGTTCACGTATTATCCTGTTGAATTATGGCTCTGGGCAAGCCCTGAAGGTAAGGAACGACAACTGGCTCCAACACCTCGGAGATGTAGCGCTGGCTGTTTAAAGTACGGCAATGCGTACTAGAGGAGTGTGAGAGTGATATCCAATACCGCCCCATACCATAATACCCGGTGCAGGACTAGTGTGGCGGTACATAATGCAGCTGTTCAGCATCCTCTCTCCACGGTGTCTCCAGACTCGAATCCGACCATCTTGGTGTTGCAGACAGAAGCATGACTCGTCAGTAAAGACAATTTCATTCCATTCTGCTGTCCACATCCTTCTTTCATCTCACGATTGGCGGCGGAGACATCTGTGGTTCTGCGTCAAGGGAGACGAAGTAAAGGACGTCTTGCGGACACACCACTCTGCCGTAAACGTCTTCGAATGGTACGCGCAGACACTGGATGATGCGTTACAAACTGAATATGCTGTGCTATGGTTCGTGGTGTGACTGAGCAATCCGTCACTGCCATGCGCACAATGTTCCTGTCATCATGTGAAGTGGTGCGTTGAGGTGGATGCGATCGAACACGTCGGTCTGTTGTATTCTCCTGCATCCAACGGTCACATATCCGCATTACAGTTGTTTGGTTTCGTCCAACTGAGTTCTTATTAACTGGGAGGGTTTTACGATTTTAAGCCTATCTGCTGTTTTTAAATCTTCTGGCGACTGATTGAGGAGGTTCTAATTTGAACACACTAAATTTTAATATTTCCATATAAAAATACCGTGAGGCATCAAATCACATTGTAGAGACATTAGGATTTTTTCTTTAAGCTGGAGAGATGAAAAATGAGCAATGCTCTCGTCTGAATTCCAACCACGGAACTCTCAAATACGTGCGGAGTGTGCTTGACCATAACACTACGAAGGCATGCTACGAAGGTGGAAGAAATACCTTAGATACTCCCCCTTTTAAACGGCGACTGGGGATTAGGGGACCCAATCGCCAAATCCTGGCGATGGAGAATCATCATCCACCACCTTTTTAGTTCGGATGCCTGTGTAGAGACATTAGGTATTTTTTAAAAAGCAGGAAAGAGTAAAAATGAGCAATACCCTCGCCGGTATTCGAACCACGAACCTCTCAAATACGCGTCGAGTGTGCCTGACAATTACACTACGAAGGCATGCTAAGAAGGTGGGAGAAATACCGTATAACATGAATAAAGTGACACAGTCCTTTGGAGATTTTTCAGTCAGTGAAGAAAGATTGAAGAAATTTCAGCGCTCGAATAAAATTCATTCATTCTCACAACAAACGTACGCTGTTGCTCTTTCCTCAACCTTCTCCCAAAATCCCCTCCCTATGTTCCGTTTAAACTGTCTATTTCTCAACAAAGTTTTATAAGAATCACTCACTGTGTAAGCAGCCCAAGCAACATTCAACAACCCAGTGTGAAACACCCATACATTGTCACCAGGTAGAAATAGATATGTGGAAAGAAGATGTGAAAGTAAATCATATGATGAACATGATTTATCACAAGATTTAAAGTCATTTAAAACAAGGTTCAAAGTTAATTATCTCTTTACGTTCAAAAATACAAGATTTGAAATCATTAGAAATGTCTTCGTTTCGCACAGTAGAGAGAAAAACCTAGTTCTTGATTACCTAGCGAAATATTCTGCATAATAGCATTGTTTTTAATTGTATTTGAAAACAAAAATTATGCAGACTATCTAAATAATATAGGCTTTCTTGAAGAAAGGCGGATTTAAACTGAAATAATAGTGATTAATAACGGAAAAATAACTGAAGTCAGTAAACTGTATACAATCAAACATTCTTTGGTCCTTTTCTTCTAACGTCACGCCGCTTAGCACCAAACAAAAGCGTCATCTCTAAAGTTTACTACATGACGGCAACTCTAACGATTACCAAACTTAAAAAAATGAACTTGTAGTAACACCAGTGTATCATATAATATATATATATATAATGTTTGAAGCGCGAAATGAAGACTTTGTGGCTGATGTAGATCGCTGTGTGCATGAGAAATACAGCTGTTCTTCCCATGTACACAACGATCTGTTTTCGCTTACAAATTCTGAGAATTGCTCAAATTTGGCATCAGGCGCACTCTTGGCATTAAGCACATGAAACGTACCTACATTTTTTGTAAAACCGGGAGTTATAAATTAATTCTAGGGCACTGAGCAATTGTCCAAAAGTTAAAGAAGATTTTCGAGAGCAAAATAAATATACAAAGTTTACTTACGCACTTGCCTTGCCTTTGACATTCAAATGAAATGCTGCAGAACTGCAGGAACAGGACTTAATGATAGGAAAGCCACTACATGCGATATATTCAAAATGTTTAGTACTTTTAGCTATGAATTGAAAAAGTTAAAATTTCTATATAAAGAGTACGAAGAAAAACTAGAGGAAGTTTCCAACTGGTAAGCTTTAAAGCATTCTCCATTTTGTATGCAAATTTATCTATTTTGTACGCTTGAACATAACATATATTGATGAGGAAAATGAGGTGTAAAAACAGTATAAATATACACATATCTAGTTTAGTGCTGAAATTTTTGAAAAAAAAGTGATAGGAAATATTTAAGGACAATAAGTCCGTTTAATAAGTCACATAATGAATATAAGCTAATTGTTAGTGCAAGCAGCATACTTAGAATTATCCTGCTTGTAGTAAACAATAAATATTGCATTAAAAAGAATAGACGTGTACGAATTACCTCATTTTCCTCATTTTGAGAGAGCTTTGAAAGGCTATAAAAAGAGACCACAAAATGATATGTTATTCCTCTTTC
>KK118735.1:48518-72917 GCA_000611955.2 Stegodyphus mimosarum | reverse complement strand
CTTTTGTTTACCAAAAAATAATTTAGAAAAAAAAAAAGACTAAAAATTTGGTATTCTGAATTTTTTTTTAGATATAGTAAGATAGTTTAAAATATGTATAGAGTAACTTATGTGGCTAAATTAACGCTGATGAAATTTTTGTATACATCCCTAAATCTAGAACTCAAAATTGAGTTACGTAAGGGAAAGGAAAATTATCAAGTTAACAAAACTTCCTTCCCAGATCGCAGGTCTTAAAGAAGAAAATTATAAAATCCAGTGACCGCCCGGTGGCGAAGTAGCATCGTGCAGCTGCACCAAGGGTTCGGGGTTCGATCCCCGGGCTGGGCAAGGTTGACTCAGCCTTCCATCCCTTAAATGGATCGATAAAATGAGTGCAAAATTCGGTTGGGAACTAAACACCGGGATCATGCGACAAGCTGACCACTTGTCCAGGGCATATGCTGATAGACTCCGGGGCCCAAAGGTCAAGAAAGCAGAAAAAGGGCACTGCAGGCCGTGGCCCACTGTTGCGCCACTGAGTTTAGTTTAGTTTATAAAATCCAGGAAAATATTCTGACATCTTTGGATTCTAACCTTTGAATCTTGACAATTTCTCAAATAGACATTTGCAATCCATCACCTTGGATAGATATCTGCAGCTGGCAAGAGAAAACTTTCATCTAACACCCTGATCTTCTTCACGAGAATTTCAAGTTCTCATAAATTATTAAGATATACAGTCCTTAAAAATGTGACTCTTCCGAACTATGCTCTGCACTATATCTTGAGCATGAGGGAGAACACAATCCGCCTCGAATGTTAAAACAAAACTCTACAGTGTAGACAACAAAATGAAGAATTTTCACGTTTTGAAGCTAAACGTTTTCTTACAGCCTTGCGCTTTTCCCATCCTCTTAGAAAGACGTAATTAACAGATAAATCCGGCGTTGCAGCAAGCGGAAAATTTCTCTCCCCAAATTTCTCTTCCAAAGCAGAATTTTATGTTTTCGATTTTATTATTCCTAGAAAATACTGTTTGAAAAAGAAAGAAAGATGAAACGAATGATTTCAATCTGAAGTTAAATTCTCTTAATTTCTTTCAAAATCTGAGCAATCTTGGCAGCTCACTACTAATGTTTACTTTGCTGGCAGCGGCCAGGTTCTCTGAACTTTCCTCTGAGTCTAACACTCACTCAACAATTCCGAAACTTTAAAAAAAAAAGTTTGGCGGCATCGGCCAAATCCCTTAAATTTCCTCAGAAATCCGAACCGCTGATCTTTACCGCAATTAAAAATCCATTTTCATACATTTTACATGTGAATTGTGAAACCGTAGATTTCTCCTATAAATAAGCAATTACCTTTTTCAGAAGGACTGTTTGTCACTGTTCCTTTTAAGATGCACATGTACTTATAATGCACTTACAAGTACTTAACAAAATGCACATGTACTCACAAGCAGCAGAGACATAGCGAAGCGTTACTTGTTGCATTTCTAGATGCTTGTTACTAGATGCATTTCTAGCTCTTCAAAATAATTTACTGTTGACTGAACTAGCACATCTTCACGGTTTGTTTATTTCATTTTTATCATCTGTGTTTATGTTATATGCGAACTCACTTTATAAGGTATTTCTCTTGTCTTCTTCGCATGCGTTCGTGGTGTAGTGGTCAGCACACTCGACACGTGTTCGAGAGGTCCGAGGTTCGAGTCCCGGGGAAAGCGTTGCTCATTTCTCACAACTCCTGCTTCGAAATAACCTAATGTCTCTACAACTTTTTTTCGTATTTACTACAGAATGGGCTAAAGTTTTGAAGCAATAAATTTTCTATTTTCTTTCTTCTGTTTCCAAGTAAGGTTTCTACGTCTTTAATTTACTTAAAGCGTTAGAATTTAAATTGATAACGCATAATCCTTTTCCTATTAGTTAATGTTGCTTTTAAAGCTATATGGTATTCATTTCATTCGAAAGCTAGACAGTGTATAACGCATGAAATTTGTGCAGTGAAACTTCGATTTTATGGAATTCTCTGTGGGTTTACATTTTATAATATTAAATGTAGAAAAAATATGCTGTAAATGCGGATCATAGAATCAGTGTGTGAGTTGAGATATATCGGTCAAATTAAAAGAGCTTTAATATTTCGTGCCTAGGAACATGATTATTATGCCTGAAAAGAAGAAATAAATAAATCTTCGATAATTAACCTTAGGTGGAAACTTAATCGCAGTTTTGATTTTGGTTCTGCGAAATTTATGCATAAAACTCTTCCTCAGTTAATTAATTGGATTTATTTGAAACGTTCCACATTCACAAAAATTTATCTTCTTTAGGTATGACGTGAATTTAATTCCAGTCCTTTCTAACCCTTTTAAATTTCTAATGCCTTACTTTTTCTTGATTCATGTCTACTTTCCTAGACAGATCGCACTGTTCGCATTCGCTTCGCTCTGCCTGATGTTTTTGATACGGATACGATCGCCGCTCCTCCTCCTTCACTTTGCTTTACGTCGGTCAGATAATGTATATCATCAGTTTTAAGGTGGAATTACTTCCATTTTTAAACAAAAGTGATTCATTTTGAAGTATTGTTCACCGACTGTTGCGCTATGTTAGCGATTTTCATTGTTGATATAACTGCGTTTTTCCAAGTGTGTACCTTCTTCGATGTATAATATTTCGTGGAAAGATACTTTTTATTTCTGATGTTTCTGGAATGAATAAACTATAACGCTAGCATGGTGGTTACTTTAGCTGGGCATATTTCTCGTCTTCCTTCCGGATTTTGACTACCATTTACAACTTTACAACTTTTACTTTACAACTTAAGGATTTTAACCCCAAGTTTACTTGATACATTCTCCATCAAACGACTGAAAAGTTGTTCTGAAAGTTGGAAATGAAATTTACTTATTACGTACATTGCCAACATTTACAAACTTGTTTGAACTGAATTCACAGCAGCCTTACCAATCTTCAAAGTTTTAAACTTCTAACTCAAGAAATACACAAAAATTAATAATTTCTGTATCACAACCAGCTTCTTCTACCTCAGCTTCCAAATATGAGTTTAAATTTCCAAAGTATTCACTCAAGAAAGTGCACAGCAATCCGTTGAGGAAATTTCTCAACACATTTTCGCCTTTAAGCGGCAATAATGACATGGATATCACAAAAGCCGACAATGACTCAGATTTTGAGTAACCTACCAAGATAGCGGAGAAGATCCCCCCCCTTTGTAATTACAAAACCAAAGTAAAATTGTTCACACTCACAGAACAACTGTAAAGACTTGAGTAGGAAAACAGAAGGGCAGCTCACAAATGGCAAATTAGAATATAAGCATTTGACAAAAACGACTATTGCAAAATCCAAAGCTTCTTTCTTGATAAAGAAAGAAGATTCTTCTTTACACAAATACGCTACACAAAAATAGACCAATTAAGGCTGTAATTAAATAGCTGCCCATGATAAATCTATTGATGAGATAAAACTGGATCTGACTGAAAATGAAATTCTTGTAATCAGAGTTCGCCAACTAATAAAATATGAAGGAAGTGAACCTACCCCTTTACTATTACTTCTTTTTGAAATTAAACGAAATGATAAAGGCAAATAAATATACAAAATTACTCATATTCAATAGATCAAAATAAAAGTGGAACCCTATAAATCAAAAAAAAAAAAACTCAACAGTGTCACAATTGCCAGTGGTTTGGCCATAACCAACCCTTTAGTCATAACCCAGCTCGCTGCTTGAAATCTGTCAGACTGTTTGAAACTTTTAAATACAAGCACAAGAAAGAAGATGGCCGAGGTACCTGTGCACACTGCGGGTGAGACCATATCTCAAGCTATAACGTTTGTCCTAAATATCCAAAATATATAAAGCCAGAACAGAAAAAATCTAAACCCTACGCCTGTAATGAAAATAATTTTCCTACGCTTCAAACTAAAGGAAAATCAACCGATTCTAATTCTTCACAACAAAACTTCCAGATCATCTTCAACACTAATAGTAAAGAAAGCCCTTCTTTTACTAAATGGATTAAAAAAAATGGAGGCATCTTGTGAAAAAAAATTCCTTCTAGATAAAAGGCAAACTGGGATCGAATTTTTTAATTTATTGCAACATTAGATTATGAATTTTAAGGCAATGGAAACATGCTACAATTATCCTCTTTTTTAAACATGTAATGGTCCAAACTGCCGTTGCAGCTATCAACTTATAAGCCTTTTACCTGGTATTAGCAAAATAATTGAAAGAGTTATTCAGAAACCAATCGCAGAACATCTAAAAAAATATAGCTGTCTTCAAAGAACCAGTTCCGCTTTCGTAAAGGGCCCAGTACATGTGAGGAAATTTTGAGTCTTGCTGAATTTATCACAGCGTCCTTTTTTAAAAAAAAAAGAGAGTCAGATGACGCATTGCTTTCTCGACTTTGAGAAGGCATTTGACCGAGTTTGGCATTAAGGTCTCATTTACGTGCTTGCAAAAGTTCATCTACCGCCACATTTTATAAATATGATCCACAGTTTTTTAAAACTTAAAACTCCTTAAGTTCGTATTGGCGATACTGTTTCCAATAAAAAGTCATCAAGTCTGGAGTTCCTCAAGGCTCCGTACTAGGTCCTCTGCATTTTAACATCTATATTAAGAGCATTACGAAACCACTTGTTGCAGAAGTTCTAAATTATGAAGATGACACTGTAGTGTTCTCGAAATCTTTGAACCTTCAAAATGCTATACTAAAATTACAAATTTTTACTAACCTTATTTCTCAGTGGTGTTCAGTTTGGAAAATAAAGTTAAATGAAACTAAATGAATGTTCTTATTTCTAGAAGATGTAATAAAATTCGATTGATTGAGCCAAGAATTACTATTCATACAACAGCTCTTCCAATCATTCAGTTATATAAACATTTAAGTGGTGTGTTTGATGAAAAGTTTACCTTTAAATACCAAGTACCGTCGATAAAGCCAATGCAACCTTTATGGCTGTTTACTGTCTAATCGTAAGAAAATCGAAAGTGCCTCTTACTGTCAAACGAACTCAGTATTAAACTCATATCCGGCCGATTCTTACTTATGTAATTTCTGCAACGGCAGTTGCTCCCAAACTTACAAGGAGAAAACAGAAGTTACAGAATAAAATGCTTAGCACCAAGTTCAGGACTTCTTTGTTTCAGGTACTTGGTTTGTGTTCTGGTGGTCGCGGCACCAAATGTTATGTTTTCTAATTCACAATGTTCTGTTTCCTTATTCTGTTAAGTCACTGGCTAATGTTCCGTACCTGATAAGTAACAATTAGGTTAAAAATAAATTGCTTTCCAAAATTCGTTCAATATGATTAGTAATTCCTTAAACAAGGAGAGAAAATAAAATAATCAATAAATCATAGTAATCCTGCTACACAAATTTCCCTAAATTTCTGAAATCTCATAATCAATTTTTCACTTGAAATCTAAATTTTATCAATGCAATTTAAACAAAAAATAACTGAGAATCATTAAACACATCTTTCCGAGATCAATATTCACTAATAATACTAATTGTACAGTCCTAAAAAAATGAGTCCATAGTCCTTGAAACCTTCACCGTAAAATGTCACACAATACTGTTCCTAAATTTTAAAGACTTGTCTCATATAACACACTGATTTCATAAAAGAATAACACAGTTTTTTATCTTTATCTTATTTCTATCTTTATCTCTATTTTTATCTCCCGGGAGGAAAGGAAAGGAAGAAAAATAACCTTTTGTTCTTAATTACATAATTAAACCTTTATCAATACCAAAATTTTACATACATTACTCTCAAAGTATTGGCCAAGTTACAAAGATGTTATCGCACTTGGCGAGAAGATTGATGAGGTCAACGAAAAAAGAGTCAGAGTCCTTGACAGTTTAACCATAACGGGCACGATTTCTCAAAAGGGATATAAAATGGGAGAGCAATAAAGTAAAAACTTATCTTAAATTACAGCATCACCCTGAGGCTTGGTCTCGGCAGGAAAAGGGTCCCTCTCACATCTCTTCCTTCGGCCCTCCGCTGGAATTCTCGGTAGAACACGACCAGGGTTCACATCGGATTAACTTCCGAACACTCCTCGAACTGGCAGCAGGTGGTCAGGTTTGATAGCTCAGGAGGACGATTCCTTTATTCTGAAGTGCAGATATTCGGTGGACCCACGCCCTTGGGGTTTCAATCAAAAGTCACGAACCATCGAAAATACTGCTCCCGTTAACTAGAAGTTAACGGGAGTCGTACTCCGTTAACTTCTAGTTAACTTCTAGTCTCCAAGTCGTTACTCCTCTTTCGCAGTTCCAGTCCAAAGTGACGAACATTCAAAATTCTTCCCTCAGCTCTCCCAAAAATACGGGCTGCCAGAAATCCAGGATTTCGCTCACTTTCAAGCCCAAAAATTCCAATTTTTCACCAAAACTGACGAAACAGTCAACTGCGCATGCGCGACCAGCCAAGATTCCGGTCAGAACGGTCTCTTTTCTTCGAAAATGTCCATTACCCTTCCTAGAACGTGAAAACAGCAACCCTTTAAATTTTCTCAGGCACACCGTTTTCCCACGACAACGAAAACAAAGAAAAATCTTTCTAGAACATTCTAAGATGATTCATCTTTACCCGAACAACAATGACACTGCAAAACTTCGTTCCTCACCAATCTTTCCAACCAAGAACAAACGCCATAATTAAATACAAGGATATAATATTGAAGCATTATATATATATATTTCAAACAAAAATATAAATATTATCAAACTAAAATATTAATACCTTAATTAGTAATTTAGATAATTAAATAAGATTCTGATTTTTCTAAATGAAGGAAATAATTAACTTGAACTCTTTTTTTTTTTTTTTTTTGAATTAGCAGACAATCATCAACACAACATTTCCTACATAACAGTTTGTTAGAAATTCTGTTATTCACCGCGGCATCGACATAAGTAACATTCGTGATTATAATTTAATATATTCTCACCACTTCTTTAATCATAAATCTACTCCCATACATCCCGAAATCGCTTTAAGTACCAATTATGATCCTAAAGTTGACTGAATTATCAAGGGACCGAGCATAATGCATTATAATACCAAATGGTAGTTCTCCTTGTATTGTCACCTGACTTTCTTTCAGACTCTAATTTTATTTATTTTATTTACAAAGACACGACTTTATTTCCTTTACCTTAGGACGCGACTTACCTTTCCTTTACTTATCAGTCACTCGAGTTCATCTCTCCACTCTGTTTTGGACTTCAGTGTAAACATACCAGTGGTTTTCCGCACTATTTCCAAATATACGAATTTAACCAGTAAACTCAGTGTGTTATAGACTCGATGTACCCTCAAAAGCCAAGATCCCTTTTTTACATAATTTTTTGTTCTTGAAGAGGAAGGATAGGTGTCTGATCGCCTTCGCAATCGATAACGTGATGTATAAAATTCTACGCAGAAATAAGATTGCTGTTTTGCTTAGTGTTAGTTTTACATTGCAGTGCTTCTCTTACTGTTTGGTCAAGTAAATACTCAAGTTAAAATTAATTATTGTAAAAATAAAAAAATTTAAAAAGTATCAAATATTTATCGGCAAATTAAAATTACAAAAAAATGAATGCTAGACATTTGAAATTCAAATGCTTATATTCCCCATTTACTTATTTAAAATGTGTAATGTCTTGAAAATGTTTAATCACAAACCGCACAACTAAGTTGACAAAAGAGATTATCAACAATTTCATAGCATGAAATATTTACACTTCTTTCTTTAAACTAAATTATAAAACTTATTTTTTACACTGAATGTATTTGTTTCATTTAAAGGAATTTTTTGGCTTATCATATTCTTTAATTTTCATTTAAAAAAAAAGTCGAATTCGTACAGATAAGTACAGAACTTTATAAACTTTTTTGTAATTTAATTTCCACTCATCAACGCGACAATAAGGGGAATACTACAAAAATGTATAAGGGTATTTATGTTATAGAACAATGGATAAGGATACTTGTGAACGCTCCGTATTCCTCCAATCTACCTTGCATCTATCTAAAACCTATACTTTCCAAAAACGTAATGCGAAGAAATTTTATAGCACTTCCGAAGGACTGAAACTAAGACATTAAATCTGTATGTAGAAATGTACACATTAAAATAAGAGTAAAATATCTACCTATATAAAAGATAATCAGATAATTTTATTTTGAAGCCACTATGGCCCGTTATATTCATTGTATTTTGAAAAACATTTCTTGGGGGCATAAAGACAATTGTTTCATTAATGAATCAAGAAGCTAGAGATACCTTTCTAGTAAATGTGAGCTGCCCCAAAACATCCAAATAGCCTTTTGCATATCATCGTCCAACTGCAATCGTTTCCCTAGAAATCTTTTCAGCTAACAGACAGTGGTTGAGGGCGTTGAGACGGAAGATGAAAAATAGATGTCTAGAAATGTGAAAGCGAGGCTCCATAACATCTACTTCACGCCCCTGCAGTACATCAACATCTACTTCACGCCCCTGCAGTATGCAGTATTGTGCACCATAATGGCGTCTTTACGGATTGTTTCATCTTATTTACATACAGCAACCATTAAGTTTAACTTTGGTTCATGATGCAGCTATGGTATGATACTGCTTGTTTATGTCCTTTCATAGCTAAAACTGCAGTAATAACAACACTTCCGTATTGTTTGGAAGCAGCTGATAGGAATGATGCCATCAGTGCTTGTACTTCATATTCTGCATAGAATTCTGAATACACCAAATGTCTTACTTAACGTACGACCGGATCATTATCTTTATATCAGATGGCTGTCACCTACATGGCGCCTAAGGACTTGGCCAACGGCAGGTGCAACCCCCTTTTTCCTTGTCGTGAATTTGACCTACGTTATATTCAGATCAAAAGGGTTAGTCAAAATAAAACATCGGCTGCACATGCCATTTGTTCCACTGAACACGGTCACACATGGCATTTATTCAACTGAACACGGCCAAGTACATTAAGGCTTCCTGATTAAGAGAAGAGTGCCTTAATGAAGGTTTTGTAAGAAAATTTGTTATTACGTTGTACATGGAGGAAACCATGCAAACATCCATGCAGCCAGTCCATTCACGAGGTTTCGAACTCGATTCTAAATACTAGTGCTCAGTGGTCTTACATATTTGACCATTAATGAGTTCACATTACAATCTCACACATAGTGATGGCAATGCTATCGAACACAAAATTTGACACTCACACTGTGTAGAATAATTAATAACAAAAATATGCAAGCTTAATGTTTCCTACCATACTTTCTCATACGTTTTAACTTGAACACGCAAAAATTATTTTTATACTATGTAAAACAAATGGAGAAGAAATAGAGAACCCAACTAAAACTCTTCTGACCTAAAAACAAAACAAAATGACTCAATTTTATTTGAATTTTGGCAAACAAAAATGAGTAACATATTTAAAAATGTAGTTTGCGTTAGTTACAGAAATTTTAGGGTGGAAATTAGTGTTTCCTTGAAAATATTAGTATTACAGAAAGAAAGTAGAAGGAAAAGAATAAAAATGTTTGATTACTCCTAGAATTATGAGCAACATCAAAATGAAAACAATTTAGAGGTATAAAGCTTCATGAATCGAAGCAAACGGCGTATCATATTCTAGACGCCTTTCACCTATTATAGAAATCTGAATACATGTTGAACTATTCATTTTGTGTTGCTCACCGTATGCAAATGAGAAATTTCAAACACGCCACTGTTACTCGCTTTGTATAACAATTACCTAATGGGTTCGGGGCCTGTGCCAATCTTCCAGCTAGCACCGTCGATTTTATTTTAAACCTACTTCAGTTACCTGTTATGAAAGAATTACGAAAATCGATGATTAAACCTTGGTGTTTAGTCGTTGACTCAGTCTTTTACTCTTGTGAGGTCAAAGAACTTATTACCTGTAAAATTGAGGAAGTAAGTGTCTAGGTTTTCTTAAGATTTCGAATTCTCGGTGATTCTTGAAGAATTCAGACATATATAAGTTATGGATGATCTTGAAAGAACGAAGGCGGAGTTAAAGTAAGTATCGTGAAGCATTTTCGAGGAATATTCTGGACGTTTTCCAACAGACAGCGGCTGAGGGCGTTGATCCTTATTAAAGGTTGAATAGAAGAGCTCAAATTAGGGAAAAAGATAAAAAGAAGACTGGTTGTAATGTTGATTTAAATTCTAACCCCCCATGTGATGTTTACCGATAGTTTTTGCTTTTGATATGTTGCCTTTGAGGATTATTACCTCATGGGTGTTTTACTTTGCCTTTAAAAAGGTATTTAATTTTCCTTTACAAAAATATCTTTGCTATTTAAAATATGTATGAACTTTCTGTGTTCATTTTAAAAATTTGCTATGTTTGTTTTTAAGTTCTACATTTGCCAAAATGTTCGATGCATGTCATCGTGCTTCGGGATAATTTAATTAATTACTTTATATTCTCGAAAGGAATTCAGTACCAGAGTGTAAAAAATTATCGTATTCCCTCTTATGTAATGTCGTGGCATACATCGATATCACGTCCGACTAGAAAATTTGAAGTTCCGAGGTTTGAATCCTACTTAGCTGATTTTTCAAGTTGCTTATTCTAAAACGCCTAAGTTTCTGTAAGGATCTTTTTCAAATTATTACCAACTTGAAAATTAGGAAAAAATAGTTAACCCATTTCAAAGTTCTAAATCGATCTAAGATATATGTTGCATGTTATTAATTAAGACGTTTCAGTATGCTGTAGTCATTGTCACCACTGAAATAATATTATTTTCAGAAAGAAATAAAAATAAATAATTTCCAAACTGTATTTTAAGTAGCTAATCAAATATTAAATCTTAATTTTAGCTATCAATAATTTATTTATAACTCATTAATGGTCCCCGCTTCCATAGTAGCTATCGATTATAAATGATAAATTAAAACAAAAATGAATAACTTCACACACATTAATTTTCTGCCTATCCATTCTAAAATATATCAGATATTGTTTAAGACCATATGGCTCAACAAATTCATGTAATATTTGCCTTTAATTCTATTAGCTGTCAAGCGACAACAGAAGACTGATTATCCCTCTTTAAATGCTTCTTATGAATCTTTCTGCAATATGTTACTGTCATTATCGAGGTATACTGACTGCCAAGGAGTTTCCTCTTGGAACCCTCTTTGGCCACTGTTAGTTTCCTCTCGGGTTCTATTCCGATGAGGACTGAACTGATGTCGCAGAGCTTTGCAATGGTGCCAGAGAATTTGAAGCCTAATGTTTATGATTCCCTTAGTGAAGTCAACAATGTATAGAAGTTTAGTAATGAAGCATAATTATTTACAGAAGTCCCAGTTTAAAAATCTAATTTTTTACAATGTATTTTAATCTACAAACTAAAAGAACACAATATGCGTTAAAGTAGAAATAATAACAATAATTTTTTATTGTATAATATTAATTCATGAAACAGAAGCAAAACAGCTGACCCTCTTTCATTGTATAAAATCCTTAGCAACAGGTTTCGCAAAAGCCTTGTGTTTCAGCATGAATAGTCTACTGGATTATCTGCTGTGTGAAAAACTGGAAGTGTAACTGCTCAGAAGAAGGGTTAAAAGTACCCTTTATTACACTCTTAGAAATTTACAATGCATCAACTCGACGGTAACAAACTAAGCCTCTACTTGGGCGGCTACTGAAACAGTAAGAACTAAATTCAAAATTTGAAGATATTCTTAAGTAGTAGAATTACGCTACAGGGCTCAGACTGTGCTGTTTCCTAAAAGAGAGTTGTAAATAAGGTGGCAGCAAAGTAATAGCTGTTACACTACGTTTAACCTGCAATAAATGCTAAGCAAAAGCTCAGGCTACAACAAGCACAGAGTTTGCCCACACTCTCTCTAACTTTACCTTCTAGAACTTGGTATTTAAACCTTTTCTCCCACTGGTAGAATTTGCATTACTTCACGCGCGCTACCAAATTTAAATATTCTAGCATTGACAATTAGGGGAATGAAGACTTATAGGAAAGGAACTTCAAATTAAATTAAATTGGTTATTTAAAATAAATATAAATCCCTACAAGCGCAGAACAAAGGAATTTGTTATTTATTTTCACGATACAAAAAAAAAAAAAATACATGCTATTCTTTCCCCTCCTTCTTTTCATTTTTTTTGTCACTTAAGCATAACATATTAATTAATTCATTGCACATATTTATATCTGTATTAGTTATATCTACAATCTGTGAAAGGATATCCTATTTTTAAATCTTCCTCTCAAACACAAATTTTCTTACTCGCTGACGTAGAAATTCGCTGTTTTAATTGAGTGATTTTAAAATACAAAAATTAATCTTAGATTGTCTTTGGTTTTACCGGACATTTCTACACATTTGGGGGATACAGCTGCTTGATCCCTATTTGTAAACGAGCAAAAATACACTCTGTAATATGTACTAAAAACCGTATTTTTTTAGAAAAGGTATCAATAGAACAAAGGTTTTCTATAAAAGTAATTTCTGTGAATTTTACTCAGTTTTAATGGCTTGTACATTTTTTCATCACGGGAACCTCTGAAGATTTCTAATGAAGTTGAAAAGGTTTTAATAATATTGAGCGTACTCCTTTTGCATCGCTGAATCAAGTATAAAGAAAAGTAAACCTTACTAAAAATACCAGGACTAATGTCGCAGCATCAGTTATTGATGAACCGTGGTTTATTACTGACTTTTAATGCAGAAACATTCCAGCGGCAGGAAAATAAAATGCAACATACCTTCGAAACTAATATCATCATTCTCTGCATGTGGTTCGTTACAAACGAGCGCTGTAGGATATCCTGTGTTGTAAAGTATACTAATTTAGTTTGAATCACCCATTTGATTTAATTTGTGCCCTAGATTGAATGGATATATGTTGATTCGTTTTTCCCAGGGAGTTTCTTCCGTTTTCAAAAGAACCACTTCCAAGTGAACGATATTGTTCTTTACTAGGCTACTAAAAACTGAAAAATCTCTTTTTCTTTGCGACAAAAAAACAGGTCCTTTTTTTAATGCAAATTTAAGCAGTTAACAAAGTTAGGAAGCTTTGATTTCAACTTTTAAATAATACCCAGAATGTTCTAGGAGCTTTATGCAGCTAAACCTTTCTTGAATCGTGCTGGACTTAGACCTATGGTTCCAGCTATAAGAAACAAATCCAGTAAGGCATATAGAATAAGCTTCCAGACTACGGTATACTTTAGCCATTAAGGCCTTTTAACATAAATATGCAAAATTTTATTATAAAGGAAGTTTCAATTAATGAATCATTTCGGCAATGAAGGAGTCATTAGGTGATTGCGTGACATTAGGTATTTTTGGAAGCATCAGACATGAAAAATGAGCAACGCCTTCGCCTGGAATCGAACCACGGACCTCTCGGTTACGCGTCGAACGTGCTGACCAAAAAACTCACCACGAAGGCGACCGGATAAATACCTTACACACTTCCCCTTTTAAAGAGCGACTGGGGTTTGGGGGACCCAATCGCCAAATCCAGGTGGTGGAGAATCATCATCCACCAACTTTTTAGTTCGGGTACCAATGTAGAGACATTAGGTTATTTCGAAGCAGGAGACATAAAAAAAAAAAAGCAACGCCTTCGCCGGGAATCGAACCACGGAGCTCTCGGTTACGAGTCGAGCGTCCTGATCGCTACACCACGAAGGCATGCGAAAAAGACCGGAAAAATACCTTATAAAGTTATTTAAAAAAATCTGCGCAATGTAAATTTGGTCCAGAAATTTTTTTAAATTATGTAGCTTAAATCTCTTTCACGTTACAAAAAGAAAGACGAAAACTTTAATTTTAGGTGCTATATGAGAACTTCATTCTTCAAGGAAAAACTTTTTTTTTTAATTTTACGTTTTCTACAAGTAAGAATTGAAAACGCATACGTACATGCTTATATTTATTTGACGGAGGATACATTTTTTAGAAATCTTCATTTCAGTTTACATAGGTATTTATTTGCGAATTGATGCTGATAAGCATAGATGTTCTTTCAACATTTCTAAACTATGATTTAAGTATTGTCTCATGTTATCCTCATTATTAATGGGGATGACTTCTGCCTTGTCTCTTTCAGAAACTCATGTGTGAAATTTTTCCCAATGATGTTTTTCCCTCATTTGAGCAAACGTAAGGTTATAAAAACAGAATAAACAAAACAAACAGCTAAAAAATCCAACTTACCAACTCTTTTCATTTTAAGTCGAAGTTATAAGAATTAGTATTAAGAAAATAAACTTCCACTTATTACTAGCTGAACAGACAATTAGTATAAATTATTTACAAACTAATCTTTAAACCTTAAATCCTAACAACCTGGCTCCGCTACTCCATCATTACTAATGTAATTTCAATAAAAGACAAAATCACCAGATTTTAGCACAACGCTACGGATATGAAGCACAAGAGTAATTTCAGTAGGGCAGTTCTTTCGCTTTGACTTAAATTCTCGTATTTAACTTTATTTAAACTCACTTCATTTATATTTACTAGCAGAGTAGACGTAAATGTTGAAGTGAAAGGAAACTCTCATCTATCCGTTGCTCTCATATTTACTAGCAGAGTAGACGTAAATGTTGAAGTGAAAGGAAACTCTCATCTATCCGTTGCTCTCATATTTAACTATATATGGTTTATTTAACTCTATATGGTTTATTAGCTATGTGCCGCTTCCAGAAAATATTTTTTTAGTTTACACCTATTCTAAATCACAGTTAAAGTTGTTAACAAAAGTTTTTAATGACTATCTCTTTTTCAGAGCTGGAAGAAAACGAATAATTCCCTCACTCCCAACTTGAGGAAACTGCCTCCTCGAAGGCCAGAGGAGGCAGAGATACGAACCCCAAATGAAGATGATCCAGCTTGGTCTGCGGTCCAGTCACAACTCGTGCCTTGTCCAGTGTGCGGAAGAACATTCTTCCCAGAGCGTTTGCCTGTCCATCGCAGAGTATGTAAAGGAAAACCCAGTCCTAGACCACTGAAAAGAGCTTCTTCTCTACGGGAACAATCAGCCTCATCCAGAGACGGGGTATGTTAGTGCTATTTATAATCTTATCTACTCAACGCGAATGATTTCTATTCCCATGGATATATCCAATAATTTGAAAAACATTTCACATAACAGACTGCGATGAAAATTAGGACTTATGAGAGCAAAATGACGATGGAAAAAGAAATCAAATTAAATCTTGTTTATCTTGCATATTAAATAAAATGCATGTTGTACATTGAGCAGATATTAAGTATTTCAGTACAAAAACAGGAAAAATGAATTCCATACTGGCAGTGATTCGAACAACGGATTGAATGCGCTAACTACTTACACTACAAGAGCACGCGTGCTGGAATTATATACATATATATGTGTGTGTGTGTGTATATATATAAAGAAAGAAATTTGGAACCTATTTTTCAGAAAAACCGAAAATTGAAATTCATTGGCGTCTCAAATTCTAACGGAATATCTAACGGCTTTTTCATTGTCACGCAGGTGTTTGATTAGAGGTTCTCGCAAAATTTTGTGTTAAGATTATTTTGAAATTTCAAAGATTTTTTTTTTTTTTAGGGTTTAAATTGTTTCTACATTTTAAGGGTAAGTTTTCATTTTTATGAAAGATTCTGCTTAATAAAATCTTTTTAATTGGAAGATATTTTTAATATTTTACTTTGTATTTTTGCCATTTTCATTCGCTTTCACTAGTGTTTGATAAAAGGGTCTAGCAAAGTGTTTTGTGTTAAAATTATTTTGAAATTTCAAAGACCTTTTTTCACTGTAGAATTTAAATTTTTTCTACATTTTAAGGACATTTTTCATTTTTATTTAAAATTCTTTTTAGATTAGAAAAATCTTTTAAAGCTGGAAGTTTTTTTATGTTTTTACTTTGTATTTTTGCCATTTGCCTTTGCTTTGGAGAGAGGCCAGAATTTTTGGGTGGACTATTAATTAAAATACATTGGAATGGTTCATCAGCTAATTCTGGATACAGAAAAGCAAGGATGGATTTTTTATAGAAAAGATATTTTAATTGGTTTCAGCGTTTCCTCCTCCTGATGACATGGCACTGAAATTGATTGAATTCCTTTTCTTTCCTGTTTATTAATTTTTTGAATTTGGGGTTTACTTGTTTGAAGAATTTTAGTTTTAACCAGCCACCGCTAATAATGGACTTATAATAAGCTTAATATAAGATAGGACAGACACCACCTTTCTGACGCGATGTGTGTGAAAGAAGTGAATATGAAGGTAAAATAAAGCTAGAAAACTACTTTATTTGACGGAACCAAATCGCCAGACAACTAAATCGGACAATCAGCAGACAGAGAGCGTTTCAAAGAGCGTGGCACCTTCAATACCGGTGCAACGCACTTTCAAGGTCCTACATTTCCGTGAGCCACGCTATATAGTCTGTATTTTATAAAATCCGAATCATTAACTAGTATTACCAAAACCAGCAACGAAGAATAGCATTACAGCCACTATATTGTCATCATAAATATGCTGCTGAAGCCTTATTGCCTTAATACTAAAATACTGTTAGATAAAGGATAGGCTTGGCAAAAAACAAATGTGTCGTGCAAAACTGGGGAATATATTAAAGAAATTTCAGAGGAATAGCTCTTGGTAAGATGTTTTATAAAGTAGAATACCACCGACACGTATTCCAGCCTCATTTCCAAATACACAAGAATCTAAGTTAGGCGGCACATGAAGAAGTAAGCTGTCATGAAATTGAACGTCGAATCATCATTCCATGTGGGAAATGCCTTGAGAACATTAAGATTAGTCTTTTGTAGATATGCCTACAGAATTTAACATCTACACGAGCTTATTAATCCTAATCCTGCATTAGTACTGTGATAACCTTTTTTGCGTGTTCTAACGTAGATCAAAAGATTCGTGGTGTGTGTAACTGCAACTAAAAAACTGCATTATAAATGTAGCTAATTTTAGTATTGCAATAAGAAATGCATTGAAATACATTATCTTTTAATCGTTATACATCTGAAATTATTCTGAACCTAACAAGAAATAATATAGTTAGTAATATATTTTCTCTTTGTACATTTTTTGAGTTACAAAAAAATACATTTTAGAATGTCATCAAAGAAGCACTTTAGGCGCTGACTGCTGTCATAAACATGTAGTTGGGACAGAAAAATTATCCCTTTAACAGGAAAACGGAATTTTGATGACACACGTCCGACCTATATACTCAGCTTCTAGATTTATTTCCATGTACATCTTATGTCAAATGGAAAACATGATTCTAAGGTGCAAAAGTTTTGCGGTGAGTGGCTCTTTGTCATTGAGGTTAACGACGGCAGTCATTAAATTGTTTTTCTTCTGCCCATAACAGGAGGAGCGAAGATCGGAGCCTGTATACGTGCCTTGCTACGTGTGCGGTCGCAGTTATGGATCGTGGGTAATCTCTATGCATGAACAGCAATGCCTCAGAAAATGGCGGCGAGAAAATGACAAGCTGCCAGATTCCCAGCAACAGGAAGAACCTATTAAACCACCTGGATCTTTAGCAGGTGAGCATCAATTCTTGCTGAGAAAATTCTATAAGTTAATTTGTTAATTTTAGAAGAATACATACATTTTTTATTCCTTGAAACTTATTTTGCAAAATGCTTACGATATCAGCTGTTCTGAATTGCATTTCGAATTTAAAAATCCAAGCAGTAAGTTAAAGTTTTTTTTTTTTTGAAACGGTACTTTTTTTATTTACGTATTTAGGAGTACAGGATAGCTGTAGGGCTTTGCAATGCCCAGTTTTTCATGCAATTTTTTTAACACGATTTAAGGACGAAGATAAGTTTGTATACCTTTAAATGATAAAATGGTGATATTTAAAAATCTTTTAAACTTCAATTATGCAGAATATATTCCTGCTCAAAATGCAATTTAAAGTGAGTTTTTTTTTTTTTTTTATGTTAAAAATGTATGAGACATACATTTTGTACGTTAAACAGAGCAAAATGAAAAGTACATTAATACTAACAACGCATGCAATAGTTACGTAACTATTGTTCTCCATTTTTCTACGAAATCAACAATCCCCCCCCAAAAAAATCAGATTTTAATCGGTTAGGGGAAGAGAATTTTGAAAAATAGAGTGCTAGAATATATTATCGAGAAATTTTAGAAAATATGTAAGACCATTTCATCAGTACTAAATCGACAACATTAATTTGCGTGAAATTTCCCCTCAGTATAATTTATTACCCTCGAAACATTAGTTTATAAGGCATTTCTCCTGCCTTCCTAGCATGCCTTCGTGGTGTAGTGGTCAGCACGCTCTTTTTTTTTTTTTTTTTTTTTTTTTTCCCAGTCCCATAGAAAAATTGCATGGGAGATAGCTGTAACTTGCATTTTGTATGTTTAAATATTCTAATAATCCGCTGAATCAAAGCAGGCGGATTGAATCTATTGAGTAGTGTGTTTTTCAATGTTTTGAACATTAAAAAACAATATGCTATTTCTGCATTAATTATGGGATGAGAGTAAATAACGTTAACTATTATCAAAATATTGAATTGAGTTTCCGCATTTTAGTAATAGTTAAAAAAATGAGTTTCCATATTTTGGTAAAAATTAAACATCATCTGGAAATCATCAGTTACTCCTGCCTTAACTTTAATAAATAATTTATTTTGTCTATCTAACAATTTACTGCAGTTTACTTTATATCACAAATACAAATGTAAATTTCAATAAAGCATTGCATATAAATATTTTATAGTCACAAATGCTATAGCTAAATATTTATGCGATCAATAAAACAAACAGGATAAAGAGCTAAAAGACTTTTTTTTTTAAAGTTTTCAGATTTTATATTACACCCAAAAGGGTGTTTTTTTAACGTTTGTGTGTTACCTTTATTTATTAAATATCATGTTCTTCGCATTTAAACCACATAAAATTCATTTCAACAGCAAGATCAGAAAATATTTAAAAATAGCAAATATATCATGTACTTAGCTGTAACCGAGGAAAGATTTTGCATACTATAGAAAAATAACTTTTGTCCCCTTGCCAAGAGGTAAACAAGCACTTATGTCCAACTTCCTTTATCAGGCGTTTTCATATTCACGCTAGTCTCGTGTAACGTCTACCTGTCGGTTTGTTCGTCATTTGTTCCAGAGCGCTTGTGAACATGGAAAGTGAAGATCCAGTGCAAACTCCGATACAGTGCTCAAGTGTTCTCCCAAAAAGAGGAAGAAAATAGGTAGAATCAGCGATGCTATGAACGTTTTAAGAGCAATCACACGGGAGTTAGAACTTGACTATAAATGTAAACTTCTTCAATTTTTTCTTTGTTTTGTGATAACGAAAAATAAAAATTTCAAAGCTTTTCAAGAACTGGAATTTTAATACCCAAAATTATTATCTCGCCGCCGACCTTATAACGCTTTTGCCTGTGATATGCCGACGTTCTCGTTTGGGAAATGAGGGATCTTCACACAGTGCATTTTCCTCTTAATCGTTGTTTCCAAGATGGGTAATGTAATGTTGTATAAGTTTGTATAAACACCTTGCTTCTTTCCATGGCATTAGAAAAAATGGATTAAAAAAATGAGAGAAGCTTGGCCGTTAACAGAAAAGCACCGTAGACCGCAAAGGAAAACATACAAACCGAAAACATGTAATTTCCAAAGAAACTATTTCAAAAATAATCCAGTTTATCAACTTCATCAAAGGAAGAAAGTCTCATTATTCCTTACAAAACAGTAAGAAAATATACTTGCTGGAAAAGTTAAACATCACAAAATTGCACGACATTATTTCACCATCATCACGTTACAAAACGAATAATCTCAAGTTGTACGATAAATTCAATAATATTTTAGTTATAAATTCAGCATCGAGTTCGGTCGCCCAAGGAGGGACACTTGTAGACTTTGTGATACATTAAAAGGAGAGATTGATATGCTTGACAAAAAATCGGAAAAATTTGCTTAGAAAAAACAAACTGATTCATGACTTTAAAAATATAATGTTGGAAAAAGAACTTCATTTGAGGAAGAGCCAATTATGAAAGAGAAGAAATTTGTGTTCTCAAAATTAACAGAAGAAATTG
The DNA here is from genome assembly GCA_000611955.2 of Stegodyphus mimosarum. NCBI lineage: Eukaryota > Metazoa > Arthropoda > Arachnida > Araneae > Eresidae > Stegodyphus > Stegodyphus mimosarum. Next base: position 52,755 of record KK118735.1, on the reverse strand, counting down.
GAGAAAAAGAATGTTTGTCAACTAGTGTCTTAACCGCCAAGAGGAAAAAACTGAAAATTCGTTTTTCTCTTATTTTACATGCTTTTTGGGGGGGGGGGTGCTACGGAGTTTGTTTATATTACAGATTTCATTAAATAAAGGTTGAAAGTGTAATTACAAATTTTTGGCATGATTTCATAACGATGTTTTCTTTAACATTGAAGTGTCAAAAATTAATAATTTAATTTTCTCAAAATTTCTGTCAATGGACATAACTGTTTTTCTGCCCCGGTTCTTTTATTCTGTTTATGTGATTTAGTTTAAACTTGCATCGTAAAAGAATAAATAAATTGTCCTGCTTTGTTTTCCTTATAAAATTAAATATTATTTATACTACAAAATATATGTATTTTTTCTATTTCATAAAAGATGATCGAAGTCTCATCTTGCCGTTTCATTACGCAATCACTAAAAAGTTAAAATCTTAAGTAAATAAGCTCTTTATTACCCAACCATATTATATGGCAATCAATAATTAACCTTTGGTCGTGATCATTATACACTCATTTAAGTCAAACTCTGGCTCCATTATGTTGCCTTGACAGTCATTTAATTCTGTCCAGTATACTGTCCTAGATTCAGCTCACGTCAGCTCAGAGCAACGAAGTCAAGCAGAACGATTATAATGCAATCATTTACCAAAGCATGTGAATTCCAACAGCAGGTTGCATTCTTTATGTTACGAAAGGCCAAGAAAGCTCGCTGCAGAAAATAAGCCGAAAATTTCAGGGTAAATATAAATATGCAGCTTGGCGTTGTAGCATCTTCGATATTGATCATTCATCTAGTCGGATGATGAATTAGGACTGGACACGCAATCCTTGCTTAAAATACCATTGTTGGGAAAACAAAGCGGTAGGAAGTTAGATGTTAAACGAATAGTAAACCAGTTTTAAAATAAGAAAGAGACAATATTTTTTGCAGTTAGGTTCAGCGTTTCGAAAATGGAAAATTTTATAGCATATATGTAAGGTCAAAGCTGAATTTATCCGATTCTCATGTTTAAAACACAATAAAACTTCTTCAAAGAAAATACAAAAATGCATTTTCCATCTTAATTTTGCGTTCATAATATTGAAGTCATGCGAGCCCAAATTATGTTTCAACTCCTAAATACAGTTTACCAATACGTGTTTGAACACCTATGATAGAAAAGGAAAACAAAATTTATTTATATTCAGTATTTGGTAGAGTCTCCACGAGTAGCAATTACAGCCTCAACCCTCCGGGTCATGCTTTCTACAAGTTCCAGCATGGCGGCTATTGGTATTTTCTTTCACTTGGCTTGATGAAGACGTATAAGTTTCTTCATTGATATTGGATGGTTATTACGCTCCTAATACGGCGATTCAACTCGTCCCAGACGTTCCCGATAGGATTCAGGTCTGGACTCTGGGAGGTCAGTCGGTTTAGGACCATGGATTAGTTCGGTTAACCACCATACTAATCCATGGTGGACTTCGCAACATGATAGTTGGAGATGTCGCCCCGAAAGTAACATGTGTCCAACCCATAAAACTTCCACAACGTAGAGAGCACGCTATCATCCAAAATGATGCAGTAGGCTTCGGCTCTGATTTTACCATGAATTTGGACCAATATTTGAGCCCATACCAGAACAAATACCTCCAGATCATAATTCTACCTCTGCCGAACTTTGTTGTGAGCACAATACGTTGTGACAGGAGGCGTTTTCCAAGCAGACGCTAGACCCAAATCCTATCATCCGAACATAAAAGAATAAATAAAATCTCTGGAGCAGTGAATCAATGGTGAACCTTGATTCACTGCTCCAAAGAACACGTTTCTACTGATTAGCGGTTCACTGTCGACGTGCTTTGCTCTACATTAACTGAGCAGCTCTGCTAGACTTCGCGATCAAATGCTTATGAGCGGCAGAAAGACCATGAAACCCAAGCAGATATGCTTTCATACGGATGATACTCATCGAAACAACACTCCCGATTGCCTGTTGAAACTTTTGAAGTATGCGGGCCATTGGCTGGGTGCGATTCTTCCGAATTTCTCTGGAACGCATCTGTCAGTCTCTTTCTCCCAGTTTCGAGGGTCCGCTGACTCGGCGAACATTCCTACAATCAGCATTCACCTTTCTCTTCTGAATCAGATGGGTAACTGTCCAATTCCGGTAATTCAGCTAGCAAGATCAGCCATTTTTGTGATACCTGTCGACTACACTTTCCTCGAAATCAGATAACTCTGCACTTTGTGGCATCTTGCATGCGACTAATGTCAGTGTTATTTCCTACGCGACATTTAATTGTGGAGGACGTGACGTATATCAGGACCAAAGATATAGGCATTTGCATGGGTGTCCAAATACTTATTGCTAGATAGTATATTACGATAATTTATAGCTGCACCTACCATACACCAAAATATTATAGGCCCAAACTCCAGTGGGTACCTGCCCACACCCGAATACTGAGTAGTGAAATTGCAGATGCAACAGCCAAAAGAGCAGCAACTGACCCCCACGTTCGCACACTTGATGTTCCTCTCCCGGGCTCATTCTTAAAAGTCGAGCTCGAGAGAGAATTATTGAAGCGTTGGCAACATCTGTGCAAGACAGAGACTACTGGCAGAAGAGTTTACAGATTTTCTCAAAAGACTGTCGGCTTCTAAAAAGTGTCTCGCCTCATTTTATCCAGTTTCTGACAGGCCGTGATCTGTTCATGACTTACCATGACTCGCTTCAGACTTCGCGAAAACGACCAGTTCTCATGCGGGATGGCAGGAGATCCGGACCACTATGTGTTCATTTGCAGAAAAACTGCCGAACATCATCTTAGACAGCTAGTAGCGGACCATATCCATGCATGGGCCGAAGCTACATCGAAAACTCGCTATGCAGTAAAACGTTTATGCGCTTGTATTAATATTGCATGTAATATCTCAGACAGGCTGGAGTAATTTTCAGCAGCCAGTTGCTATCTTCGTCACCAGCACAGCCCCCATATATTCTCTACTTGTAGTTAATCTCTTGTTTTAAGTTAGCTTCTGTTCTCTTATGTTTATACTTATTTCCTTATATTGTAAACATAAGATCCCCAGCTAAAATAATTAGTTTGTCTTCTGGAAGCAACTTGGAAAGAATATCTTTAGTGATAGAATTTTGTAGTGGGTTATGCATTGCAATAAAATAAGTGATTTCAAAGAAAGGTAAAACAACAGAAAACGTACAAGTTCAAAATTAAATCTTTGATCATTACCTACAAAACAGGATTGTATATAGTTCTAGTCCTAGATAGCAACTCCATCTCCTCTAATAGGTTAGTCTGTCATATCTGTACGGTCTATAGTTTGATATTTTAATATTACAAATTGGCGTATCAAACGTTTTAGAAATTATTGCATTATCTATAATCAGAGGTTCTCAAACCTTTGACTAATGCCTACCATCTAAACAAAAATTGAAAAACTTTTTACAATTATTTTGCAACTTCTGAATAGAAATATTTAAAATAATATTTATCTTGTCACTTGCCCAACCTATTTGCTATTTGTATTAAATATGCACACACAAAAAATATTAGCCTAAAAATTGGTTACCATTTTAATTACCAAAATTTAAGTTATAGTACTTTAATTCTAAAATTTAGAAATTTAAAATTTATTGCAGAGTTTTGGCCTGTTTAAGAGATATCACTTTTAACTTTTGTTCTGTATTTCTATTTCAAATATAGCATGGAAGAAGATCCTTGCTCACACAAATAGGTTGTGCAAAAATACAATAAAAATTTAATAGCTTTATTTGAAATGCCTTTAAATTATATTTTTCGGTTCAGCCAAAAGTTAACACGTGTATTATTTTTGAAATCTTCTGTTAGAGTTCGATCACAGGAAATTTCTATCAATTGTTCTTTTTCTTCACGAGATAAAATTTCAGGTACATTTGAACAAAATGGATCTCTAATCCAATTTTCTTTTTCACAATCCCTAGGAAAATGTTGAAATTATTTATCAACGAAAAACAACGATTTTTAATGTGGGATGCTATTTCTTCTTTTATTTTCAAATATATTTTAGGTTAGAAAACTCTCTAAAAGCGGTAAAAAGCTTAAAATATTATTATCCAATTCTTTGATTATTAGCTCGATTTTTTTATCATTGCTTTTATTTCATCTCTAATAGTAAATAAATTAACACTTTGTCCTTGTAATCCTAAATATCCATTTAT
>KK118735.1:22050-48476 GCA_000611955.2 Stegodyphus mimosarum | reverse complement strand
CCTACACAAGCAATTTTTTTATTCAAATTTTGAATCACAGAAGAAAAGACGATTCAAAGTTCAAAAAGACGATTTAAAACTTTGCCTCTAGATAACCATTTTACTTCAGAATGTAACAAAAGCGTTCCATATTCACTGCCCATCTCTTAGCATAAAATCCCAAAAATTCTTGAATTTAAAGCTCAGCTTTTAATAAAATTAACAATTATCACAGCTTGATTCAAAACGATTTTCAGGTTTTCGGGGATGGTTTTTGGCTAGTAAAGCTTCACAATGAATGGAGCAGTGTGTAAATTTAGTTTCAGATGCGACTTTTTTTATTTGAGAAATAACATTGGAATGTTTTCCTGTTAAAGCTCGACTCCGTCACAGCATACGGCAATGCACTTATTCCAAGGAATATCACTCTCAGGTATAAAACTGCCAATCACTATGAAAATTTCATTTGCAGTTGCTCTATCATGAAGAGATTCACAAAATAAATACTCTCCGGCAATTCGTTTATCTTCTTCGAAACGTATGCAAACTAATAATTGAACAAAATTCGTTATATCAGTACTTTCATCCAACTGTATTGCGAAATACTCCTTGTGTTTTATTTTTCGAATAAGTGTCTCTTTTTAGGGCATTTGCCATTTCGTGAATTTGTCAACTGCATCATTTTGATAATGGAATATTATTAAGTCCATTAGCCGCTGTTTCGTTGAATAATGTTAGAGCGATATCTTTAGCTGCTGGTAATAGCTTAGGTTTTCTCCAATAGTGTGAGCCTGCCCAGTCTTGGCAACTTTTAAGCTTCCTAGGTTACTAGATTCCAAAGATTTTTCACTTGAAGTAACAAAACCTTTCATTACTTGTTTACTATTTTTGAACTAGGATAAATTCTTCTTAAAATATTCTTCAGATTTGTCCTTTAAATTGGCGTGCTCAGATTCAAAATGCCTTTTAAGAAACGATAGTTTCATACTTTGATTGAATAATAGTTCACCGCAAACAACACATTGAGGTTGAGGATCCATTTCATCTCCATTCCAAGTAAGCCCAAATGATAGTAGATTGTCCTTGGATCCATCACCCGTCAGTCATCACTTTTCCGCTTAGTCAATCCTAGCCATTTTTCCATTTTGAAAACCTAGGTTTCTTTTATTATTTTTTCACAAATCTTTAAATGCGCAATATATTACTAGTTCCTCCAAGACAAACGACGATACTCTCAAATCGCATGGAAAAATAAGGAATACAAAGCAACAAAGGAAGAAAATATACCTGCTAAATATGCTAAACGCCGGGACAGTAAATAGACGTAAAAAAATTATTCTAATTGAAATAGAGCAATATGAGCCCGTAAATAGTGGGGACATAAAGTATAGACATGCTAATAAATCGATCAACTGTAAAATAATTAATGATATGCTATTATCTTTTTATAGGAACTTATTTCCTATTAAACATAACATCCATTTCTATCACTATTCCTAAAAACATCATTTATGACAAATTTTCTTATGTCTGTGGTTAAAAGAATATTTTGTGAAAATAAAAATGGATTAATTTAGAAGTCAAACAACAAAAATCAGAGTTGTATTTGCAAAGACTAGTTTCGATGGTTTTACCGAACCATCATCCTAAGCTGCCAAAGCGCAAAATGGCTTTTTGCGTGGCAGCTGAAGATAATGGTTCCGTGAAATCATCGAAACTAGTCTTGTGAAAATTTGAAAATATAACGCTGTTTTTTTGTTATTTGACTTTCAAATTAATACTTGTTCGGCATGTTATTCCATCTTAAAAACGGATTATTTTGTTAAAATCTGTGAGCAGTTATTGAATCTGAACAAAGCACAAATCGCATAAATTTACGACTGTTAGAGAAAAAACTTAAACAGGTTGTTGTGCTATTTAATTTTTTAATTTTATAGTTAAAAATACTTTTTATTCTTTGCGTACCACCAATTTTTCTCTTGCATAATACCAGTGGTACGCGTACCACCGGCTGAGAATCGCTGATTTAAACTGTTTGATATTTAAGAACATTAAGACAACATCAAGCATCTTTGCAGGCTGAAAATAAATATCCTGAGTATTATCATGTTTCAAAGCACAAAGGTATTTATAGCACTATTTAAACACTTGTGGCATCATTTCTGTCATTGAAAAGATACAGTTAAAGAGATTCTTCAGTACAAATCTAACAGCAAGGAAGTAAGAACTTTATCTTTAAACTAGCAGAAGTACCCGACGCCAGTTAAGTTAGATTGAGAGTAATGCATTTTAGCCACAGAGAGAACGATACTGCTGTAATCCTTCTCTAATAACGATGCAACAAGTACGATTCATAATCATACATTTTTCAGTCTGATGCGATATGGAACCCACATAAAAATTTTCGATAGAAAAATAAATTCTCTCTCATTATATCAGCAACAATGGCACGCAGTTTTTAATAATTTTTGTGTTTCGTGTTCTTTACGTTTTCGAGTCAATTTCCATCCAATATTTCACCTATATTCAACTTTAGTCGATTAAATGTGGCAAAAAATTGATCAGAAATCATTAAGGCGAACAAACAAACACACAAATTGGCATTCTTCGTTATATATATATGGATTTCATAAAACTTACAAATTTTTGATTAACAGACTACGATTTGAAAGCGAGCAACAGCAACACTTTTCGAAATAAAGCATAATTGAAAAATGAGAGCGAAAATTAGTGTTTTCAGAGTTTTTAATTAATATCTCGGCTGATAAGTCGTACAAAGATGGGAACAGTAGAAATTTCTTCCTACGAATTTTTAGAATCGGGAATAATGTATTTAATGTTTGGCAATGCTATACTTATTTCATTGTAAAACTTGGAAATGTTTTATTAACGAAACCTACGATTTGAAAGCGAGCAGCGGCAACACTTCTCGAAATAAAGCAGATATTTATATCCAGCATGCGAGACTGTTGCCACTCGGGAAAATGAGGGCCAAAATTAGCGTTTTCAGAGCTTTTAATTAATACACTGATATTTTTTTTTTTTTTTTTTTTTTTTTTTTTTTAAGTGGGCGTCGACTTTTTTCAAGACCCAGAAAAGACCTATAGAAAGTTTGGTGACGATAGCTATAGTAGTGACAGAGTTAATCGCTAACAAACACACAAAGAGACGTTCTTCTTTATATATAGATAGATAGTACTATGCTCCAATGAATTTCAAAAGCCCCCAAAATAAGTCCAACAACAGTGAAAGATTAACAAACCTCGAAACTTAGCATGATTTTCAGAGTTGCAAATCTGAATAAAGGAATTAGCAAAGCTCTCTACTTCTGGCCATATAAAGTTCTCATGTGCACAGTTACAAAAATTTTAGTATTCCTCATTTTGTGTTATGCATATCCCATAAATGTCTAAAATATTCTTTTATATTAGAGATGCCAACCACAAATTCGTGAAATTTGTTGTAACAAAGATATAATCTGTAATATTTGGAGCAAGAGTTAAATTTCACTTTTGTTCTTGCAGATGATGATGTAGCTAGTTTAATTGAACTTGGAGACACAGCATGGGAAAGTCACTTACAGCAGCTTGTACCTTGCCCTCGTTGTTCTCGTACGTTCTTCCCAGACAGGTTGGAAGTACACGAACGGAGCTGCAAAGGTCCCTCTTGCAGCAGACGCCCACGCAGCAACAAAGGAGCGTAACAAAACACAGTTGGACTCTAAAGAACTTTTAATATCCAGCTGACATTCAGCAGCTAATCATTGCACGACATACTTACAAGAAGCAATTGTTGTAATAATACCGAACATCATCCTTTGAAGCTATAAAGTAGATGTAGAGTATAATAAAATTATGAAAACATTACTAAGTTTCTAATTATTTACATGTGTGTATGTGTTTACAACTATTAACATTATTATGCATTTGCGTAATATTGTTGTTACTTTGAAAATTAGTAAAGGCAGCTAAATAGTATTATACCGATCCCTCACGTAAAGAATTAAAAAATATCGCTTTATTCTAAAATATATGTATTAAAATGCTCAGCGCTATCTGTTGAATATGCTATTATCTGACAGGACATCATCTTCAGTGTTTTACGTAGTACCATATATAATTATTGAATGTTTTTAATGTAATTAAAAAAAACTACAAATACTTTTTACAAATGTTTATATTACTATTTTTAGATAGCACTAATAAATGTAATCATCCTATTTGATAGCATAATAAACCGGATTCTATACTACATATTGTTCCAGAGTATATCACGTAAGCTATGTATACGTTACAATGCCAAACATGCATACTGTATGGATATGTTCAGTACTCCTCCGATTTTAAAAATAAAAACAAACAACGAAATGAAATGTTAGAGAATTCGGCGGATGAAATAGGGAAAACATCAATATCTATCAGTGAAGGAAAAGAATGTGAAGAAAATCTAGATAAGCAAACATAAAGATCTCCAAAATTGTGACATACCTATGTGACTAATACATTTTACTTCCACTATGAGCATTTGGTACTATTCCGATATAGCGGCGTTACTTAAAAATGAATAAGAACAAAACAATGCTACAACACACCAAATATCGAGGCTCAAGAATTTAACGTTTGAAATATCGTGGCTCGAGATTTCCAGTTTTCGTTTGAAATACCATTACACGTTATAGTTTTTTTTTTTTTGGCCATGTTTCGCCATTTTTTTAGTACGACGGACTACATAATTTGAAAATTACCTAATGGTGAAAAGGCTTTCATAAGATTCCTTCAGGGCAAAGGAATAAATCATGGCAATAGACTTCGTTCTCAAAATCATTCGATGAAGGTAACTTTTGACTCAAACATATAAATAAAAAAAACAGTCGTTGTTACGTATATGGCGTTGTTACGTACGTTCTTGCCGTGAAAAAAAAATCTGATGTGTATACCAAATGGCTTCCCTGTGCGGAACATTAAATTATACGCATTTTGCATTTCATTTAAACTTATTGGATTGAATTAAATCTACTTCGTCGATAGCGCATAAACCACAATAGAATATAGGAAATGTTAGAGCATACACTCTAGAGTATATGAAACGTCATGAATAGACTACATAAAAATATGAATATATGAAATAGAATATATGAAAATATGAGTATATGAAAATATGAATATATGAAATAGAATATATTAAATGTTAAAGCATGCACTCTTTGAAATTCACTATATTTGTTTACCATAGCCACACTGTGGCGCTAGGTTCACTTAAAACCGTTACATCTCATTTATTTTATAACTCAGAATGCACAAAAATTATGTATATCATCTGAAGAATTATCTAATCGTTGCCACATGTTCTATTCAAATACTATGATAAATCTAAAACGGCATATAAAAGAAATTAAACAAATAAACAACACCAACAAAAAGAAAAGAAAGACAGAAACAGTTTTTCACTGACGACTTCAGTATTTCTCAGTCAATTAATTCAGGTCTCACTTCGCGGCATGGCAAAAATACATAAAAACTCAAAATATCTATACTGAAAATTACGAAGTAAATCTTAAACATTTATTTCCTCGAATACATTCCAGAATTTATTAAGCATGATTTAATTCGCAATAATAAAAAAAGGCGTTATCTTTGTTGTTGCGAAGCTTAGTTTCTCTAGATTGGCAACAAATCCACTATTCTGCTAAGTTTCAAATGTAAACAAATATGGCCGCTATGGCCAAAATAATTAGGTTTAGCCGCAGTTAGACAACTTTTAAATTGTTGATAATTCTGCAATTATAACATGTAAATTAACTAAAGGCATAAAATCCTTAACCGATAAGATAAGAACAACATAATTCGATCATTTTTAAGCAAAAAATGCACAATTTACAAACATATAAGAAAAGAGAAACTAAGCTCACGGAGCCGAGTAACAGAGTGGATATATATAAACACTTTTGCAAAAAAATCGAAGCACCATGAAGGAAGTGGCTATTTTTCATGAAATTGAATATGTGTATAGCTCATGCACAGATAGTAAAATTATTAAAACATCAAGGTCATAGTACCTGTTCACAGCTCACAATCACCCGTTGAGTGTTCAAATTAGTAGTTGGTCGAACCGCCTCTGGCGGCAGTGCATGCTTGAATTCGTCGAGGCAAGGACTGATAGAGGTTCCTAATCTCATCCTGCGGCACATTCTGCCAGGCATTCATCAGTTGTCACCCCAGATCTGCGGTATTTTGCGGTGCCTGAATCTGGCGACCTACCATGTCCCAGACATGCTCGATTGGTGAAAAGTCTGATGACCTTGCTGGTCAAGGAAGAGTATCAACCACACGGAGACATCTGTTTAGATTAAATTTTGTTTTATTTTGTTATTTTTTATTTGTGTGTAGAGTATTCTAGATTGAAAAATTAAAAAGAAAATTTTTCTTTTTTTAAGAATTATGAAATTTAAAAAAAAAATTTACTTTTTACAGAATTAATTTTTTTAGTCTCTTTAGCTCTACTTCTTATTTTAAACTTAAAAACAATTCGTTGCAAAAAAAAAAAAAAAAAAAAAAAAAAAAAAAAATAAAAAAAAAAAAAAAAAAAAAAAAAAAGAAAGAAAGAAAGAAAAAAAAGAGGCGCATTTTTAACTGACGCCACTCTAATGGAATAGTACCGAAACTTCTATTATCTAAAACAAACTGCTTTCAAAAATAATCTTAGCAAATACATCGAATGTAACTGTTACAGAAGCTGGGAAAATTTAAAGTTGGCTGCAAAAAATACATTTTATCGTATAAAAGTAAACGGTAAAAAAAAAATGAAAAGAAAGGGTTTATTATAATGTATGGTGGGTAATAGTTATTTTAGGCTTTGGCCTCTACTAGGACCACAGGCGGGAATCAATTTATTTTGGAGACACCTTATAGGCGGCCACCGTTACTTCCTATGAAAGGAAGAACAATTTAGATCTATGCCTTCTTCGGCATTCGAACCCGGACCCTTCGTTAAGGCAATCAGAGTTAGTAGTTAGTAACCACTTTCCCATCTAGCCGGCTGAAAAGAAATAAATTTATTGTTGTGTAGGTAAAGTTCGCTATTTACTAAGTACGCTCATGTTTCTGAGCTCGCCCTCGGGTGTGGTGTATTTAAATACACCTTTTATCAAAAATTTTATTTACTAATGGCCTATGGTATTATGATTAACTTACTGGTAAGAACTCTTTGTAGTTGACGCCAGACGCATAGATATAATCCTAGATCGTACGTAAAGTTTTTTTGTTTTTCACTTGATGCTATGGAGATTGGGAAAATCTTAAATTAAGAGACGAATTAGATGAACATTCTACGAAATAAAAGAATTCCATAACATCATTCGTAAGAAGAAATTCTGCATGAGGTCAATTGATGCAAACATTGAAATTCTTCGTTCGGAGGGTGAAATTATTGGAGAAAATTGTTCCAAAGAATGATTATAAGTAAACAATTTTCAGAGGACCATTAACTTGCATTTCGAGGCGATAATGAATGTTCCTAATCAGAGACTTATAGGACTGGTTTAACCGGCGTGGTCAGCTTGCATAAAGTTGGCCATTATTCACCGAGGTAGAAGAACGCTTTGGCATAAAGGTAAAGTAAATTTGAAGTAATGTAAAGTGCCCAGTAATTTGAAGTTCCAAATCATGAAAAAATCAACCCTCGTCCAAGTTGCCAAGACGCCCACGTAAAGGTCTTAATCTCGGCGAACATTCGGCGACTTGCACAAAGGTGTGGGCATCTTTATAACATTTTTATGGAATCGTCCATCTAGCAGGACATGAAAATTCCCCTATACTTTATGCAGTGGAGTGTGTTAAATCCAACAGTTACGAAATTGCGACGAGCTAACTACGACGGAGTAAAGATGTTGAGTTCAATATGGTTATCATCAGTTTATCTTCTGGTTTTTTCAGTATGTCATTAAATCTTTTTCTTCTCATGATTTTATCTTTTTCTTTTTTCCCTCCCTGCGTGTAACAATCGACAAATGTACTTTTCACACAGTTTGAAGCAAAGAAATAAATAAGGTGAGTCAATATAAATTAAAATATAACTCTAAAAAAAGTCTGACACACTTTTAAAAGTATTTTATAATCAATTCCAGCTTTCATCATAATTAAAATACTCCATTAATTCAAGTATACCTTAATTTCATTATCCTTCATTAGTTTTATTAGTATTTCATTAGTTTTCATTTATTTTACCAAGAAACTTTCTGAAACTTTGCAGAAGACTTTCATGATTTCAGTTTATAATGTGAATACTGTTTTTGCTCTGCAATTTGGACTGTATCAACTCAGATTTATAAATAACGATTTCAATGGAAAAACATTGATGAGTAAATCTAGGTAAGAATCATAATACATAAATGTGATCAATGATATCATCAAGAATAAATCTTTATTAGTAAATTGAAGCCATTTATGCTTATTTACATCTTTTAAATATATCAATTTGGACCGAATAGAAACAAAACATAATGTAAATAGAACCATAATTTTATGAAAATGAATAGTTACACGAAATGCTACGTTAAAATGTTATAATCATACAGGAAAAATTCCTGAGATCATTAAAGTTCATTTTTAACCCTTTCATTAATGTATTTTTAGTTGAAACTAACATCTAATTACATAAAGAGGTGAATTTTGATTGGCAAATATAGAGTTCCATGAATCCATTAAAGAACCATTAAAATATCATTACCATCTTCAATTAAGAGGTACACAATGTTTTTAGACTATTATTTAAAATATAAGCTGCATATCAAATTTTTAAAAAAATTATTTCCTGATAAACAGTTTTTTAATTAGTTCACTCAAAGTTTCAAATTTCTTCCTAAAGTTCCATAACAAAATATGTAAAAGTTAAGACATGCAAATATTCTGCTAAATAAATGCAGTAATTTAGTTCAATATAACATTAATCTACTAAAATTACCTTCCCCCCAAAACAATGAATCTCATACACAAACTATTCATTATGTACATATATCTTATTTCAGAATAACACAATATACATGAGGAAAACTGCATTCATTTCTAAATTATATTTAATATACATACAAAACACACAATTATTTGACAATGGCCAAGCAGCTATGGCTAACAACAGTGACCTTCACTAACAACTGATGTCATGCAAATGAAGGAGTACAAAATCACATTCCAAGCTACATATCATACATAAATTAGAGAGCCAAAGCTGTTTGTAACAAGATGTAACAGTATAATTAGCACAGCAGCAGCAACTTCTATATCACCAAATATTCTCATTATCCTACAAAAAAGAAAAACAAAAATTAAAAATATCCCGCCTTTTATGCTAAAAATGAGAATATAAACAGAAAACTTCTTTTCTAAATTGTCATTACCATATTTGTAAAACAATTTCTGGTATTTTCAATAGAGTAATTCAATCTTAAAAATCAAACTTCTATTAAGCATAACTACACAAAGCCAATGCTTATTTTTACTTCCTTGTATGAACTAAAGGAAGTATTGTAATCCTGAAAATTTTCGGATATTGCATTTCAACGAAAATATCCATTTTGACCGCTATCAAATGCAATTTAATAATGTTTTTGCATGACATCTGTACATAAGGACAGTATAAAGGACTATTTTCCCTTAACAGGTTGCAAAAAGGATTTAAAATGGATTCAGAGGAGATTTTTTCTTGACGTCTGCACGCACTTATATATTATGTATGTATCTTCCATAATTCAAAAACGAGTAGCCTCAGAACGTTGAAATTTTGTACATAGGACTGCTACAACATGTAGATGTGCACCTCCTATTTTGGTTGCAATTGGTGGCACTAAAAGTATGGTAAAATATATGTATATACATCCACTCTGTTACTTGTCTCAGTGAGCTCAGTTTTTTTATTCTAATATGTTAGTAAATTGTGCATTTTTTTGCTTTAATAATGATTGAATTAGTCCTTAGTAAATTAAGGTTAGTTAAACCTTATCTGGATGAATTCCAGATAAGGTTTTTATGCCTTTAAATAATCTGCATGCAATAGCTGTAGATCATCAACAATTTAAAAGTTGTTTAAGTGTGGCTAAATGAGAATTAATTAAAAAAAAGAAATAGATATTTAAACAATTGAAAAGGAGCAATATACTTTTGAAATTTTCGTTAAAATTAAGATACGTAATTAAAAAGACTAACAATCGAATACAGTTTGTAACTTATGGAACCAATAGACAGTAAATTTCACAGCCAACTCTATAATGGCCTTGAAGCACAGAAGTCACGTGATCCAGATGGCCGATGTGTTCTTGTGGTTTTGAATCCGCTATCGTGAATTGGATATGTATTTTGCTATCCTAAGTGATTTTAAATAACGTAAGCTTTATGTAATGGTAAGTAATAGTTTTATCTATCTTTTGTTTTATATCTTTTTAATTTTTAGATTTATTTGGGAATATTTGTAGCTGTTCTCAAGCCTATCCAAAAGTTTCATGTTAACACTGAATGCACTTTCTCTAGTTTGAACATTTTGCACAGCATTAAAATGTATTTCAAAGGATCAGCCATATGTTTTTGTGAACTCCGATGAAACTTGCGATTTTATTTCAGTATTTACAACATGGTGGAAAATTGTAAACCGTAAAAGCAATTGAAAGTAAATGCTTTAATGACAAATTTCGTGCTGCTATTAACTCTTGAGCAGATTAATTTCTTAAAGAAACTGGTGTTGTGACTTCAGATATGGAAACAGTCTCTCCCAATAAAAAAACACTTTTAAAAACAGAAACATTTCAGGAATTAATAACAACTACAGATGCATTCATTCAATTGATTCCATATTTGTTTCAAATGTATGAGGCAGAATACATATTGTTAGGAAAATTTCAAACTGATGCTCTTGAATCACGTTTTGGAATGTATCAGCAAATGTCAGTTTCAAATTATTACATAAATTACCTACAGTTATTAAAAAGTGAGAAGAAGCTTTGTTTTAAAAGCAATATTATAATTTCATCATCAAATATGAATGTCCCTTTAACGTCCCTTTTACCAGATTATGATAAGAATTCTATATTTACATTTGTGAATATCGACGATTATTCAAATTTACTAATTAACGATTTTTCTATAGGAAATGTTCCTTCTGATATTTTACCAGTGCTGGTATATGTTTCAGGTTATGCTTCCATAAAAGAATTAAGGGTGGTAGAATGCAATATTTGCCAGGAATGGTTGCAAAGTATTCATTCAGTAGATATAGCAGATGATATTTTTGGCTTTGTTAAAGAATTAGATAGGGGAAAATTAACTTTACCATCTGAAGTTGCTTTATTAACACCTTCAATTGCACATTTCTTATTTCATGAAATTCTTAAAAACATGTAAGATATATTTCTTATATCAGGAAAGCAATTAGGTATTTTATATAAGTTATCTTGCATACAATTAGGTCAAATTAACTTTAATTTAACAGATTCTTGCAACTGTTAAATGACTTTACAAACTCAGAAAATATCTATTTGATAACTCGTAAAATAATGTTAAATAATTATACAAAATATAAAAATGACAAGATTAACATAAAATGTTCATATAAAAAAGTTAGAAAATTTACCAATTAATTTCAGTTAATAAGTCACAATTGTTTATTTTTATTTATGTTTTGCATCTGCATAGATTATGTATAATATGTTGCATGTGTGTATATGGTACAGCTCCAAGTTTATGAATCTATTTTTGATAGTGGAATAGGCCTGTAAACCACTTAAAAAAAAGCGAGTCTGATCACTTACCTCTTGGGTGGTTTGGAAAAAGTGATACAACATAAAATTAGAGCTGGCACAAATAGAAGGCTGTCCTTTTTATGAATGTAATTAGAATTTAATTCTTTGAAATTTTCTTGAAAGATGTATTTATAGCATAACATGCAAGGAAGTTTATCTTTATACACAAATGTTCTAGCATTTAAGGAATTTTTAATTCATTTCCCTGTTTTGACAAAATTGTGATATCCAGTTTTTATTAGTGAACGGCATGAAGAGAGATGACAATGGATATTTGCCTTCTGAAAATTTATATAGCTGTTGCTATAGTAGCCACATGGATTTTTACAATATATTCTGCCCTTAATATTTATTTTACTATTAAGAAAATCTAATACAATATATTCTGCCCTAATATTTATTTTACTATTAAGAAAATCTAAATAAAACTTACATCCATAAATATATTAAATTTTTCCCCCTTATGAGGAGTCTAAATTATTTTGGGAATAAATTTGATTCAGATTACATAAACGAATTCCATTTTTATTAAAATTGCAGAAATAAAGTTTGTATGTGGTGATTCTCAATAATATTTTTACTTACATAAACAAAATACAATTGTTTTAAAAATTATTGAAGATATACATTTTTACCACTTACGAAAATACTGCAATATGGAAAATTTAATGTATGTTTATTAATGTCTACTCATGTTTATTAATTTTACTTATACTTTTTTAAGAGAAAACTGTTATTTTCGGCAGAGTTAAACTTCGCGATTCCAGTGAAGAGAAAGAGATCGACTATTTCGATCGTGTGACCTTCTGAAACTGATTTCGCTTCAAGGCCATGATAAAGTCGGCTGTGGGTAAATTTGTGATTACATCAGAGGTCATGTGAGCATGTGTAACTACGACATCACAAAAATCACATGATGTCTGACTTCATTTGCGATTTTTGCGACTTTTTTCGTCTTCTTTTGTTACTTTAGTCGAAAATTTTCTGGCAACACTGTTCCGAAATGTAGTGGTTTTGGCTATCTGATTAGTTAGTACAACAGCCAAATAACACAAAGTCATATTTGCCTTCCTCGTATGTAGTCTCCCCACATCCGAGGTGAAACAAGCTCATGATGTGCCAGTTTAACCAATAGAAGAAATTTTAAGAAATTTTATGATATTTGGTATAGCCCTCATATAATGAAACTGTTCAATGAAATTTAAATTAATTTTTTTATATGATTTTCTGCTATCTATGAGCCAAAAACCATGAATTAGAAAATTTGCTATTTTGAAAGATCCAGGTTCAGAAGAATAAGAGATGAGGTAAAATCTCTTTTTTAGCAAAAAATATCACTAACAAAGGAAAATAAATTGTTAACTTAAAATAGAGATTTCTCTTTACTGATCAGAATTGAGTAATTTTTAATATAAAAGAATCTGAATTCTCTGCAGCTGATTTGCTTAAAGGTATATGCCCACAGCTCAGTCATCATACACAATTCTGAAATGTAGTGGGGTATTTACATTCTATGAAATATACACAGTCCAGTCACATTAATGTGACCACCACGTACTTTCCATGTCAGAGTTAAATAACCAATCACAGAGGGCAGGTGGCAGCACAGTGCAGTTGAGCGTATATAAAGGGTGTGTGAGGGCTTCGGAAAACATTTCAATCGTTGGCGTAATGCAGAAACGAAGCGATTTATCCGACTTCCAAAAGGGCATGATCATTGGCTTTCGGGCCAAGGGTGGAAGCATTTCCGAAACGGCTGAGTTTGTGAACTGTTCGCGTGCCGCCGTGGTAAAAGTGTACCGTGCATGGCAAAATGGGACTGTCCAAAATCAGCGACGTGGCAAATGTGGTGCACCACGGGCCATAGATGACAGAGGCGAACGACGGTTGCGGAGATGCGTTCGGGCAGATAGACGGGCTACCGTTGAGCAACTGACCACCAAAATGAACCAAGGGGCTACCAAAAGTGTCTCCCAAAGTACTATTCAGCGAACATTGCTGCGTCTGGGCCTCCGAAGCAGACGCCTGGTTCGTGCACCTATGCTGACTGCTGTTCATCGACGGCGAAGGCTAGAATTTGCACGCCAGTACAGCAGCTGGACGTCCACTGAGTGGCGACAGGTTGCGTTTTCGGATGAATCGCGTTTTATGCTCCATCGGACAGATGGACGTTGGCGTATAAGGCGTGAAACCTCTGAAAGGAACCACCCTGCAACCATTGCCGGAACGGTCCAAGCTGGAGGCGGGAGCATTATGGTCTGGGGAATGTTTTCCTGGCATTCTCTAGGTTCACTGATCATTGTGGAAGGCACAATGGATCAATACAAGTACGCATCTGTCCTTGCGGACCATGTTCACCCCTACATGCGCATTGTTTTTCCTCAGGATGATGGCATCTTCCAGCAGGACAATGCGAGGTGCCATACAGCTGCCAGTGTACGTGCGTGGTTCGAAGAGCACCAGGATGAGTTTACCGTCCTCCCCTGGCCAGCAAACTCACCTGACTTAAACCCAATCGAGCATCTGTGGGACCATCTCGATCGAGTTGTTCGCGCCATGGATCCTCAACCGCGTAATCTAGCGCAGCTGGCCACGGCATTAGAGTCGGCATGGCTCAACATCCCAGAGAACACCTTCAGGGACCTATGTGACTCTCTTCCTGCACGTCTCGCAGCAGTCCGCTCTGCGAAAGGTGGTTATTCTGGCTTTTGACAGATGGTCACATTAATGTGACTGGACTGTGTATAACGGCACTTTCTTAGATTGGTCCTCTCCAAAACCAATGCATATCTCTAATACTGGTCCAAGCTAATGGATACATCTGTTGGTGATATGATAGATAGATCTGTTTCTCTTCATCACAATTTATTTAGATTATACAGCAAATGTTGGCAATGGATTTCTTACTATCAAAACTGTGTCACTGCCAGACCATTTGAGGGCATCTGGACTTAAAAACACACACCATGAAGATACAGAATAACTGTGAACTGTGGAAAACCAATCTCTGTTTAAAACACCCAGTAATCAATAATATGACTTCAATAAACAACATTAAGTAGTCTCTTTATTTGTGGGCAAAGAGCAAAACTGACTTTAGCTTTTCTTCTACAATGGGAACCCCACATAAAAACACTGAAATCATTTTTGTGTTGAGCAATTAATAACATATTTTTATGTTACAGTAAATTAAACCCAAATAATAATTTTCACAGAATATTAAGAAGAAGCTACCTATCTTTACATGTAGAATTTCTAGAAACATTTAAGAATGAATTAACAGACTTAGACTGCATTTGATGTCCAGTTGATTCAAGAATTGCTTGTTTAACATTTAGTATTGGGTTAAAAGATCAAGTTCGTAGTTGCACAGTGAAATATTAATTCAGTAGGCTTTTATAAATAGCATACATACAGGTCTGCACATACAGGTATTGTACATTTTACTTAAGCATAAAAGATATTTAACCGATTGGTATTATTGCTCCATGGAAAACATATAAAAATTTAGATATTTATAAAACTATCTGATTTTTGCATTCACACTATTTCCATAAAATCCTCTACCTTCTTTTGAGAAACCTGATAAATGACACACACATATATGTATCAGAAAAGCAGTCCACAGACTTTATTTTCATAAATTTGATTCTATATATATATATATATATGGTGATCAAAATTTATGGAAATAAAACCTGTAGACAGCTTTTCGGAACATCCCATACATATGCACAAGCAAGATTAAATATTTTTATATAATAGAAATTTTTAGACCTTTCAAGATTGTTCACGGCTATTAAAATTCAACATGAAAAACATGATACCTGAAAAATCTCACATATGTATTTAAATTTTTTTCCAATAACTTGGCAACATATAAACTCAGAAAAAAAATATTAAAAAAGGCGTTACCATAATAATTGTGCAAAAACTTTGAAAAGAAAGACATTCGACATATACTGTTCTTGAATTCAGAAAAGAATGTTTCCAAATATAGTATACAATGGACAGCAATAAATAACTATAGTATTTAAATAACTATATGCACTGTATTGTTTCATTACTATGTACATATTTTTAAATATCCCATTTGCAATCGCTGTAGTTTAATGACTTTCTTTAATAAATATTTAATTCTAAATTTCATATGTTTGTTTTTCCATTTTCACAAAAAATTCAGAGATTGAATGTAATTGTAATGTATCTGTGTTTCCTTGCCTCATCCTCTCTCACACACTATATATATAATTTCATGTTATAAAAATTAGCATTTATCACATTATCAAGTAGATGACATTTTTTCATAACCTATCTCCCATAAAATAAATGCTGGAAAAATTCATTTATCCTTCTCTCTTCAAGGCTTTAGTTCTTAGAGGGCCAGAATCCCTCATAGCTAACCAATTTTTGTCATGATTCAAATTCAGGCTACACTGTCCAGCTAAATGTTTAACAGTTTTATTACTTTGGCTACTGATAAGGTTAGGAAACACAACTACTTTTGAGCAAAACCTGAGCAACAAATTCATATCTCAATATACAACCATAAAATTGTTGCTTTTTGCAGTCAGTACAATGAAAAGCCAACTTAGAAGAAAGGTGATGCACATGCAGTTATCACCATAACGTCAGAGGATACATTAAGGGCATACAAAACATGAAGAGTCAGATTGTGCAGTGCAAGGCAACTTAAAAAAGAAGAAAGGAAGGTGCATTTCCATGTATTCTTCTGCAACTGATAATGAGATTGTATGTGCCACATGGACACATGAAAACATCAGGATGCTTCAATACGCTTTAGAATGAGTGGCAAGCTTGGTGAGGCATAGTTTGATGTCTGTTGCCTAACAGTTTGTAATTGATAAAAGTGTTGTTTTGTGAGTTTGGAAAGCCTATTGGAAGGCTTTCCAAACAACAGATACAGTAAAAGTTTGGGTGGTCAGCCAAGAAAAACAACGGTGACTGATGACTGATATATTGGCCTGCAAGCAAAGAGAGATTGAAACCAGACAGCAGGCAACATTGCTCAACAGCTGCGCACAGCAGCCAGACAACAGGTTTACTGTAGCCAGACAATTTTATAAAAATGGCTTATTCGCCCACTATCCTGAATGCTGCACATCCCTGACAGCAGCCTATCAGCAACACTGTGCCGTGCAGAACATAAAGACTGAACAACTTATCAGTGTAGTCACATCCTCTTTACTGTTAAGTCATTTCAGTCTGACAAACAATTCTCGATGCCAGATGATATAGAGAAACGTAAGGGCATGCTTTCATCCCTATAACATCACAGTAAGAGATCATTACAGTGATCCTCATGTTCTTTTATAAAGAGGAATTAAGATGAATGGACAGATGGAGCTTCATATTTTTGACAGAAGTTCACTCTATGGCAGACAGTTATTGTGATGAAGTTAAACTTTCCCCAAGAGATCTTTTCCGAGATCTACCCTAATTTAAAACCCTCTGAATATGGGTGAGACACTTCAGGGAGATGCCTGGTGGCACAATCTTACTCTCTAGAGAACCCCAGACAGTTGAAATAAATGTTGAAGAATGGTAAGTCTTAACCCAAGAACTGTTAGATAATATAGTGATGAGTATCGATAGATGGTGCAATGCAACCGTTGCAGTTAGGGGAGGTCATATCTTTTTTAAGACACTTTGGTTTGTTGTTCTTACTCTTGATCAGACAGTTTTTTTGTACCAATTCAATTCTGTCAATAAGTATTCACTCTATATTGTATAAATACTATTTATTTTTTCACTACTAATCTTTCTGCAGTATGAATTTTATCCCCCCTAGCTGATTTTTTGCAGAATCAATGCAAAAATTATGAAAGTTGCTTAAGTCTCGTACACTAGTATAGCTGAAACATTTTAGCTGCAATTAAGCATACAAAAATAAATAAATAAATAAAAATTCAGTGCAAACTGGTAATCAGATCATTTTTTATAAATGTGCAAATAAACCTTAAATTAAATTATTCTTCTTCAAATAACATAAAATGAAAATATTTAAGAAATAACCTAACACAATAAATATCTTGCCCATTAATATTTGAATATCCTCCAATTACAGAAATTCCTCTGGGAAAGCAAAATAAAATTTTAGCTAAATTTCCTGCCTTCAGCAAATTACTTTCACACACTAAAAAAAAATCCTATTCATGATCATAATATGCAATAAAACACAGTTACTCAACCTACATGATTAGTAACGTAAACCAGAAGCAGCCGAATTAAAAGTTTGTTGAGCTGCTTGAGTAGCAGCAGTAGCAGCAGCATTCTGGACATGTGGATTACGCATTACACCAGATGCAAGTTCTTCTTGGGCTTTTGCAAAACTGGCAGTGGTTCCTCTGTACATTCGGTGTATCTAAAACACATTTTAATATTTTTATTTCATCAATTTAAGAATACATTTCAATTTAATTTATCAATTAAATAATATTTCTTCAACAAAAATAAATAATTACACAAAAACACTTATAAGAATTTCAGTTGGATTGTATTGTCAAGTAAGATGCAGATTAGGTAAGATATGCTTGTGCTTTTCCTGAGAAAGAAAGTAGAGGGGAGGAAAAAAAAGGGACTAAGCAAGGAATTTAAAAAAATGGCAAAATAGAACAACTTACATGAAGAAAGTTGGCAAAGTGCTCTTAGGTTGGCACAAGCAAATTGGTGTAAAAATACAACAGCTTACAATTTTGCCAGTTCAGAATTATATATTATTTTCAAGAAAATAATCCTGATGTGGAATAATGCATATTTTAATCCAGCCTTTTGTTAAAAACACAAAATGTTAAGCAATGTTAAACCTTTTCAGATAATAGCCATATCTGTGTGGCATACGTGAACTTGCTTAAAGAAGCAGACATCACAAAAATATCTGTTTCTGTATGGAATGTTCGCCTATTAATTATAATTGTGCTTCTTAACAATATTAGCATTAGACTTTTTGTGTGGGGCTCTTATTATTATTATTATTTTGGGAATATAAACTATTTACTATTTTATCTCCATTTCCTTTTTCCTTTTTTAATAAGATATAGAGCTACAATTCTAAATGTAAACAAAAGTTCCCTTCCTCCCTTCAGAGCACGACAGTATAGACCAAGAGTCGGCAACCTTGTAGCTGTGGTCTGCCAAACCAATCTAATAATATGATTCATGGTGCTGCACAGTAAGAAATATTTGAAACAATTCAATTCGTGCAACAATGCATGCGGAGTCAGGAAATTGAGGTCAAAAAAGACCTAAAGTTTTATTATATATTAAATTATGCATCATTTAAAGGTATTTATTAATATAAAATAAACAAAATAAAACATAACTATTCAATCAATATAAATAGAAAATTTAAATTATGCATATGTATTATGTATCGTTCAAACATATTTATTAAAATAAAAAATAACATACAATTACAACATAATAACCAAACAAGGCATGCAACATCATTCACTTCAGTATTTTCATCAAGAGCAACGCTAAATGAAACACATTCTTGTAATCCAGAATTCCGTTTTGTTACATTTTCTGCTATTTCAATTATTTGTCTTTGAATATTTCATGCAGAAGCCGATATTTCTTGAATTCGATTTAACATTGTTTGTAAATTTGGTAAATCGCTGAACAATATTTCAACACTTTTTTAACATTTATCTTTTAATATATTTGCTATCTGTGAAAGTTTTGCCTTTTGCAACTACACAATGAACAATTACGAAACTACATTCATTGCTTTAGGTTTAGTTCCAATTGTTTGACAAAAAAAAATTTTCTCCTTACATAACTTGAAATTTCTCATCAGAATTCTGAAATATGGACTTATGTTCAGTTTGAAAATGACTTTGTATACTTAATGTGTGATATATGAAGGTTTGCGACATAGCACACATACAACATGATTCTTTTTATGTACGTATATAGAAACATTCATCCAAGAATCTTGAAAACTAGGAACATCAGGCTTTGTTTCTTTAGAGGACATTTAATTAAATATGTAAGTATGAATTGTCACAATAATTAAACAAAATACAATTTTCACAATAAAAACTAATAAAAGTAACCTATAGTGCACGACATGCATCAATTGAAATTATACTCCACAACACTTGTGCACCGGCACAATGAACCGAATGAAAGGCGAGAAAATGTGTGAGGCGCGAGATGGGTCAATGTAGAGAGGAGAGACAGGGTGATATATCTTTATGTGATAACTTTATATAGTGGTGTAGAGTACCATTGAGAATTGTACTGGCTGCCAAATCTGGCACATGTGTCATAGATTGCCGACACCTAGTATAAACTATAGGCAGGTGTTAATTTTCATTCGTCATTTCAATATCTTTTTATTTTAAACTTTTCTGTTCTTATTTTTTTAATGTCCCAACACCTCCAGCGGCATCCAGCATTAGATATCAGAAAAGATATATTAAAATGAAAGTATGATGGAGATATTATTTGTTAAAAGGATTTGGGGGGGGCAATGAATATATAATGATAAAACTGGCTTCATAATTAAGAATGAGCTTTAAGAGATGAGATGTAAATTTATGAATTTGACTGAATGCTAGTGATATCATGTATCATGTGTTAACATCATTGCTGGTTTTGAAGCCATGCACAGATCAGTAAACTCTGCCCATCTGTCTCTGTAATCTTAATTCCCTGCAGGGAAGGCCCTGTTACCTTGCTTCGGCCTCATTTGTTTATATATTGGTGTGAGTGTAGCACTTGTATCTTGTTAATTGTCAGGAAGTTTTTTGTTGAATTATACAACCTCAAACTAAGAGGCTAAGATTAACAAGTCAGAATTTTAGATTCATATTCTATAGAACTTCCATGTACTAAAAAAAGCATATGAAGTTTTCATGAATCATGCACACTGCAGTATATGCAACAAAGATTTCTCAGTTGCGTATGGCAGAAAGGATGACTGTAAACGACACAGGTTTTCTCAAAAGCTTAAAGAAATTGCTGCCGTAAAATATAAAGAAGTAACAAATTTCTGCATAAATGATGATGAAACTGACATAAAAGCCAAATACTATTTTGTTCAATTTTTAATTGAACATATCTACCGATTTCAGTTTCGGACCATTCCAAAAAGCTTTTCAAGGCAAGGTTTCTGGATTCTGCCATAACAAAAAATTTAGTTGTAGCCATACCAAAAGTGCTGCAGTTTTGAAAACGCTTGCGGAAAGTGCTGTTGCTAAAATTGTAAAATCAGTATACAATACATCATTTATTCAAAGTACAGATAGAAGTAATAATAACAAAGTATACCCTTTGATTGTGACATATGATAACAAAGAAAAGGACTTCATTGATTTCTATTTTAGAATGCAAGAACAGTAATGAAGATGGTATTTTTAATTGCATAAATGATTATTTTATTTGCAACGGTTTAAAATGAAAAAAATTGCTAATATTTTCTTCAGACAGTGCTAGTAATATATTGGAAAAATTTAAAGGTGTAGTATCATTTGTCAAAATGCATCAACCATAATCATGAAAGATTCTCTATGCCACCTTTTGCTTATAGCTGGGAGGAAAAAACTGCTGAATAATTAATTGGTTTACAAATAGAAATGTTATTAATAGCTATATATTTTTATTTAAAGGAAAATTCAAAATGGAATCACAGCTTCTAACTTGCTGAACAAATTTTGGGACAAAATGCTCAATCTCATAAAATTTTGAAATAATGCAGTACAAGATGGCTTCCTCTTTTAACAAAAATTTTGGAAAAGTGAGATGCTCTGATTAATTTTTTTCGTGATCAACCAGAAAACAATGAGAATGAAGGCAAGAGATCATAAAAAACATTAAAAAATGTTACAATCACAAATCACCAAATTGCATTCATTGTTTTTGCAGCATGCTTTGTTATTGTTTACAACAGTAAATGCTAATTTGCAATAGCAAGCTTCTTATGTACATAAACTGAGACAAGAACTTGCTGAAGTTTAATGAATTTATTTATTAGATTCATAAAACCATCAGCAATTTCTGAAGACTATGTAGTTAAGTAGTTGTGACTCTGGCATCTGTTCTACTTCAAAGGTGTAATAAAGAAAAGAAAAATGGAAATCTAGTAACTAGTATTGAAACATGTTTATATTTAAAAAATGCCTAGCAGTGAAGTGAATTTTTTTTTAATTCAGTGCACTCTTTATTTATTTATTTATTTTTGTAACTGCATATTCATGTATGATAGATAAACTTCCTCTAAATGATTCATTTCTAAAGCATGCTGAAGAACTGACATGAACTCCAGAAATGAAGCTTCATTTTATTCTGTTCACCTCTCCTAGGGATCACAGTGCCTGTATTAAATGTGATGTAGAAATCCCCCCCAACAACAATTAATCAACTTACCAAAAGCATGGTATCACATTATTATATATCTATATGAGATATGGAGGATAACATTCCTGATTAATGCCCTAAGTCTGCCTTTGCTTTTAATGCATTTACTTTTTTTAAATTTCATTTTCATGTACTTTTTTTTCCCCCATAATGGAGATTGGTGCCATTTACATTTGTACTTCATTTTAAAGTTAAGCATTCTGATACTGTGAGTGATAATGTATACTTACCTCAATTCATTCAATTTTATTCAACAGTTTCTGAGAAATCAGTACTTTTGTGCCCTTAAAGATAAATGTGGATACCTGTGAATTAAATTTATACACAGTATCCAAAATTTCAGACACTGGATCTAATAAGTACCGAAATTCTCAAGATTACTAAAACACATGTCTTCAAAAGACCCTTCAGCAACATACATTTCAACCAGTACTTTTAAAGCTTTTTTTTTTTTTTTTTTTTAACTTTTCCTTTGAGTTTCCTTAGCTTAACCAAAACTGCACTTTTCAATTTCTCAGCAATGGAAAACTGGCTATTATAAAGTCCAAATACCAGCTTAGAAAGTAAAAGAATCTTGATATAAGGTATGGTGAGTGTGAGAAGAGGAGTTCTCTCGAGGAAAGTGGGACATCTTCACAAAGACATTTAGTGTGTGGTTTCTTACTTATACAATCCATATACACACCAAAATTAAATCCTTTCACACTTCTGGTCAGACATTTATGTGTTTTAATTTTTATTTACAGCTAGTAGAAATGTTAAATATATTTGAAGACCTTTTAGAGTTTGTTATTATTATGAACCTGTTTTAAAATCTGACATGTTTATAGTAGATATTTTTTCTAATTAAAAAACTGAATTTCTTGGATGCTGCTAATAAATGTCATTCTTCAGGCACTGCCAAAAAAAGAACACCAGGTTTAGAATACTCAAATCTAATAAAAAAAAAATAAAAAAAAAAAAAAAAAAAAAACTACATGACTTTATAAAACTGTTACTGAAGAAAAAATGATTACTCTGAAATTCAATTCTGAAATCACAGACAGTCTAGAGCACATAGCGCATTCCCTTATATACACAGTCCCTGAACTTTTAAAATCCAACCATGCATACACAAATATTCCCTTTTTACCATATAAAATAACTATGAATATTGTGAAAAATAAGATTAAAAGATGAAGTCTTACCTTTACAAGCATATAAAACGAAACCATAGCATCAATAGCCCATAAGAATCCAATGAAAATGACAATGATCCCAACTGTGTAGACACTAACTGTATGTTCACCACCTTGGCTTAGCATGGTAATTCCATTCAACAAACCACTAAAGAGATGCATTACTGTTACATGTTTACATTTTAAAATCTCAACAATATTTTGCCAAAACAAATACATATGTTCTGCTAAATAATGAAAAGATGAACTATTTGATTGTAAATAATGATGACAAG
The DNA here is from genome assembly GCA_000611955.2 of Stegodyphus mimosarum. Classification (NCBI taxonomy): domain Eukaryota; kingdom Metazoa; phylum Arthropoda; class Arachnida; order Araneae; family Eresidae; genus Stegodyphus; species Stegodyphus mimosarum. The sequence continues at coordinate 24,876 of KK118735.1, read as the reverse complement.
GAATTATTCAAATACGCATAAAAGGTCATCTTCAAAATACAGACATTAAAAAATTAGAAAAATAATTTTCATTTCAGGTTGAATTGTAAATTAATTTTATGCATATATTAAATCAAAATTTTCTAACACTAAAATAATGAATTTCAATTTTAATGAGATTAATTAAAAATTCATTTATAGGTTTAAATAATAGCACAATTTTAATCTCCATGTTTAATTTTAATCTCCAAACATGTTTTAACACGTTTTGATGAATGATTTTTCTCAGATTTTACGTACTAATGAGCAAATGCAGCTTCTTTCAGATAAATTCTGATTTGTAAGAAACTAATTTACTGCTCTAATAACAGTCTCATTGAAAATATCTATCACGGAAGAGCAAATTGAGCATTTCACGCTTTAAAAGTATAAAAAAATGCAATGATGATGTCCAGTAGCTGATAGTCAGATTTTCTGCTACCTAATTCGAGAGGAACTTTCTTGGAACGGCCAGCTATGGCCAGGAGAGACAACAAAGGCTGTTTGCCTTACATAGGAATTTCACTCTGCACCAAAGAGAAAAAATATCTGAGAACTTTACTATCTGACTAACAGACAAGAACTTCAGACGACTGTTCATCATCTGGCTTTTTTTTTTTTTCCCCTTTCTTAAATCAGGGTTGCCACTCAAACAGGAGAATGAAATTCCCTGACTTTTTCAGGTATTCCAGGTGTGTTTTAAGAAAATTCCAATCTATCCGCGTAATGCACTTTTGCTGTGCTAAGCAGTAAATTAATTATGGTACTACTTGAAAACACAAAAATTTGCCAATTACATACGACTTTTTAACTATAACAGTTGTTTTCTTCACTGAAGATTGCGATTAGACTCTGTCCAATCCGGATTAGAAAATGTTTTTTTTTTTTTTCCAGACATTTTGCAGCTAAACGAAAGAAAGAAATCTATTTAGTGATATTTTTTTAATAAATTTAGGTATTTTATATTTATTTAGCATACTTAAGCAAAAATTATGTGCATTAAATTTCGTGATTTGAAAATATTATTTACTAATAATAAATAAATTTAGAGGGAAGAAGGAACATTAAATGATATGAATAACATTAAAATAATTAAAAACTGAATTACAATAATCAATGATATTTTGGCGAATATAATTATATTATTCATATATAATTATATTAATATAATTAATATATAGTTAGCCTAGACGACTGATTACTATTTTTTTTTTATTATTATTTTACTGCAACATGCATATAAGGCATTTATTTAAAAGGAAAAAAAATATGTTTAAAAGATTTTGCGGTAAAATCTTACTATACGCTACGGCCTAGGCCGATTTTGAAAATTGCTGCCAGCACCAAAATGACCCGTTTACTGCTCATCATAATGTCGCCAAATCCCATGTGTACCGTACATGGAGGTTAGAATAGTAGAATATATACAGACCATTCTAACCTACCATATACTGTGATTAAACCGATTTTGTTTTATACAAGAATATGTATTTTCTTTAGTTCAACATGCACTGCACATGCGAGTCTCTAGATTCTCGAGGTTACTGGAAGCCAAAGCTTTTGGAAACTTGCTGTGTCTTTCTAAAAGACAATTTGATTGGAGTTGCGAAAATTGGCCCTCTGCCAGCCGCCCGTATGATGCTGACGCACATCGAGAAAGGGATCGCTTCCAACGTCGACGTGAAACTCACGTTTTTTTTGGGGGGGGGTTGCTATATAAAATTCCCTGACTTTTCGATTTTGACTAAAATATTTAAATTCCCTGACTTTTCCCTGAATTCTTTGGTCAATCTTCGAATTCCCTGACTTTTTCTGGTTCTCCCAGTTTTCCAGGTAGCGTGGCAACCCTGTTAAATCTAAAAAGAACCAAAAAACATCTTGTAGATTATTTGCATACAGAATTAAATGTTAAATACATTAAATTTGCTACCTCCCTGCTTTGTGTAAACTACCTACAAGCTGATTTCTTTATGAATGGCATTGAAAAGCCTAGTACAGTGTTGGGAAAATGTTGTCGATTCAGAAGGAGAATATATATTTGATTAAATTACCATGCTACTTATTTATTTCTTCAAAACATACTTAGTTGACCAGATATTTTATTCCTCAGCAAATCTAATAAAGACACTAAAAATTAGAACAACAACTGCGGGAAAAGGGTACCGAAAATTGCCATGCAGATATACATTCATTCTAAGTGGTATAAAACTGATGTTGAAATAAAAAACTTCACATCCTTTCTTAACCAAAAAAGACAATATTAATAGAAAAAAAAAACATAAAAAATCAATCCTTTCTAAAAGAATTCAGAACATCTTTCAAAATTGCTGCAGCATTTGCAGGAAAGCAGCCATGGATGGTAATATATTGGTGGTATATTGGCAGGTGTTGTCTTATATCCAAGTATCAAAAGATTTTGTATAAATGCAGTAATAACTAATAAACATTTTTATATTCAAGAAAAGTTGTTATAAAAATATAATTGAAAAGAAATTTACATACCAAGCACCCATTTTTGGAATGCCAACAGCATAGATAACAGCAACTATAAATTGGAAGAAAAATACAAAGAAAAACACCATGAAGTTGAATGAGCTGTCTGACCTAAATTAGAGAGAATATATTTTACATAATGCATTTATGATATTGGAATGCATAGAAAGAAGCAAAAAGTACTTTTGTAAAAACTTTACAATTTCTTTGCTGCATATTTAATTTTAAAAAATGCATTCCTGAAAATGTAATAATGGAACTTTCATGATTCAAAATTTGTAATACTGATAAAAATATTCTGCATTTGTCATATAT
>KK118735.1:812-15876 GCA_000611955.2 Stegodyphus mimosarum | reverse complement strand
ATTTTTTAAATTTTTTTTTTTTTTTTTTTTGAGAAAGTCTTGCTTGAACTGTTGAATGACCAACAGATTCAGCAGTTTTGTTTCATGATATGTAATTCCAACATAATGAGATCCTAGCCCATTTTAGCCACGACACTTGAAAACACTTAAATACAACATAACCAGATGCAGTGGTTCCATTCATTAATGAGCAAGGTTGTCGCCTCTGTCTTGCCTGGATTTTTAACTCCCAAGATCACATGAAAGTTTGGTGTACAATACATTCATAGACAGTTCATAGACAGACAGAGGGAACTTTTTATATGTATCTACATAGCTACTACAGCCTTACACGAGACATCTGGAATATTTCAAACTGCCAATTCCATGAAGTGCCAATGTCAAACCTGTCTTGTAGCCAGTGGCTGAACACCTCTTATGACCTCTCTTAATATTCTAGCTGTACACTTCGATTAATATAGTAATGCTCACGTTCCCTGCACACTTGTGCATGACAATGGCATTTCGACCCTGCAATGCTGTCTAATCCTACTTTGCCCGAGTACCCTACACCTCCTAGAAATTTATATACATGGTTGCAAATCATTCTGTGTGACTACACAGAGCTCATCTAGTGATAAATAGACAATGAATTACTGCAATTAGAAATGCCAGCTGTTTGGCAGTGGTTTTCAAAGAACTCCAAGCTGGGTTGCCACTTTGGCATAGTTCATTAACAAGGTTTTTGGTGCCATTTAAATAATGAGAGCCATAATAATGAGGAAGCATCAGAGAAGTTTCAATTGATAATCCAAATCAGCACACAAAATAAGTAATTAAAATATAGTACAATTCAAATCCTTATATTCCATAAAGATCATTCATTTTAGTTAGCTAAATAATTAAATATACAAATAATTTGATATGCATAATATATCAAAGACCAAAACTATGAAACTAAAAGGGCTAAAATGCAAGAATATACCAAATTATATTCATCTTAGAATTCAATGAAAAAATTCATAAAAATTTCTAAATTAAAAAAAAGGGGGGGACACATACCTGAAAGCTTTATACAGTGGTCGAAACCAGCACACAAAAGACATTGGACTGAACAGAAAGAAAATTAATATTGAAATACCAAATGTACTGCCTTCCCCATTTGCTATAAACAATGCAAGTGCTCCCAGCATATTCAGAAACAGAAGGAATGAATAAACTGAAATAAAAATAAAGAAACATACATATTTAATATACAATGACATTAATTACCTAAAAATTTAGAATTTAGCTAAATAAATTAGTTAATGCAATATAATGCATATATTACCATAAATCTAACATTCATGAAGTGAAGAGAAATTTTATCTTCCAATTTTAGAATCAATTGCATTGCTGAAGGAAATGACATGATTTAAAACTTAAGAAATAAAATATGGGATAAATAACTATCCCAGCTGAACAAATAATTTTCCAATTAGCTGCTTCTACAAAGGTTCCGTAATAATGATAGCCTGTTACACTAGAGATTCATATACATATAGGATTAATATAAATTTATACAGAGATATAACAATAAATATGCTGATAGATCACGAATACTGAATAAAATCACATATGAAATATAGAAAAGCTTTTTTAGAAGAAGGGGGAGTAAAGATCTAGATAAAAATTCAATTGTAAAAATATCTTTCATCAAGTCCAAAGAGAATTTGCAAAAAGCATCAAAACCATTACTAGCAAGATGGAGCTACATCAGATGAAGAAACCAATAATGAGACTCTCAAGTTATATGGGAAAAAATAAGTTCCCAATTACATGCAAGGAAAGCATTACTTCTCACATTTAAATTACGCAAATTCCAATCTTGAAGAAAGATTATCTCAAATCTTACCACATAATTTGTGAGAACTGATGCAAAATGTTTTGCTGAAAGTAGAACTGACTATGCCTTTAAATTGACAGCTTAAATTAATAACATTAAAAATTTATTAATTGCATTTTTAAACTTAATTTAAAATGCATACTTTTTAAAAGCCACTCTCTACTGAAAAAAAAAAAAAAACTCGGAACTCCTAACTGCATGTAATTCTTTACTACAGTCGAGTTTTCCCAGGCAAGCGCAACGTTGTTAAAGGTCGTCTACAGCTAATTACATAAAAGTATGGACAATAACAAATGCTATTTATGTACATATTACAATATTCCCACAATGTAAATAAATATAATATAGTTAATAATTTAGACACAGAAAGACATTAACAATTGCAAAATTGTTTTGATTAGATGTGCAATTTCTGTGAAATTTTTATGACTGATTACCAAAGCAGATCCAAGTTCTTCAAAGATAAATCCTGACATTTGCTTCAGTGCACTACCAGGCTTCATGTAATATGAAGAGAAGCAGGTGGTTACTATTATCAAAGTAAGATAACTCAAACACGTTATTATGGCACAGCTTACATCTATGTTTGAAATGCATTCTTTGAGATGGATGCAGAGACCCCTGTGTCAGCCCATTAAAACTTCAGTCATAAAATATATAGACCATTATTCCTGGACCATTATGAATGCCTTTCCAAATATTCCATTGATGATCTTTTTTTACATACCAAAATCAACTAGGAACAAGATTTTAAAGAAATTGTCAATATGTGAACAGAATTTACCACACGGACTTAAACATCTTCTAGGTCAAATGAAATATACTGTAAGGGGATATGTCACTATTCTCAAACTGGCAGCCAATGCCAGCAAACAACTTAAAGCTTGATTGTCAGAACAATGTGGACACATCAATACTAATCCTGCAAGTGGCCAGACCTTCCTATGTTTCTTATGAAGTTATTTACTCTATGCACTGTCACAATTAATTTTGAGATGTTCCCAGTAAGCTCATTTTTTGATGAAAAATGTTTCTTATGCAGATTATTTTTATGCCATTTTCCAGTTCACAATATAGCTGTTCTCTTCATCAAATTACAACAAAATACACTTAAAGCCCAACTATCTTGCATTCAAGTAACTCTTTTCTCCCCAAAAAATTAAGCAAATGAGAGACTTGTAATAATAATAATAATAACAACAATAATAACATATGTCTGCGCTTTGTTAAACCATTACAAAGCACATGCATTATTATTTTATTATTATTATTAAAGCACACATTGTCACCAGTTTGATAGAGTGGCAATAATGGATAACAGTGATGTCACAACACAATCATAACATCTTAAATCTTGGTTTCATGTAACTGATCAATTCTCAATAAACCAGCTTAGTTTTTGTAAAAAAAATGTAAGTTACTTGTATTTCCCCTTGCATTTTGAAAAATGATTAAAGTTTGGAATCTGCCTTCTACAGAACAGCAAGTAGTGGAGTATTTTTAACATTGCAGAATCCTGCCATCAACAGCAGTATGAGTTAGGCATCCAGTCAGACAAACCATAGATTTATGTTCAAAAACATTTGTCACAATACCTTTAAGTTCATGCACATGAATCTTGAAATGTGCTCAGAAATTAAAGTAGTATACACACTGGTAGAAAAGGAATCAAATTACAAAATGGATTTTTGGAATTTTGGAATTCATTTTGGAATTATAATAAAAAAATTGCCACTTATTCATTGCCTTTTGCCCAGCTTTTAAGGTTTCAGGAATAAAATCCTTGCTTACTTGGAGAATTAATGGGGACTATATGTCATTTTATTTGAAAATGAATAAACAACTGCAATGCAAAGTGGATAGTTATAATAAGGGGTTTAAAATTTTTATATGCTATAATTATAACTTAAGCCTACAGATTATCTAACTAAAGAAAGGTCTAATAACTAAAGAAAGATATATCAGTGTAACTTATGCCTACAGATTATCTACTTAAAGAAACATTTAATAACTAAATAAAGATAGCTAACTAACTAAATGTTCGTCAGAACTTCTGCCAGAATAGTGTCACAAGTTTAGCGACATATCTGCCCCCTTTGATAATTGACAGGATTTCATAATCAGATGTGTTTTACTTTTGTATGTTTAAGGCCTACAAGATACTTTGCCTTTAATATCTGAAATGTAATTTTTCAAAATCTTGCATTACTTCAAATATTAGCTGTTGATATTCAGATTGGTAACAAAACAGATGATTGTATTTTATAAGTATAGATGGGAAATTTTTGTCGTGCATTTGGCTTTTCTACCATGATATTTATTTTCTATATATTGAACTATGTGGAATTTTCACATATCCTGCATTTTGCATTTCCGGAGTTTTCTGGATAGTTGAGTTTTTACTGTGCTTACAATGCAGTTGAAAAAGATTTCCTCCCCCCCCCCACTTCAATTCATGAAAACCATTGTAACCGAAGTCAAAATTAATACAAAACACTGAAAATTTTTATAAAAACAAAATATTTCAAAAAATCAAATAAAACCTAAAATTTAAAAAGTCTTCCCCTTCTTCAATACAAGTTGACATTCAAAGGAAAATTGTAATACTTTTTTTCACATTCAAGAAAGTGAAAGAATCTAAGACAAACTGGACTGTATAATAAAGTTTCCTATGTCTGATAACATACAATATACATAGTGTGGTTACATGTACATCTGATAATTTAGAAAGTTTTTTATATTACTTACATATCCACATATAATACATAAGTCTGACAGTTCTCTGATATGCATTTGGAATTTCAACTGATATATCTTGATAAAAGCAAGGCCCAACACAACATTTTGCTGGCAAAGGAGGCCAGTTCTTACCACTGCCTGAAAATAAATGAACATAAATCTCAATTAGAAATAATCTCCTCAGATTTCAGTAAAATAAAACACATAAACATTGTTTTTATGAATAAAATGCAGTAACTTTTCATGACAGATTAAAAAATTAATACGAGGTAAATTGAACTCATTGACTCCCAAAGCAAAATCAGGTAAAATACTCTGTCAGGCTATTTTTTAATTCTGCCACTTTCTTGTCCTATTTATCCTAAAAATTAGTTCAGTACCTAGCTTTATTTTCACATAAATAATTATTACTCAAAAGTTACTACACCAAAATATATATTAATATCATACAATTAAGGGAAAATGCTTCCAGAAGCTGGAAACCAAAAATACGGAGCAACTTTTAGAGGCCATAGAAATAATTTCAATACATAAATCTATGTGTTTGTGAAGCACTGGTGACTCAAATGACTTCAAACAATACAAAACCTGTGAATCACATTCAATGCACATGGCAAAAAGTAAGACTGCTGTGAATCGTCAGTTATGCATGCAACAGTCAATGTGCTAAGTGGAGTATGTAATAAGAATACATAACATGTCATAAAATTAAATGAATTTTGTATTTTTGATTCTTAATGTATACCATATATGGAGCCAACACAAACCAATTTAAAACTGTACTATTTTAATGTATGTTAATATATTGGATAATACAGAGAATTCCAGGATTAAAGAGAAGGGCTAGGTCACTTTTTCAGACTCATATATATATATATATATATATATATATATATAAATGCGTGTATCGCATACCTGTATCAGTCTTAATTTTTTCAAGAAATGCAGTAGTACTTCTTAAAGTATGATCTGTTGCTTTGTCGTAATGAAGTTCAACTCTCAAGTACCCAAAAGTCACTGGAATTTCTTCACTAGATATCAGATGTAAAACTTTCTCTCGACTGCATGTTGACTTGATTTAAACACTTTTTTCCACTCTTCTAATAAGTAAGAGAACCCTGTAACAATCACGAAACCCCTTACTGAAACTTCCTTTACACTGATGAAACCAAGTTTGAATACTTTTTTTTTTATTATTTTTGATAATAGACAGACCTATTTTTGTTATAGTCATTTAAATACACCATGCTTTATCAAAGGTAACAATGTATTTCCATTTATCTTCTGCTAAGTTGTTTTTATAATGGGTTCCACAAATTGTTATGCATCAAGCCACAAACATCAGCAAAAGCTGGTGAACATTATGGTTTTTAGCTTGTAATCTTGGTTTATTATTTTATTTATTGTTGCTACAGATGTATTTAGACTGTATAATTGACTTTTCCATTGACGAATTTCCTCGCTACCGACAATTTAATGTTAGAAACAATACATATCTTTTTCAGGTATTTGTTTAGAATCTTTTTCCCCTGCAAAAGTAATGACTGATGGTTTTCCCCTTCAAATTAATAATGCTCTTTATTTTGCACTCAGAAACTTTAATACCACACATTTCACATCATTTTTGAATTATAGAATAGCATACTTGCTAGCCTAAGACACTCAAAAGTCAGATTTTTTTTAAGAAATTGGGAGAATTTTCTGAATGACTAAACATTTTTTTTAAATGGTAAAAGTATACAGAAAAATACATTTCTTAAAAACAGATTAATTTTAAATAGTTACTAATTAATATCTGAAAGTTCAATTCCTATTTTGCAAATGCAAATAGTACAAAAATACTTCAAGGTGAAAAAAAAATTTCATGATTTGTACCTTTTGATAGAAAAATAATACTTTAATCAGTTTTTTCACAAATGCTTTGAACAGTGGCAGATTTTGGTTTCATTAAGAAAGAAATTTTGGTCATAGCAATTGCCATGTTGGCCTGCTTTTGCTAAAAAAGTTTTTTTAATGTGCCGTTACTAATATTAGATCTAAATTTAGCCTTTGTTTTAGTACCAACATTGAAAATCCTTTTGCATTACTATGGGAAATTGTCAGGATGGCCAACATTACTCTAGACAGTTCACTATACTATAAAATTCTATCAGCACCTTTCAGTTTTGTAAGCAAACTGCATTCAGTGCCAATCCTAGCTGATTTTATAACTTTATCCATGTTTTCTAATTGTAAACTTCAAAATTGCAGCTGTAATTTATCAGTTGCAACATCAATATCATTGTCTTTCATAACTAAATGAAGCAAAATTGGAAATCTCTTTTAAAATTATTTTGTATCAGAAAAAGATGCACTTGCTAGAACAGAAACATCTGTAACTTTAGCATATAAAATCACTTCATCATTGATTGGAAATTTCTGTAGTATGTAATCGCGTATTCAGCAGAAGTTGCTTCTAACGTGGAAATAAAACTTATTGTCTTCCTCTGAAAGTTACTTTGTTAGCTGCAGCCTCTAATATCAAAACTTCATCTTTCTTCTGATTTTCTATTTTACCATAAACCACATGATTAGAAGACAAAACAAAGGTTAGTTTGACAAACTTTGATGAAAATGTCTTTAAACAGATCATAATAACTGTTTGCAAGACATGAAGGAATAGAATTCTTCACTTTAAAACTGTTATGAACATTAAATAATGGCAAAATGGAGGGTACAAAAAAATAAAAAGCTTTGTTATGGTCTGTACAACAAACACAAATATTAATTCTTCAAAAAATAAACTTACATTAATCAGAAAATGTTTCCTTTGTAGAGCTCTTTTTAAGGGAACTTTGTATCAGTTTTATGCTTATATTCTTTAGTACTGTTCTGAGAATTGCCAATTAAATTGCTCATAGGTACAGAAAATTTTCTCACACCTATTTTTAACAGTGGAAGTAGTAATTACATCTCCATTTACTTTAAATATTTTATAACTTTGAATACAGCTTTTTACCTTAACTCTTATAAGCACTTACTCCTTCCTTAAAAATTTTAAGAAGTGGGTTCCACTGGTTGAGGATTCTACATAAACTTTTTTTTAAAAGATAGTCAGTATGTACACACATATTTCAAAATTTTTGTTATTTCAGTATTATTTAGCTGTTGGAATTGTTTCAATTTTCATTTGCTTTGCCTTAGCCTTTTCAATATTATCGAACATTTCTTAAAATCAAATTCATCACTGAAAGAAAATGATAGAGACTCAGTTGTGATGTCTGCAGTCTGACTATCCTGATCTGAATACTCCAATTGTTCCAAGAATAATTTCATTCTTAAAAAAAAAAAAGTTCATACATGGCTTTCTTTGCCTTTTAATTTGTTCGCCATCCAACAACAATCTGTGTTTTCGATTGACATATATTGAACCCAGTAAGATCTCATTGTCTAGCAAATTCTCTTTTCTTCATTGACGAAATGATTCCTTCTGTAATAAGCCTTCCATTTCAGAAAGAAGAAGCTTTTTTGTCGCTTGGCTTTTTTGAACAAGCTTTTTTGTGGCCATACATGGTGTAGAAAGAAGAGTTTCCAATTCTGCAAAATCATTCCCCAATCTTTCTGTTAGTGAAATATTAGGGTTACCTACATCTTCCAAAAAACGTTCTTAATTCTAATAACCACTATATCATCACATATGTACTTCCTCATCACGTTGTTTGATCAATAATTGCTCCTTTTTCTGCTCACTTCCTTAAGATTGGCATCAATTTTGGAGTTCTTGCTGCTATTGCTGCTTAAATAAATTTTCCAATGAGATTTTTAAGTAAATGAATCAGTTTAATTAATAATGGCAAAATAGAAAATAACTATTTATTAATGTAAATAGTCCATAAATAAAAGTAACTCAGTTTTTCGTTAAATTTTTTTTTTCAATTCACTTTAATTTCATTTCAAATTTGAACTGTCCAACAAAAACTGAAGTCGGAGTCAATATGTTTTTAGCGACTCCAGTTCCGATTTCCTTTTACCCAAAAATCTTCCTAATTCCAATTCCGACTCCACAGCCCTGTTCAATACCTTGCTTGTTTAGAAATGGCATTTCGAAAGAAGAATAAAAGTAGCAAACAGCATTTCTCATTTCAAATAATAAGTTGCTGTCAAAATTTTTTATTCCAAAACATCTATTCTCCCCCCCCCCTTTATCGAAAGCATTCTAAAAATGTGCAAGCACCATCTGCAAACACATATTGGTTAATTACAATAAGCAATTATTTAAATGTTTTTTTTCTTTCCAATTAAGTCAAATTTAAACTATAAGTAAATATATTACCTGCAGCAGGAGAACTGACAAGTCGAGCTTCTCTAGCCTGCAGCTCATTTGCTTTCCTTTCAAGTTCCTAATGAAACAAAATTCAGCTTTGTAACAAGCAATTAGCACTAAATTACATTATTTCTAAGGCAATTTTCTAATTAACATAACCTACATTTAAAACATACTGAAAATAAAATTTCTGGAGATTACTTCATGGTTACATGCTAGTAATCTAATCCTGTTCAGTACCTTTATAAAATATAAACTTCGAAAATTTCTAACCTCTTACTAATTATTCTCATCAATACAATGAGCTGAGATACTCATCTCTTTCCTCATACCCATGATACTGCCAGACTAAAGCACTGAAAAAATTATGCACTGAGCAGTTCACTTATTGAAGTCTAGAGAAAAAACTCGACATTTTATACCTTAGTGGAAACTTGAGTATGCATTTGTTACAATATATGATTTATAAAGAACAATTTTACAGAAATTTGTTGTTGTTACATATGGCTTTATTAGAAAGATCAATCCAAACATATAAAACAGTTCAAGTATCACACAGGAACAGTGATGTATAATGAAAAAAGAACAAACACTTAAAGTAAGAACCAGAACAACGGGTGAACACGGGAACAAAAATAAAAAGTTAAGCATTTAAACAATGAAAGGAGCATAAGAGATGTAGTCTTCCCAGAAAGTTCATGAAAGTTCTGGCATTCCAGTACAGTTTACTTATCTCACCACATTTCTGAGACTATGTAGTGCTGGGGATATAAGAAGATGCTCTGATACCCGAATTACAAATTTGGCATATACTAGATGGAAAAATGCCAATTTTATTAAGAAGATATGACACGCAATCGTGACCTGTTTTGCAGTCTGAAGTCTGCCAGAGCCTCTTTCAGTTATAGTTTAAACAGCCTCTTTCTGGGGTTTTTGACAACACTTTTTCCAAGTGTTGAATGTTAGCCCAGGATTTGCCTGTTGACTGCCAGAAATTTGTTTGCAATATAAAAAGTTTTCCGATTTATACAAACATTTATTGTTTGTAGCTGTTGCAGAATTACAGCAAACATTCTGGACGATTGCATTTATTACACCATATTCAGCAAAGACTGAACAATGCAATTTTTTTTATTACATATAGAGTTCATACACATTTTTGTGCATCAAAATTAAGATCTTTTAAGGACTCTTAAGGACCATTAATGAAAAAACTGAAGACCTATTAACAAATGAGAACTGAATGAATTTAATTTTAAAGATATTATCTATGCCTGAATTTCACTTTGTAACAACATCCAAAGAATAAAACAGATATGTAAATAGGATGCGTTATTATTAAACATAATTACAAAAAAAATTTGAGAATAAAATCAACTACTTTAATCAAATAGCATTAAATATTTTACACTTACAATAGTTGGACATAAATATATTGTCATTATTTTAATGAAATTTATCAATGTTATAATAATAATAAAAAAAATTTCATATGTACACCACATTACTTCATTGTACGGAATATTAAATTATACGCATTTTTTCTTGCACTTCATTTAAACTTATTGCATTGAATTAAATCTACTATGCCAACAGCACATAAACCCCAATAAATGCACTCTTTAAAATTCACTACATTTGTTTACCATAGTGACACTCTAACGCTAGGTTCAATTAACAGCGCTACATCTCATTCATTTTATAACTCAGAATGCACAAAAATTATGGACATCATCCGAAGAATTATCTAATCGTTGCCACATGTTCTATTCAAATTCTATAATAAATCTAAAACAATGTATAAAAAAATTTTTTTAAAAAAGAAAGAAACAGTTTTCACACATGATTCAGTATTTCTCATTCATTTAATACAGTTCTCACTTTGCAACAAGGCAAAAACACATAAAAACTTAAAATATCTATATTAAAAATTAGGAAGTAAATCTTCAAGTTCCTCGAATAAATCACATAGTTCCTCAAATAAATTTCAGAATGAATTAAGCATGATTTAATTCATAATAATAAAAGAAGGCATTATCTTTGTTATTGCGAAGCTTAGTTTCTTTAGATTGGCATCAAATCTACTATTATGCTAAGTTTCAAATGTAAACAAATATGGCCACTATGATCAAAATAATTACATTTAGCCACACTTAAACAACTTTTAAATTGTTGATAATTCTACAAACATTGCATGCAGGTTAACTAAAGACAACAACTTTTAAATTGTTGATAATTCTAGAAATATTGCATGCAGGTTAATTAAAGATATAAAAACCTTAACCGCAAGATAAAAACAACATAAGTCAATCATTTTTAAAGTAAAAAATGCACACAAACATATAAGAATAAAGAAACTGAGCTCACTGAGCCGAATAACAGAGTGGATATATACATATACATATATCTATATACTTTTGGTGCAGCCGACTGCAACCAAAATAGGAGGTGCACATCTACATGTTATAGAAGTCTTATATACAAAATTGCTACGTTCTAAGGCTACTCGTTTTTGAGTTATGCGAGATACATATGTAAATATGCACAGACGGCATGAAAAAATCTCTTCAGAATCCATTTTAATTCAGTGTTATAATTTTTTTTTCTGAAAAAGAGTCCTTTATTCTGTCCTTACATACAAATATCGAGCAAAAACACTGCTAAATTGCATTCGATAGCAGTCAAAATTGATTTTTTGTTGAAATATGATACATAAAATTTTTCGCGATTACAATACTTCCTTTTTCACTTTGTAAATCGTAGTAAGTAAAAAATCGTCAAAAAATTCACAGATTCAGAAGCGAAAATTTTACATAGGAACTGATCTCAAAATCACCAAAATGTTGATGAGTCACCAAATTCAGAGCTGTTTAATAAAAGAATTCCCATCTCTAAAAGAGCTCTTTATTTTAGAAAAAGATAGAATGAATTTCTAAATGCCTATGTTTCACTTCGTGCCCATAAACTCTAACATCACACCGTAAATAGGAATAAATTCAAATGAAAACCCATGAAATAATTATTGTAGTGAATCACCAGAAATATTCCTCCAAAATGCTGATTCACACTCAAAATCTCAGTCATAAAACAGACAGAAATTTCAAATGATTAAAACTAAGGACCTTCTGCCAATTTGGACCGAAATTAAGGACCAAAAATAGATTCCAAAAAACTTAAGGGCACTTAAGGACCGTATGAATCCTGTACATAGACAATGAAGTTAAACAGAAAATGAATACAAGATTATCAGCATAGCAATCAATAATATCACGGAAATTTTTTAAAGAATACAACTACTTTCTATTGCATTACTTGAGCTGGCTTTAAAACTGAAATAAGTAAAATGATTTATTACTCCTATATTATTGCTCCTACAGTGGCCTTAGTGGCAAAAACAAACAGTTACTGATACATACAAGCAATTATGTCAATACCTACACTATGTAATTTATTTAATATACACATACAGAAGCAATTTAATATAGTTTTATATTTAGAATTTCATTTAATACAATTCTGTATGCAATTAATCTAAATAAACATATACTTAAAATTTATTTTAAACAGACACTTTCTGACAACCACAGTTTATTAATTGCTGCTAATATATCAAGCGCATTATCATGGTCAAACATGTTATCACGATTAAAAGCACCTGCCAATGTGCTTTCTGTGTAGCCATTTTGATAGTCCCCATAAAACAGAATATTTAACACATCCATTCCCATCTACAAGAATACTTGTAGTTGGCAAACAGGGTTGGTTCGCCAGCTATGAAATAACTTGTTATGATCGCCTTACCTTAATGACTAAGTACGATTAACAACACAGTAAATACATGGAATGTTTAGGTGTTATGCTTGTAGGAAGGGACTAAATAATGCATACCGAAATGAATCATTTATTTCTCAAAATGCAGTTATCAGATAATTTATTTCTCAAAACTCAATGAGCTAAATGTTTACAAGGTAAAATCATTTTTAGAGGGTCACTTGGGAAATGTTAACAGGCAGCTCAAATTCTTGTTCAGTGATTAGTGCAAGATTAATGCGAAATAACATATCACACATGAGGAGTTTTGTGTAAATGCACAGAAAGGGTGAGTATTATTTATATAATTCTGAATAGCCTCAGAGCTGCCACAGGAAGACAAAAAATTTCATTAGCCAAGTATGAGTATACTTATGTGAATTGAGTTACTCCTAAAGTAATTTGCTGTATTTTCATTTAAATAATAAAACAAAATAATTTAAAAGCATAAAAATGAACTCAGGATCTCAGCATGTGTGAATGGATATACTTAATCAGCTTTGCCTGCGAATGCATAAAAACAGTAAGCATCGCAAATATTTAGTAATGGAAAACTAAGAAAATGTTCACTTGCTGAAGAAACAAACAGTACACATCAGTGATCACAGATACTGAATGAAGAGCCTGTAACTATTGCTAACACTCTGTTTCTTGCCATGGCCAAAATTTTCCCATTCCTGTTTTTTGTCAAGGCTGCTATAAACTGAAAGTACCAATGGTTTCATAAGATGTAAATATGGCAATCTTTTATTCCCTCCTACTAGCCCTTTATTTAAAAAATAAATAAATAAATGAAAAAGAAAATAATCTGAAAGGTTTCAGGTTTTAAATTACGTCCAAAGGAACTTTTTTTTAACATTTTGTGTGTTGCCTTTATTTCTTAAATATCATGTTCTTCGCACTTAAGCCATAAAATTCAGTTCAAGAGCAACATCACAAAATAATTTTAAATTGAGCATATCTTTAGAACTTATGATACACAGTCGCATGCGCTGGAGATAAAAATGTTTTTTCTGTACAACGTTGCCATTGCTCGCTTTGAAATCCTTGAGTTTGTTAATCAAAAATTCGTTAAAGTTTTACAAAATATGAAATTGATAATAAATCAAATTTCAAATCAGGGCTTCCAGATGCCCATATACACAGCAGGATTACGTCATTCAAAATTCGATGGCTCTCGGTACAATTGTTTTCTCACAATGTGAGAAAAATACATACATTTATACACATTCTTCATTATTTAATTTCTTTAAATATAATACAGGGCTGCAATATTTGGTGGCAACAGTTTGAAAAGTGAACCGACATATAATGTTTTTGATGCAAAATTGCAAAACGAAAACAATAGTTCTTCAGGGACAAAGCCTCTTTGGGGCAAAATTTATAGCAGAATTTATCATTGAAAAGGTTTCTGGTTATTAAAAAAAGAAATTTAATTTACAGAAAAAAGTACATTCCACAAAATAAAAAAGGTTGTGCACAGTTCATTCACAAAATACTTTTTCGATGCTTTAGAACACTAATCATAGATTTAATTTCTATCAAAAATAAGTCAGACTAAAAACAAATTACTTCCTATTCAAATGAAATAAGGCTTTTTTCCTATCCCCCCCAAAAAAATAAGGGAATAACATAGAAATCTTGGATACACTTAAAACTATAGAATTTAGTGAAGTGGCATAACAGCAAAATGAGAATTAAGTCTTTTCTTTGACATTAATTTACACATTTAAAACATTTATTTAGTATCTAGTGAGAAGAGTTTTTATAATTACCTACATACCCCTGAAAAGTATTCACAAGACAGTGCAGTACACCATCAAAATAGGTAACACTTTTAGTTGCCAAAATGTATATATGTGACAGCCCAGGTATACATGCATGCACAGCAGGTGAGAACAAATTTCTACAGTCAAATTCAACTGCCATTTTTGTTTGTTTTTGTTGAATTGAGTGGATTTTTTTCCCTTACAGGATATCACTTAGGACTGTGGAATTTTCCGGCTAATGAAAAAGAAAGCATTGAATTTCTTTAGAAATATAAAATTTTGCCCAACAATCTACTATATTAAAATCTTGCCCGCTAGTCTTCGTACGACGTTAATTAACGGAGATATTAATTAAAAACCGGGCATACGTTAATTACTGCGCTTATTGCTTTCGTTTGGCAACAGCCTCGAGAGTGAAATATGATCTGATTCACCAAGGCCATTCGCCATTAAGAAAAAAGGAGGATAAAATAATGTTAATTTAAAATGCGCGAAAAATTGATATCTCGGGAACTAATAGGCCGATCTGCTTCGAATTTTGAAACTTAAACCTCCCAGACGTTCTAACGAGGTCTCCCG
>KK118734.1:386819-399670 GCA_000611955.2 Stegodyphus mimosarum | reverse complement strand
TCCGACTGCTAGGCGGATGTGCTTTCCATTTACACTACAAAGGCATGCGGTAGGAAGGGAAAAAATGCCTTACATTCTCCTCCATTCAGAGGGCGATCGGGGAGGAGGATACCCAGTTGCCAAATCCTGATGGTGACGAATTATCGTCCGTCACAATTTACACTGGTATGCAAAAATTAAGGACGAAACGGTTTTTTCAACATAACTTTGTGCAAAAGCTTTCCAAATCAACACATTTAATACCGTAAGATCCCTAATACGTAAGGACATGAGTAATGTAAGCAACACTTACTAAAAGAGAAATCAGAGGGATAAAAAGAAGCTTTATTGAAAAAGTAGCATGGAGCGCAATGCGACTGAAGGCCGAAACATCTCTGTGATGGGTGTCCAGCAAGAAACATCCGGTCTTTAATAGGGGATATGATCTCCCCTGACTGCTAGGCAGGTTTCACATCATTTGTGCATGCTGGATATGTGGTTGTTAATGAGCTGTTGAGACACTGCTGCTCGTTCCTCTTGTAGCACCAATCGCAGTTTCGGAATCGTTACTGGCGATAAGTTACGTGCTGCCACGGGTCTCCCTAGTAAGTTCCGTACATGCTTGACGGGATTTAGATCCAGAGACCTTGCCGACCAATCCATGTGTTCAATATCTTCACTCTCCAACAGCTCTTCGACAGTAACTGTGCGATGAGGTGGAGCGTTGTCGTCCATGAAGAGGAACTGAGGACCCATAGCCCTTGTGAAAAGACGCATGTAAGGAAGAAGAACCTCGTTACAATAGCAGTCCCAGGTGACGAACCTCCTTGGGAGATATGAAGGTCGGTCCGGCTACCAAGCATTATGTCTGCTCGAACGAGAACTCCGCGACCTCCAAAACAGTCCCTTTTGATGATGTTGAAGGGGTTATTGCGTGTTCCCCGCTCTGTCCAGATGTGTATGTGTCTAGAATCGCAACTCAGACTAAATCTGCTCTCATCTGTAAAGAGTACTCGTCCCCATTCATTGTCTCTCCAATTCCGGTGTTCCCGGCACCACAGAGAACGCCTTCTCCGATGGGCAGGCGTTAGAGGTACACACCGTACAGGGCGTCGTGCAAACAGACCACCACCGTGCAGTCTTCTGGCCACGGTAAAACGCGATATCGGTCGTCCAGTCGCCTGTGTCGTGTGTCTAGCGATTTCTCCCGCTGTCTGCCGCCTGTTTCTTCTGGCCTGTAAGGCAATATACCGGTCATCTGCGGGTGTGGTTCCTCGTGGACGACCACTACTAAACCCCCGGATAGCTGTTCCTGTAGTTTGAAATTGTCTCCAAAGTCGTGAAACGATGCTGTGAGCAATTCCGAACTCTGCAGCCACACTTGTCACACTGCGGCCTTCCTCCAACTTCCCAATGATTCGACCTCGGGTAAAAGCATCCAGATGTCGTCTATCAGATTGATTATTCGCCATTTCTCGCTGAGGCAGCAACTCGGTGTGATTTTAATTGCTATACGGCGTGCAATCTCTTTGCCAGAAATACTGATCTTACACCGACAACATGCTTTATACTACTCAGACACTCCCCCATTACGTCTACCTGCATATCTGCGCATGTGCTACCGTACATCACCTTTCTTAATCTCCTGATTGGTCTTTCTGTCCGCTCTGCCTCTTCGTTCAGCTGATATGCTAATTTTTCGACTTCGTCCTTAATTTTTGCACACCAGTGTAGTTTGGGTGCCATTGCAGAGTCATTGCATTTTTCCGAATCCAAGAAGCCAAAGAAATCAGCAGTGCTCTTGCAGGGATTCGAAAGTCTGTACCTTCCGATTACTAGCCGGGTGGGTTTTCTAATCATACCACGCAGACACGCGGTAAGGAGAGCGAAATTACCTTACAAACTTATGCACAAAATACTGTTGTAAATTTTAAGTAAGCAATTATCTCATATCAAGGAACATATCTATCCATTTTACCTTAAATTTTATGTAAAAATAGTTTCGGCTTATGAACATTTCGAGTGATTGTAAGAAGTTCATGTCGAGCATTTCGATTGTAGAAACATTAGGTATTTTGAAGCAGGAGAGATGAAAAATGAGCAATCCCCTGGCCGGGACTTGAACCACGAGCCTCCCGAATACGTGCTGACTACTACACCACGAAGGTATTCTAAGAAGGCTTGAGATATACGACGACGAACGGCCTTCAGGAACAAATTAAATTCGAAAGCCGAAATTTCACGGTATTTTTAGAGAGTTTTTAATTAAGGAAAAATGAAAACATGATAAAAATGAGAATAACTCTCTTTACTTTTAAGATGAAAAAAGAAAATTTCCTAAGCCCTTTAATTTGAAATATCCAGCGTATCTTGAAAGTATAGTTGCCAATTATTGAAATAATTATTTTTGAATGCCATGAAGTAGAACTTCAATTATAAACTGAGAAACATATACTTTGTTATTAAAATTACGTTCAAGTTTGCGAAATTTTGGGTATCACTGACCGAAATACAAGTTTGTGTCAATTTTCCATGTTTGAGTTGAGAGTTCTGGAGTATCTGTTGTAGCAAAATGGATTCAAGCTGAACTGCTTCTAATATTAAAAATTTGGAAGCTATTAGATGAGGGCTGCAGTGATCCAAATCAACATCTTAGTATAATCTTGGTATAGCTCTGAAGCTTCTGTAAGAAAGAATTATAATAATAGTTGCTTACCCCCATATGTGTATACTAATTTCCTTTGATAGAATTTTTTCTTTCAATTTTGTTGCTCACAAATTTAAAACATCATTTTCTTAATCTTTATTTTCATATGATATAACTAAGTGCGTTGAATGCTGTAAAAAATTTCGAAATTTTTCCTGACTTTCATCCGTTTCAGATCTATCTCCTTAAAGAGGTAATTTGATTAAAAGAGTATAAGAGAAATTTAATTATATGTAATGTATTTTTGTATATTATAAATTTGTTATGAAAGTTATATCAGCGAATGAAATGAAAATACATTTCTTCATAAGATTAACATCATGTAGTCGGAAGAAACCATGTTGTTGGTGAAGTTCTAGAAACGGGTATATTTTTATAGCAGTAATTGGATAACCAGCGTTGGCTGTCAGCCGCCAGTTTATGACGTCACGTTCCAGCACAAAGGCTTTTGTTTAAAAAAGTGTCAGCATTATCATCCATTAAAACAAAATTATCGCCAACTGTATCTCTCAAACGCTTTACACAAAGATCAAGAGCTCTGTCTTGGTATCTTTCAAGTATCACAGTTCTACCAGCACGCCCTTCTTATCCACCGAGTTAAATGGGCTATAATAATCCATGGGTGCTGCTGATTCAGAAGCACTTAATAATTTCACAGATTGTCTCCTAAATTTGGACTCCAAAATATGCATTGATATAAAAATATCATCAAAATTACACAAAAATACAGGATGTTTATAAAGTCCCGGACCCATTTTGATGTTTAATAACTCATAAAATAATAAAGATAAATTAAAATTAATAACATAAATGGTTAGATAGACTCGAAAAGTTTCATGATCCTTGTCAATGAACTTCCACGCGCGCCCCCTTCGTCGCACGGAGAATATCAAGTCGATATTCAATTTCACGCCAGGTACCGGCAAGCATGTCGGCATCCACAGAGGCTATTGCGGTTGTAATTCTGGCTTTTAGGTCATCAATGTTCGACACTCTCCTCCTGTAAACGTTGTCGTTTACAAATCCCCAAAGGAAACAGTCCAGCGGCGTTATATCAGGTGATCCGGGTGGCCAAGGAATTGAACCTCCTCGCCCAATCCATCTTCCTGTAAAATGGTCATTCAAAGAAATGTATACGAACGATGGTACCCCAATGAGGTGGTGCACCACCTTGTTGCAAAAAGACATGTGGCTGAAGCTCTTCTAGTTGTGGAAATACGAAGTTTTCCAACATGTCCTAGGTATACGACTGATGAGACCGTCTTTTCTGTAAAAAAGAAAGGCCCAATGACTCGGTCGTGCATTAGTCCACACCACACGTTAACCTTTGGGGAATCCCTTTGTGCCTCACGGTATTCATGGGGGTTTTCAGATCATAATTATAATTAATAAGCAGACAATATTTAGAAAAGTACAGATATTTAGACTAAAAAATGAAATTATCTGAAATTAACCACACGCGCAGACGATATTTACAAAAGTAAAGATATTCAAATTTGAAAAGGAAAATATATAAGTTATTCCATCAATAAATGCCATGTGTTTATTTATATCTTCATTATTTTATGAATTATTAAACATCAAAATGGGTCCGGGACTTTATAAACACCCTGTATTATTGGATTCTAATGCAGTTGAATAAAAAAATTCTCAATAATATTTTCAACAACATTTTTAACCCTAATGATGACCTTTCCAAATATAATCTGAAATTTATTCATCTGACGGTTATTAGTTTTAATATCTGGTTGTAACAAAAGTTTTCTGCCAAAAAACGTTAGTAATGAAGTTAGAGAAAAAAAAACATTAAAACAGTATCTTTAGTGCGAGTAATAATCACCATCGGAATGTGTGATTTTCTGCCAATGTT
The DNA here is from genome assembly GCA_000611955.2 of Stegodyphus mimosarum. Taxonomy (NCBI): domain Eukaryota; kingdom Metazoa; phylum Arthropoda; class Arachnida; order Araneae; family Eresidae; genus Stegodyphus; species Stegodyphus mimosarum. The sequence continues at coordinate 395,114 of KK118734.1, read as the reverse complement.
TTGGTAGTTTTTCAAAGCCCAGAAACTTGGTGACCGCGAGTCCAAAAACAGACCAACCTCCCAACCTCATTTCGGATGTCCTGTACAGAATACAAGATAGCACGGTGGATGTGGCAAAAGATCCCATTCGAGTCCGTACAGAGTCCAGCCGGTGAATGCAGACACATGCGGTCTTGCATTATCTTGATGGAACATTACCTTTTTGCACCGGAACTCAATTCGACGATTTTTCTTGATAGCCATGTCAACACGGACTAGCATCTCGTTGTACACTTTACTGTCGAGAGTTATATATTTTTTCAGATACTCATTGTAGATAATACCAAGGCATTCCCCCCAGATGCAAAGTATGATCTTTTTGTTAGTCAAATTGCTCTTTGCGGCGCTGAACGCTCCGACGAGCTCATCGGGGGCAGATCAACCACCTTTTCGGCCTGTGTTGTTGACGCAAATCCACTTTGCATAACAAGTAACAATCCGGTCCAAAATTTTGTCCTTGCATTAATATTCGAACAGATTAGTACAGGCTCAAACACGTCTGTCCTTATCTACTTAAGTGATCTCATGCGGCACCCAGCGGTTGAACTTGTACGTGAAGTTAATCCAATGCGTAACGTGACTACTAGACAATTCACTAATGTCTAACTTCTCAGCAAGCTTTTAAGATTTTAAGAACATTTTATTTCCACGAACAAGCAATAACAACAGTAATTTACCTCGATAGTTTGATTAATTACATTTGCCCACTGTTGGAGGACCAGAGACCATTTTGCATCAGGATGGAGGCAACCACACTCAACATTATGTGTTCAGAGTTTTCTCGCCAGAATATTCCTCAAGAGGTGGATCGGGAGAGATGGACCCATTTCATGGAAACCATGTTTTCATGGAAACCATGTCATTCCACCTCTTGAGGAATATTCTGGCGAGAAAACTCTGAACACATAATGTTGAGTGTGGTTGCCTGTATCCTGATGCAAAATGGTCTCTGGTCCTCCAACAGTAGGCAAATGTAATTAATCAAACTATCGAGGTAAATTACTGTTGTTATTGTTTGCTCGTGGAAATAAAATGTTCTTAAAATATTCCTCAAGAGGTGGATCGGGAGAGATGGACCCATTTCATGGAAACCATGTTTCTCTGACATAACCACATAACCGCTTTGGACCTCTTTGTGTGGGCCTATGTTAAAGCTATTGTTCGAAATTGTCAAACATAAACCTGAGGATCAGAATCAGTAGTGCCATTGCAATCATTGATTCCACCATGTTGCACCATACATGGACGGAGCTGGAATATCGGATTTATATTTTGCATGGAACAAGCAGGGAGCTTTTCGAGGTTGTGTAACTTGTGTCACTTGTCACAAAAATTTCCTTGTTCCATTCCCAAACAACACGCTATAAAAGCTTTTCAGGGACTTTGTGGGCTCCATGTATTTCTACATGGTTTAATAAAGAAACTGTGAGATTGAACTTTTTTTGCGCCCCCACTGATAGATTTAGAATTCAAATTCGTTGTTTTATGTCAACATACATACTATTTAAACGTTTCTAAAATATATATAAAGAATTACGTGGTAAAACTATACAACTACAGGCCATTTTGCACAGAAATCTTTTCTTTCATGATTCTTATTAACAAGAAATTGAATGATCTGAACAAGCAACTAATTTGCATTACTAAAATTGAGCGCAACTCGAAACCAATTTCATGACCTGATTAATGAAGCTTTTGGGATGGCATAAATATTTTTAAGGCAGCAGAACTTTAACAGAAAATGACGGTCACCAACACTAATTGATGTTAAACCAGAGGAAGTGATCCTTAACGGCCATTAATGTCACTATCTGGTGTTAAACGAGGAAAGGTTGCTTCTCTTGTCCAAGAAAATGCAAGAATAACTTTAAAAGAGACATTAAATGAAAAGTGTGGAGAAACCGACCGGAAATCTATTGTGGAAAACTTCATCAAGACAAAGCGTGGCCACGTATAAGTCATTATAGTACATACTATAAAAGTACATGACATTACAATACACACTGTACAGTACACATACTGCTGTTACAATAGATAATATACTATATAGTACAGATGCTTTGCTCGTAATGTACAGTACTTGACTTGTAATGAATTGGGATCTGTACTTCAACCAACCACCGTATTCACTACATTTGAAAACAGAAAACCTTTTCCTTTAATGAGGAAAACTTCAAAAGGATAAACATCAAAAGAAATTATTGAAAACTTACAAGTACTAACTATATTAAAAATACTTATCAAGCAGCTTTCGATAGTAGGGGAAAAAATAAAAAAAGGCAACATTGCATCAATGCAGAGGGATCGTATTTTGAAGGAGATAAGGAATGAAAGTAATAAAAAGCTACTTTCATTAAAATAAAAATTCATGTCCCGGATCTTTTTGATTACACCTTCTAAATTTTGTTTCAGATAATTTCGCTTTAGAAATTCATGAACTTCATGGGGGAAAAAAAACAAAAAAACTTTATTCTATCATATAGATGTCACATGTAAAAATATCGTTCAAATGGATTCGAGAGGGACCAAGATGGATATTTTCTTTGAAATATAATACTCGGAATTTTCCACGATTACATGACTGCCTTTACTTTGTACAAGGAACTAAAAATTGCTCTCGAAGGGGATAAGAAAACAAGGTGGTATTCTGATTTACAAAAACTGTTTCTATTTGTAATAAATTCTAGAATGGCTGAAGTAAAATAACGGCATTTAATAAATCTTAAAGATAAATAAACATGAAAAACGGTTTATTTGGTCAAATACGGCAAAGTACGTTAAGAATAAAATTGCGTTATGAATGATAGTTTTAGAATTATAAATCAGTGTTTGTTCTTTAACTAACATATCTTCCACTTAATGATATCAATCGGATTAGAGAATGGTTTCCTTCAGTAAGAATATAATAATTAAGTGATCCCCTTTAAAGAGTTCGCGATATTTTATTTCTGAATATTTGTGTAAATTATTTAATGAAAACTGAATGTATTTTAGTAATTGTTTGCCTTCATCGATCGTTATGCTTCTTTTTACTCCCTTTCTTTTTCTATATTTATATTCTTTTTAGAACCAGAAGGGCTATTATTCACGAAACTCATTTCTTGTCTGTATCACTTTTCTGTCCGAATCACTTTTCATAATGTTGCCACCAAATGTTACCGCGATGTATTATAAAAAAAATAATAAGGAATAATCTATATATGTGTGTGTATTTTTCTAGCATTGTGGAAAATCGACGACACCTAGAACCACCGAATTTTTAATACACTTAGTCCTTCACCGGAACTCGGGCCCCTCGAAGCACGAATTTTTAATTTCGAATTTGGCTTTGAGTTATTTCCTACTTTTTACAAATTTAACGAAGTTTTGTTTAACAAACTCAACGATTTGAAAGCGAGAAGTGGCGACACTTTTCGAAATGAAACATTTTATCTCCAGGGCGTCATATTGTTGTCACTCGGCAAAATGTGCATCTTTCAATTTTAATCCACAAATCCGGCTGTTTGAAAACAATGTGTTGCCAAATACAATATTTTTTGCTCTCTTCAAGAATCAGCGTGTTGCCATTCGGAAGAACGTAAGCTATTTATTTATTTTTTTTATTCAGTAGCAAATGGAATGATTGAAAATCAATAAGCGCAGCTCTTAAAAATATTTATTTTACTTTTTTTAATCTGATTGATTTAAATATAAATGCATTTAAATTATAAAATGTCTATTTAAAAATATTAAAATACTTTTATGAAATGACATTAGCTGGACTAATTAAAACCGTTATACGATTTTTTTCTGGCCTTTTTTTTTAACTCTTATAGGCGGCTGGCCGCTCGAGCGATTAGTTTGTAGAGTCATTAGGTTATCTGAAAGTGGGAGAGATGAAAAACGACAACGCCGACTTCTCCGGCACTCGAACCACTGACCTCTGGAATAAGCGCCTAGCGTGCTGACCACTACACTATGAAGGCATGCGAAGAAAGTGGAACAAATATCTTATATACTGCCCCTTTTAAAGGGCGACTGGAGTTCAGGGGATTCAATCGCCAAATCCCGGTGGTGGAGAATCATCATCCATCACCTTTTTAATTCGGGAGCCAGTGTAGAGTTGTTAGGTTATTTGGAAGTGGGAGAGTTGAAAAATGAGCAACGCCTTCGCCGGGACTCGAACCACGGACCTTTGGAATACGCGCCCAGCATGCTGACCACGAAGGCATACGAAGAAGGGGGGAGAAATACCTTATAAGTTTTCAAAGAAATAATGAAGCCAAAAAAAAATTGTATGGCAACCCCTAACGCTCTATAGGGAATTAAAAAAATATGCTCTTTTTAAAAGTTTTGTGATTTTTTTCTTGAATTTTAGAGATATTCAGCGAGAGCGATATTCAGCGAAAGCATAAAAAACCTTAACAAATCCTTCCGTGCGATGTTAAATCTAAATCTCCTCAGATTTTCTTTATTTTATTTGTTCTAGAATGCATTCTAAAATTCTGAATATATTTATTATAAAATTAATTTATTATTTATGCCGTCCGAAAATTCTGTAGCGGAAGTATATAATGTATGCATTTTAAAAATCCTTTATTAATTATGTCATTCTAAACTTCTGTAGCGGAAATGCGTATGTATGCATTATGAAAATCCCTTGCTAATTATGCCAATTTAAAATTCTGTGGCAGAAATAATGAATGCATTACAAAAATTCTTTATTTATTATGCCATTCTAAAATCCTGTAGCTGAAATATGTAATGTGTGCATTATAAAATTCCTTTATTAATTATGCCTTTCTAAGATTCTGTAGTGGAAGCAGGTAATGTATTCATTATAAAAATCCTTTATGAATTATGTCACTGTAATACTAATATTTTAAAAACGACACTAACATTTTAAAGAAATATGTATTGTTACGGATTTCATATTTATTTGGCTATTTATTTAGAATTGTAATCATTATAATTAAAATTGCTTTATATTTCCCGTGCAACGCAGACGATTTTTGAAGAGAAAGCTACGTCGAAAAAAAGAAAAAGAAAAGAACGCGTGCATTTAATGTTTAATAAATAAATATCTCGTAATTACTGTTGCCATCCAGAAAAATATAGAAAATTCTACTGATAATTAAAAAGCTTATAAAAGTCGAATTGAAACACCTCATCTCAGTTGTTGTTGTAGTTGTAGCTGTAAAAAGCGAACTGCTGTTTGTTTACTGCAGCGATTCCGCTGTGAGATAGAATTATTTTATCTGTTTAGAACTGAGTTTTTGCTAAACGTTTGAGATATTGTGATATTTTGCGAATATCTCTGAAGATACTTTAGCATTTTGAATTATTTCTTGTGGAAAGAATAAATTTTGTTAACTTTTCAAAGACTTGTGCATTGAATGTATAATGAACCCGTCCGCACGCAACAGTGCATATTAATTTTAAATCGCTTAGTTTGAAATGCAATGTATAGTCTCAGTTTTGAAAACAAATTAAAAATACTTGTATAATGGCAACATTTCTGAGAACTGGTAATTTGCCAGGCTACTTATATAATAAATTAAAGGCACTGTAGACAACACTTTGTCAATATGTTGTCCAAGCGTAAATATTTTTGTTTAACATAACATAAAATAACATGGCAGCAAACAATGGAAAAATTGCTGTAAATATTTCTCTAACAGCAGATATTTTCAAGGTCTTTTGCTTGTCTACATGAACACAAGAAATGAAAATAATCTCAAGCGGATGGGATAAAAAATCCGGGAGCTATGAAAATCTAATCTTATAGATTGTCTTTTGATAAACCTATCTCATTCTGGCAGCTGCCACAAAATAAATAAAACAGCTTATTTCGACAAGCTGCTGACCCGTGCGATCGATTTTTGATGTAATTAAAGGGTCTTCTTTTATTCATGATTAGTTATTATTTTTTAGTTTTGCCTTGTTTTACCATCGACTGGGAAAGAACGAAAAAAAGACATTTTTCCCCCTTCCCCCCTAAGAATGGATCACATTTCGAATCGAAGCATTTTTGTGTATCGACTAGAGTTTGTGAATCCTGTAGATTACTCTTCACCAACCATAATTTTCGAAAGTCACCAGTATCATTATAAGAATTTAGAAATTCAATTGCATATGCTTATATACACTCATGTCCATAAATTAAGGATAATTCGGAAATCGAACTCGAAAATAAATATATCACCTGTAAAATCACTACACACAGCTTCAAGAATCATATGTAAATTTCAGGAAGTAACCAGATGACACCGATGGTACGTCACAATGACGAGAGTGTAAGAGAGTGATATATATAAGGAATACAGGCAAAGAAGTAAAATTGTTCGCAGGCGCTTTATAAACATTTCAGTGCAATAACCGAATAGTTATGACACAAAGGACGCACTTGGATGATTTTTGACGTGGTAGAATTATCGGCCGTCTGAAATGTGGGCGTACCCAACTGGAAGTATCAGACGAACTTGGAATTGCCCAGAGTGTCATCTCCAGGCTTTGGCAACGATTCAAAGATGATGGTAATGTGAGTAGACGTTACAGCACAGGTCGCCCTAGAGTTACAACGCCGAATGAGGACTTATATTTGGCAGTTACTGCCAAAAGAAACAGGCGGAACACAGCCTCAGACCTGTCTCGTCAGCTCTCTTCAGCCACTGTTACTATAATTTCAAGGCAGACCGTGTACAGACGCTTAGGGCAGATTGGTCTATATGCTCGCAGACCTGCCAGATGCGTTCCACTTACTGCAACTCACTGTCGCCTGCGGTTAGCCTGGAGTAGAGGGCATGCATTGTGGACACCGCAGCAGTGAGCTTGTGTGTTTTCCGACGAATCCAGGTTTAGCTTGCAGTCTGATTCTCGCCGGACTTTCATATGGAGAGCTCCAGATACCCGTTACCACCAAGAAATAATCATTGAACGACACTGTTACGGTGGTGCAGGAGTGCTCGTTTGGGGTGGAATTATTCTGGGTTATAGAACTGACCTGCATGTTCAAATTGGAACCATGACAAGCCAAATCTATCGGGACGTCATTCTGGAACAACATGTACGTTTGTTTCGGGGCGCCATGGGCGCACAATTTGTGTTTATGGATGACAACGCCCGTCCTCACCGTGCAAACATCGTAAGCGAATGCCTTCAATCGGAGGATATCACCCGTATGAACTGGCCAACATTCTCACCGGACTTGAATCCAGTGGGACATGCTTGGCCGACGATTTTCAGCCCGTCAACCTCCTCTTACATGTCTACGGGAACTTCGGAGAACATTGCTTTTTGAGTGGTGTAATATCCCCCGAGATCAGATCGATAATTTGATACTCAGCATGCCTAGGTGTTGTACGGACTGTATTGCATCGTCTGGGAGACATACAATGTATTAACACTCATACCAACTATGTAATATTGGTTTTTTGTAAATAGGTTTTTTTTTGTAATTTGCTCCAGGGAGAAAAAATCGCTAATTTGTTTAATAATATCAAACATATAGCATCTTTTTTTCCTCTTTACCTCTTGTTTAATAAATAAGCTTCACAAATAAGTCAAATTTGTTTTGCTTCTAACTCTTCTTTTGCCTGATTTTGCATTATCCTTAATATATGGACATGAGTGTATTTAAAGATTAGAAAATTCGTAGCCCAAAGGAAAAAAAAAGACTAGAAGTAGTGCTTTCGATTGCAAATCCTCTCCTCACTACCTTTTCAACTAGAATTTCTTACCTTTCTCTACTTTTTAAACTAGAAAGATGTTGCTGATGCAAATTGTACCTGAAATAACCTAATTGGCATTTTTCATTCAAAATTATTAAAATAAGAAGCGCATTTCAGCTTCTTGGTTACTTTGTTTTAATGGTTTCAGTTAAGTATCTGTTGCGTTGTAGAGTATGCATTTAGTTTTGCTAACCAATTATTTTATGTTAATTAGCTTTATTGCCTTTCTCGCTTTCCATTTTCCTGTCAGAATGCTAGTTTCTAGGTCGCGCCTATCCAAATGAGGTAGAAAGACATATAGTGGACGCTGGTTAATTCGAACTAATCCAAAGCCCCAAAAAACTTGTATTGGAATTACTGTTAAAAATATCTCATTATTTCGAACTAAATTTTTATCACTTCGGTTTACATTTTTCCACACTTTCACACTTTTTTCCGATCCGACGGCTTGTTCGATTCTTTTCTCTTTTCGCTCCAACGTCGCTAACTGGCCCCGTTCCCGCTGTTCCTTCGATTCTTTCCGCTATTCGTTCCATTATCACTAACC
>KK118734.1:358779-374148 GCA_000611955.2 Stegodyphus mimosarum | reverse complement strand
AATCTGTTTAAGTTCTTAATCTGTTTATACCATTTGAGTTCTTAAGATTTTGCAAAGGGAAGTTGGTTAATTTATTTATTAGGATAATTAATATTTGTATTAAGGGATATTGCTTATTTCGTTGTATGCTTTTTAAATGTAATGCATTTTTAACTGAATTTTTTTTTCCGTTGTTGTTTGTTTCTTTTTCGATAAAATTTTTCTGCAGAGTAAAATTCTGTGCAGTTTTCAAATTTAATGTTTGGTGTTCTCTTTAGGCATTTTTCTGGTACACTTAAAAGCCAGACGAAGGCTGGCCGCGCAGCGGCTTGTAAATGACTAAAATGAAATGAATTGTTAGTTTTTTATTTTATATTTGTCAGATATGTGTTAATTTGACATTTTTTGAGTTAATCTATGAAATAAGATAATCAAGGCCTAATTACCACATAGATAAAATTATTCCAATTAGGTGGATACGAGTTTCACGTCTGGTCTGTTGGCATCTATAGAAGTAATAATAACGTCCCCCTTTTAATTAATTTTTTTATTTAAAAGAAACCGCATTTGCGCTGTTCTCATATTTTTTTTAATTTATTGAAGTAAAATAAGTACGTAAAAGAACATTTGGCACAAACTATCCGAATTAATTGCAGACGAATGTTTATCCTGGCTTTAGACCTTATATGAATGACATAAGCCAAATCTTAATGATTCCATATAAAAAACGCTCCATTAATGTAGTTCACATTGCAAGTTTTCACGTTGCTTTAAAAGCACTTTACAATGAATGTAAATTTGAATGGGGAAAGGTATAAACTGGTAGAATTGTTCGAAGGAATTCTAGTGATTAAAAACTGATAGATTTGTTCTAATGAGAACCAGTGAGCTGTTAGTGATATGTTATAAAAAATAATAAAATCTCGATATTCGGAGCGAAAATACAAAACGCTCAAATAATATGAAGTTTTGAACAGCGACTAAAAACTACGTACTATTTTCTAGAATCAGCGGAAGTGAAGTAGATAAGTCTGAGAGGGATTTGTGACTGAAACACATTTCCGGTTGTGCTTGCGGCTTGTATTCAATTGTTGCTGTTCAGTATTTAATCGTTTGACGTGCACATTCTTCTGTATTCAAATTCTATTTACGCAGATGACTTAATAACGAAGAATGAGATTTTATAAATGACATACGTTGAAAATGAAGTTTTACGGAAACATTTTCTTCTACTCGTGGGAAATATCGCCGAAGAATTGAACTGCGGGAAACTTTTTTCGCAAAAAGAAAACACAAATACACAAAAATTGAATACACAAAAATTACTTTGAGTGATTTTAATCACTTCTAAAATTAGTTTCCTAGATGTATCACTGAGTTAATGCTCTGTAATAGTCGAGCCTCACTTAGACAAGTCCTGTGGTGTAATGTATATGTATTGTCTGATAATGCGAAGAGCAGATAACAGCTATCTCTTCTTTGCCTGTTTATTACAGTCATAAACTCATTTTTCCGAAGTTTTATCTATTTTTTAAAGTAATGACTGTTATGTGATGACACAGTTTCTTTCGTTTCCAGCAGCACAACAATTAAGCAATTTTCAGCAACTTGCGATTGTAAGAAAACATTAATTTTTAAGTACATATAGTGGCTCCCAAAAGTCTTTGCACACTTATGATTTTCACTGAAATAGATCTCTATCCATCAATTAAAAGTAAACTTTCTGAATGAGGTTTTAATAATTAGATCTATAATTTACTCGTAACAAAATTACATGAAATATTTTTAAAATACAGCGAAACTTTATTTTTAAGAAATTAATAATCAAAAAATGACAAAAATTTTACCTCACAAAAGTCTTCGTACACTTCAAAACAATCTTGACATATTTCTTTTTTTTTGTTTTGTTTGTTTAATTTCTTTTATGCAACGTTTTAGATTTATCATAGTATTTAAATAGAAGATGTGGCAACAATTAGATAATTCTTCAGATGATATACATAATTTTTGCGCATTATGAGTTGTAAATGAATGTGATGTAACGTTGTTAAGTGAACCTAGCGCCAGAGTCTCGCTATGGTAAACAAATACAGTGACTTTTAAGAACTGCATTTATTCTATTGTGGTTTATACGATATCGAAGAAGTAGATTTATATCTATCCAATAAGTTTAAATAAAATACAAATTTAGAATTTAGAATTCCGTACAAGGAAGTCATGTGGTGTACACATCGGATTTTTATAAGCAGTGGCTCTGAAAAGTGTTCGTACACTTATGATTTTCATTGAAATAGGGCTCTATCAATTAATTAAAAGTAAACTTTCTGAATGAGATTTTAATAATAAGATCTATAATCTATTCGTAACAAAATTACATGAAATATTTTAAAAACAGAGCGAAATCTTATTTTTAGGAAATTAATGATCAAAAAATGACAAGCATTTTATCGCACAAAAGTCATCGTACACTTAAAAAAATTTTGTCATATTAGTAAATATTCTCATTTTTCGTTAAATTAATATTTAGTAGGATATCCTTTAGCATCCACAACAGCTTTTAAACGTCTGGAAATAGATTTTACTAGTTTTTTTGTAATTTTTGTATCAATGTTCATCTATTCTTCCATCATGACTGTTTTGAGTTCGCTTTTCGTTTTGATGTCGTGTTTTCGTACTCTAACCTTCAGTTCTTTCCGAATATGTTCTATGGGGTTTAAATCTGGCGACTAAGGTGGCGTTTTCAAAACCTGTGGACAATTATAGAGACACCAGAGGCAAACGTTGAGAGCCGTATGCTTAGGATCATTATCCTGATTAGAAATAAAGTTGTTTGCAATACCCAAATTTTGGGCTGATAATTTTAAATTGTCTCTTAAAATATTTAAATAAAGAGAATGATTCATTATGCCATCAATAAATACCAAATTACCTAGTCCTGATGCTGACATTCGCCCACACAAGAACACTTCCACCATGCTTATCTGTTCGCCATGCTTATCTGTTCCAATTAAGTTCTTAGAATGAAGTTCCTCATTTTTTCTTCTCGATACAGTTATTCGGCCATCGGAACCAAAAATATTAAATTTGCTTTCGTCAACAAATAGGACATTTTTCCAGGACGTTTCGGGTGTATTTATCATTGATTTTGCGAATGAAAGCCTAAGCTTTCTGTTTTTCTCACTAACAAAAAATATTTTATGGGCAGAACGCCCATGTAATCCAGCTTCTCTGAGAACTCGTCGAACAGTTTCAGGTGAAACTGAAGTAGAAAACTTTGCATTAAATTCTGCAGAAACTTTTACAGCACTCAAACGTGGGTTTTTCACAAATTTTCTAATAATAAATCTCTTATCACGCTTAGTTAACTTTCTCGATCAACCTTTTCTTACCTTGTTTTCTATCCGATTTTTTTTTCTTTAAAGCGTTTAATCACATACTGCACTGTAGAATGGGATAAATAAACTGATTTAGCGATATCTTGAATTGATTTACCACTACTATGGTGAAAAATTATCAACTTTCGAATGCTGTTTGTAATTTCTTTACGACTGCGACCCATTTTTCAATAATAAATAGAATATTATGAAGTAAACAAAAAAGAATTAAAGCAAACGATTTTTTAAATGCCACCACAATGAAAAAAAAAGTGGCAAACGATAATTCTAATTTTGATTTTATCCAAAAATATTTCGATGTACGAAGACTTTTGTGAGATAAAATGTTTGTCATTTTTTTATTATTAATTTCTTAAAAATAAAATTTCGCTATATTTAAAAATTATTTCATGTAATTTTGTTACGAGTAAATTATAGATCTAATTATTAAAACCTCATTCAGAAAGTTTACTTTTAATTGATTAGAGCCCTATTTCAATGGAAATCATAAGTGTACTAACACTTTTGGGAGCCACTGTAGAATAACACAAACTGAACAATAAATAGTATATGATAGCATGATTTTTGTTATGATCTCAGAATTTAAGCAATTTAACAACTACACAGATATTATTCTTAACCGATGGCGGGAGCAAGAATCCTATCGTGTTGCCAAATTCCAAAAAGTAAATTTGCTGTCACTATTTAGTGAACTCCAAAATGTATAAAAGCAGCAAATAACTCTACAAAAAATAAATAATGCGAATAGTTGCACAAATTAATTAAGGTATAAAAGCAATAATTAATAATGTTAAATAGCTAAACTAAAAACACAACTCAGAAAGAAAGGCAAAATGTAGTCAAATCTCGAAAGCATATCACTCTCAAAATTTGTCAAAGAGTGATGTATTCAATGACTTTCAAAACGAATTTTAAAGGATATAATCTGATATCTAAAGTTTCCTTATTAAAGTTACTAATTTGTTTCAAATCAGTGAATGATTTTGTTATTTTGTTACCATTTTATTGAAATTCAATTAATTGATTTTATTCTCTTCTCTATTTTTCACTGGAATTCCAGAAGCAGTAGAACTTTATATATCTGAATTAATTGGAGCAAAGGAACATCGTATATCCCTTTTTTCTTAAATAACTAGGGCAGCAACTTGAATTTAGCCCAAATTTTTGTGATTACTTTTTGAATTTTAGAGATTTTTCTAATATTTCAAGTATGATTCTTACCATTTTCATTTAAGGGTAAGCGGGCTGTTTGCACGATTTTTAGACGATTTTGCTTTAATGTAAAAAAAAAAAAAAACTTCTGCTTGGAATTTGATTTTAACATTATTATTTTTAACTATATTTTTGAAGTATAGAATATCGTCTTCTACTTGACAGTTTCGTTTTAATGCAAAATGTCGCTTTTAAAGAAGCAATGGATGGAAGGCTTTGTTTGTGTTCTTTCCGAAGAAAGTTATTCTATATCTAAAGCTACTATAGGTAATGTTGTAAACAACTAAGGACAGAAAATTTCAAAATTTTTCTTGAAGTGGAAAAATTGTTCCAAATACATATCTAATGAAAAAACCGAATATTTCAAATGTTGCAGAAGCAAAATTATTAATGAAAGAAAATCCTCCAAGTCAAAGGACAATGTTAAAAGAAATTGTTTTAATATTAAAAGAAGATCCGCCAAGTCAAAGGACAATTCAAAAATTATTAAAATACTCAGTGTCAACTGCAAACAAAGTGATCGATACTGATTTGAATCTTAAAAAAGGCGAAAAACATAATGTGTCTCATCATGCCGCCGAACGCAGAACACGCTGCAGAATTGTTTGAGAAACATTTATCCGGACAAAAATGGAAAAATGTTGTCACAGTAGATGAACTTCGGTGTACTTAAATGACTGCAATAAAAAGAGATCCATCTATTAACATTAAAGAGGAGAAAATGTTAAAACATGGTTCAGGGAATCTAAAGGAAGTTTTTCTGTGGTATTTATGATTGTTATTGCTTTTTCACATCAAGGCAAATTAAAAATAAAGAGAGTGGAGAAAAATATTAATCAACTCCACATGTTACCAAAAAACAAATTTTATATCCAATTTTGAAATATGAAAAGCTTTCTCTTGGCACATAATGTGATTAATCAGTAGAAAGGCATCAAAACAAAGCAAGTAGCGATACGTCAAAATCTAATGTTTATTTTCTGGAAGAAATGAAACAAGAAACGAGCATCAAGACCATATCCTTACTAAATCGCCTGATCTATCACTAAAAAGTGGGTTGTATAAACATCGACCTACACCAACACCCCGATTTTGGAAAGCTGTTCAAGAGCAATGGGATAAAATACCTTTTACACTTATTGTCTTGGAAATTACGGTGTATAAAGGTAGTGAAGAATAAGGGTTATTAAACAGACCATTTAAAACACAAAAATTTTAGGTAAAATATTTCTGTATTTGCAATGAAATTCGTCTAAAAAATATACGAACAGCCTCTGTATTTTGCCAGACTTCTGCAATAAGGCACAATTGCAGAAAGTATTCAATACTTGTCATAGAGATAATTTTAATTTTAAAGGCATTTATAAAAAAAGTATTGCTTAAAAAAGAAAATCAGTGTACGTACAGTACATAACACCGTCTAAAAAATTAAAATCAATTAAATGATAATTTGGTCTAAAATGATAATTGATAATTTAATTGATAATATTAAATGATAATTTGGTCTTACTGGATTGTAAATGTAAATTTTCGTTCAAAAATGTATTAGTAATTTTTATTTAACTGTGCTATTTCTTCCTTTCTATGATACATTCCCCTACGCGACCTGTTAATGTAAACACTCCACCGTGAAATTGGAAAGTATAAATCTCAAATCATACAAATTTCGCACATTTTCGCAGCCTATTCCGCGATGTGAATTCTATCCTTCTTTTCTGAGATAAAATTATTGCACTACTGATAATTCAAAGTAAGGCATTTTTGCATAATATACACTGCTCGGCATTGAAAATGCAACACCAAGAAGGAGTGGTCAGAAATTTATGCAAATTTTAGAGTAGACGCACGTCACTGAGTTATGCGAATCATGTGAAATGCCCAGCTCTCCGACGCACGTGAAGTAAGATATAAGGGAGGAACGTGCAGAATGGACAATATTCGTGTCGTTATTTCTGTCAGACGAATTATCGAAGAAAGTTGGTTTTTGTCCTGGAGGATACGTGAGAATACCAGGCCACCGTCAACGAAGGCACTTCCAGCAGATAGACGATTTTACGAGGGGTATGGTGATCGGACTGAGAAGGGCGGCTTGATCCTTATGTCAAATCGCAGCTGATACCCGCATGGACGCGAGCACGGTGCATCGGCTATGGCGAACATGGTTGGGACAAGGAAATGTGGGAAGAAGGAGGGGTGCAGGTGCAACCAGAGTGACGTCAGCACGCGTGGTTTGACGCATCCGCCGACAAGCTGTGGCGGTCCCGCAAGTCACTTGTACCGCAATTCTGCAGCATGCGCAAGATACCCTGGATGTTCCCGTGTCGACGAGAACCATTTCCCGTCGATTGGTTGAACGTGGCCTGCACTCACGGCGTCCGTTAAGAAGACTGCCATTGACCCCGCACCATAGACGCCAACGTTTAAAATGATGCTGGACTGGAGCAATGTGGATAACGGAATGGAGAAACGTCGTGTTCTCAGATGAGTCACGCTTCTGTTTATCCAGTGACAGTCACCGCATACGGGTGTGGCGTCGACGTGGAGACAGATCTAATCCGGCAGTAACTGTGGAACGCCCCACCGCCCGACAACGTGGCATAATGGTTTGGGGCGCTATTGCCTACGATTCCAGGTCACCTCTAGTTCGTATTCAGGGCACAATGACGGCCCAACTATACTTGGATAATGTACTGCGGCCGGTGGCAATCCCCTACCTTCAGGGGCTGCCTAATGCAATTTTTCTGCAGGATAACGCCCGACCGCACAATGCTCCAACAACATGCTCTGCAAGGTATACAGATGCTTCCCTGGCCACAGTACTCTCCTGACCTGTCACCAATCGAACATGTGTGGAATGTGAATGGACGCCGTTTGCAGACTCTGCCCCGTCTCGTTCAGAAGACGAACTGTGGCAAATGGTTGAAAGGGAATAGACAGCGGTCCCTCAGGACACCATCTGCACTCTTAATGACTCTATGCCTACACGGTTTCTTCGTGCATCGCTGTCCGCGGTGGTCCTTCATCCTACTAAGCCGAGGTCGTTCTCGCTCTGTATTCTGACTATCATTTTGAAATAAAGATCACTTATTGCTGCTTGCTGTCTCTGTTTTTTTTTTCCAAATTTCATCACTTTCTGACCACTTCTTCTTGGTGTTGCATTTTCAATGTCGAGCAGTGTATATATATAGTATACATATAAATCAATGAAAAGATTACATTTTTCATATTAGTTATGAATTTTAATTCCTGAAACCAATGTTTTTAATTATTGTATATGTAACCCTGATACAAAAATAGTTTCTTAATTTTAAATTTATTTTAACTCTAAAGGCTTTTTTTTACACTAATGATTCCTCGTGAATTTTTTTTTTTATAAAAGCTAATACAGCCCTATATAAATTCTCATAGAACACTATAGGTAATCCTCTGTCGAAATGCTTTTCCATAAAATTCTATACAAATTCAATAAAGAGTTCACAAAACAGAATTATATAAAAATGTTGCTTCGTAAAATAATAAAGTAATTTTACTAAATTCTTACAGAATGGTGTTCTATAGAAATCCATAAGGTTTTTCAAACTGTAATCAAAGCAAATTTTTAGTTTTTGATGTTATGTAATGGGACATATAACAGCAAAAATAAACACTTTATATTCATAAGTGGTGAATAATTTTTTAAAGGAAGTTTTTGCAATTTTTCCTCTTTCTCATCATTTTTTAACTTCTAAATTTACATAACAATGTTGCCTATATAATACCAAAATTAAATCTTGTAAAAGGGTAAAATTAAATCTTGTAAAAGGGTAAAATTAATTCAATTGATAAAATCAATGAAAAGATTAAATTTTTCATATTAGTTATGAATTTTAATTCCTGAAATCAATGCTTTTAATTATTGTATATGTAACCCTGATACAAAAATAGTTTCTTAATTTTAAATTTAATTTAACTCTAAAGGTATTTTTTAAATATCTCTGGATGAAAATGATATTAAAATTTCTATTAGGAAAAAAATCACATTTGTTACAAAATTTTCAGCTTCTTTCCACCTCCATGTCATAGATTATTTCAAAGTTTAGACAATATTACAGAATTCTATTCAAAAATAAAAATTTAATTCGTTCTTTTGAATACAAAAAGAAAATTTTGTTGATTTTATAAAGTTTTTAAATACTCAAAGGCTTCTATGAAAGCTTTTACAGAAAAGCAAAACAATTAATCTCGTTTAGGAGTCTTTACAATTCTAAAAATGTTTACAGCGAGTTTTTCTTATAAAATACTATAAAAAATACAGTTTTCTATAAATTAGATGTGATGCTTTCTATAAAATTCTATTAGTTGATTCTATGCGTTTTGAGTAAGACTGTGTATATGGAACCTTTAGAAACTCTGTATAAAATTTTATAGAATCTGTGCAGAAATCTCTACAGAAGATCTACACATAGCCTAGAATCTCTGTATATGTTTTTATAGAAGCTATATGGAAACTTTTATAGAATTCTGTAGAAAATCTCTGGTCTAGTTTATAGAAAACTGGATCATAATTCTAAAGAATTCTCAAAAATTTTAACATTCCATTTTTTTATAGAATTCTATAAGGCATTTTCGTAAAAGCTTGCTTTCTGATTTCATTTACTCTGCGTCTCAATCGCATTTAACGTCCGCTGGATTTTGTACATCATTTCTCCAATAATTTAAATTTATTTAAATCTAATTTAAATCCTCTAATTTAAAAATCCAAAATTAACTCAGAGCAGCGGTCCCAGTGGAGTCCATTAGGGGTCGATGAAATTTTAAAGGGGCCAATGATGGTCGACTGGGGAGTCGATAGCCGAATGCGCATCGACGATTGATCGGCATAATCAAGATTTCATTGATTACAAAAATGTATTAATAAAATTGAAAATTAATTGTTTATTGATATAAAGCTGTATCATGGAGTAAGGCAAAATCGTATAAAATAAATATGAAAGGGAAATATTTAATTATTCAAGTAATTATTATGGATTATAAGTTATTTAATGTATATTTTAAAAATCAATATTTTTTAAACATATAAATATTTTTCTGCAATACATATATATATATATATAAAAAAATCTCATGTGGCCACCTATGTATTTCTCATTCAATCAATTCAGTTCTCCCTTCACGGCAAGGCAAAAATACATTAAAAACTCAAATCATTTTCATTAAAATTTTTAAAATACACAAAACCTAAAATACTAAATACAGTTAAAAGTAGTTTTAAAAAAAATTTGCAATTAAAATTAGAGTTTGTGGGCAGAAACGAGCAATTCGGCCAACGTGCAGGAAGACAAAATTTTCGGGCACAAAAGTGAAACTTAATTTTTGGTCCGAATGGATAAAAAGACTCTGAAGTTGGTGCACCAACTGCCAAGAAAAAGCAGACGTCACGAAAAAAATCTTCCTGAATCCATTTTAAATCCATTTTACAAACCGTTTTGGAAAAAAGAGTCATTTATTCTGTCCGTACGTATGAATGTCATACAAAAAAAATTGCCTAAATGGATTCTAAAGCTGTCAAAACGGATACTTTCCTTGAAATCTGATACCCGAAATTTTTCGCGATTGCCAAAATAAAACGCAAGAGCACAAGAAAACACAATAAAATAAAAATACGAAAAAAGCACAACTAGAACAGAAAACAAGAAATAGATTGAATATTTTTGAAAGAGGTGTTTTAAAACTTAAATTAAGCAATTCTATGCCAGATATTAAAAAAAATTGCGTCAATACATCAAGTGTAACTATCCTATTTATTAAAATCGAAATTTTGTACAATTAGAATCTGGGATTTTGTTTCTAAAAATTTGCTTCTATTTGTAAAATTAAAAATAATAATAATACATAACACACACACACACAACACACACAAACAAATCTAACAAGTCTTTTTAAAAACTTTTGTTCATATTTTTAATGTAATTGTCATCTTTAAATTATTTATGCGCAGTTACTTATGTTATGATTATATTGCATACTGTATATTATGAAGAAAAGTGTAAAGAAGTCGATGAAGGAAACCATTCTTTTCTTAAAAGAGGTCCATGCAAGGTAAAAGTTTGGAAGTCCCTGCCTTTGAATATAATACTTTGGAACAACTTTCAAGAATAAACTCTAGTGATATAAGTCTTCTCTATACCAGGCAGCTTGAAAGCTGCGTTTAAAGCGAAACTGATTTCCATTTCCGGATTAATCAATAGACAAATAAGACGAATGTCTTAGAAAACTAAATTTGACGAAAATTAGAAGCTGAAAATTGTCTCCCAATTAAAATAATGATAAAATTATAATTTTGAACTAAAACTTTAAGTTGTACAACACATAAAACGTATCACTCTAGTTACCATAAGAGTTTTATAATCATATTCTTTCTAAGACAGAAGTACTTAAAACTGTCGATACAAAATGGCGAGAAACAGCTTTCCAGAGTTCTTTAAGCCTGATATGGGTAGGCTAGAAAAACGCTTGTGTAGCCAAAATTTCTTGTCGAAGAATGAAAAACCAGACAAAACAACGAGTACATTGTAATTCTGTCTGCTCAACTGCTGGTGAAAACACGCATATCCTGAATAATATATCGGCATGACATACAAATAGTCGAATTTCACATGTTTGATGTTAACTTTCGCGCTGATGATGTTTCTCTGCCTCCGTAAATTAATCGTAAAAGTAATATTGAGAATTCAATTACTATATTGAAAACTTTTAGACTAGTATAAAAAAGAAATGAAATTAATTTGGATACGATTGTGACTTAACAATTCGTTTATAAACTAACTAAATCATTCTAAATCATTTTAAAATCTGTTGATTGCTGCTTTGTAGACTTCCTTAAAAATTTCATTTCATTATTTAGATTTTGTTTCATTTATAAGTCAAATATTATTGGTTAATGAATGCTATTAAGTTTAACAGACTTTTATAAAAGAAATATTGAACAGTTTCCAAGAATCTTTTGATTGTGCTTATTTCTCGTCTTTTATACATTTAAAATTTGTAGTTTGCACTTTTTTAGATTAGTAGAAACTTAATTAAATTCTTTTCAAATGTAGAAACCAAATAATAATTAATTTCGAAATTAATCAGTACTTCTAATTAATTTCGAAACAAAACAACAATACACATTTTTTTAGATTCTTCAGATTTTGTCTTAATAATTCGAAAGTGTTATTAAATGACATCCACCCAATGTTAAACATAGGAATCTTATCCAAGACAATGTGTAATGAGAAATATTAAGTCATGCCTTCATTTACATTTTCTAACGTTATTTAAGCATTAGTTACTGATGCAAGAAGTGATACTTCAATCACTGCAGATGAATATGAAACACAGGGTGTTTAAAAAAGATTTCTAAGATTAAATAGCTTTTGAAAGGCTGGCGCAGACCTATGTTTGTAAAAAAGGGATCAAATGAAACAGTTATTTTTTTTTTTTTTTTTTTTTAGTTCAAAAGTGCAGTTTTCCCAGAAGGACTGTTAATTTCGTTTTGGCATTTTGCTTTGTTTCACTTTTCTAATTGTTGCCACCAAATAATATCGCCCTGTATTATATTTAAAGAAATTGAATAATGAAGAATCTGCATAAATGTAGGTATGTTTCTCGCATTGTAATAAAACAATGGTACTTAGAGCCATCAAATTTTGAATAACGTAATCCTGCTCCGAATATGGGCATGTGGAGGCCCAAATTTTGAATTTGTTTTTTTACCTATTTCGTATTTTGTAAAACTTTAACGAATTTTTGATTAACGAACTCAAGGATTTCAAAGCGAACAATGGCAACGTTCTACAGAAAAAACACTTTTGTCTCCACGTTCGAGACTGTGTAAATATATGCTCATTTTAAAATTATTTTCCAATATTGTTCTTGAACTGAATATATGGTTTAAGTGCGAAGAACACGATATTTAATAAATAAAGGTAACACACAAAATGTTAAAAAAACGCCCCTTTGGACGTAATTTAAAATCTGAAAACTTTTAGGTTTCGTTTTTTAATTTTATTTATTCATTTTTTAATGGTAGGACATTTTGATAAAGTGATAGCTTTTATTAAAAAGTGTTAGGA
Organism: Stegodyphus mimosarum; assembly: GCA_000611955.2. Taxonomy (NCBI): domain Eukaryota; kingdom Metazoa; phylum Arthropoda; class Arachnida; order Araneae; family Eresidae; genus Stegodyphus; species Stegodyphus mimosarum. The sequence continues at coordinate 361,466 of KK118734.1, read as the reverse complement.
ATTAAAATTTTTATGCAGGTTCTCTATGAAGAGAACTTCCATGCGTAAATTGTTTCTTTTTCTACTGAAGACAATAATCTAATTCTTTAGAGAAGAAACTAGTTCGTAACGGGCAAAGTTTGGCAGAAAATATTGTTAAAATTATTCGATTTAAACAACAGGGTGTTTCATATTGAATGGGACAAAAAGAACAGCACAGTACAAATTCGATAACTGATTTATTAAGCCGAAACAAATTAATTCTGAAACTACAATTATACAAGTTTTATTTGGTAACAGAGAAAAACCTTCCGCTTGCGAAATCACCCAAATCACACTGTTAATCAAAGTGGTACCATCCATGCGGAAGGAAAGGCTACAGTATTTTGAACTTCGTTCAAAGACATTTTCACACGAAATTTCATGAAGTGCCACCGCATTGTGACAGTATAGGAACGATGTGCGAAGCATGGAGGTAGGAGGTAAGTTTTTTCTTACCTTCAATAGGGTGAAGTAGCTTCAGGGCATCGGCTGCTTGAGTAAGAAAACCATCCCAGGACGAACAGCAGCCAAAAACGAAGTGGTTGAAAAAATTTTTGAAACTTTTTTACGAAGTCCCACATAATCAACGCGTCGTGCGAGTTCTAAATTCAGTGTGCCTCATATAACGATGTGACGTGTGTAACGGTAAAGTCTACAGTTTCTGCCATACACCTTTCAGACGATGCAGACATTAAAACTTTCCAAGATTCTGTGAGAATTTTCAAGATAAGCTGAAGGTAGATGGTTTCGTAAACAAACTCGTGTTTACGGATGAAGCCACTTTTCACGTTTCTGGCAAAATTAATCGCCATAATTTACGATTTTGGAGCACAAAAAGTCCCCATAGTAGTATAGAACATGAGCATGATTCTTCAAAGATGAGCATTTTCTGCGCCATTTCCAACATTTGTAGTTTCAGCCCTTTTTCTTTCGTGGAAAAGTCCACTAATGGATGCTTTTACCAATATATGCTATCAGAGTGGTTTTTGCCTCAGTTGGAAGAAGCGCTTCCGAGCTTTATTCTGCAGCAAGCCATACTCCACCACATTGGCATAAAAACGTACGCCAGTACCAGAACGATAGTCTACTTCATCGCTGAACTGGCCGTACTAGGTCAAACGATATGCTACTGCTTTGTTGGCCACCTAGATCACCAAGTCATAACCCTTATGTTTTTTTCTATGGTTTGTGCCAAAGTGTTTGTGCTTTCATTACGGCAAGTCAAGTGCTCAAATCATCATTATCATCGTATTCTATCACGCGTGTGCTAGGAACTCGAATACCTCATAGCTAGTTGACGTGTCAACGGCGAGAGCACACATAGAACATCTATGGAAACTTGGATAACTATAGTTCCACTGTAAATTATATTTTATCAAAATAAAATGATTATAACGCTCACAAGTATGCTTTCTTTTTGCCCCATTTAATATGAAATATCTTACACTTTTATCCGATGCAAAAATGTCATTATTACGTATAGTAAAAAATTTGATTTCTTAAGCTATAAATATTTCGAGTTTTAGATGATTTCTATGAATGAAATTTAAAATCCACGGTTACCTGAAATAAAAGGTACCTTATGAAAACTTCCATTCGAAACTTTAACGCATATATGTAGTAGTATTACATCTTTAGTATTTTCTGTATACAATGCTTTAAAATTTTAATTAAAAATATCTCAAAATAAAATTTTTATCGTAAAAGGATAAAAATTTTTATTTGATTGTTTGACTCCGAGAAATATTTCTGTCGTTTTCTTTCTTTCTTTTATTTTATTTATTTTTTTTTTTGGAGACAATATAAAAATAAAGTTTTTATTTGTTTTCTCTTAAGAATTTCATATAATCAAAATTATTTATCAAATCATAAAAGTATATATTATTTGATTCCTTTCCTAAACTGGAACCATTCGAGATGTATTTAATTATGCAATAGTTTTTAAAGCATTCTGTCACCTATGCAACAATTCTGAAGCTTCTTTATTCTATAGCTAAGATTTAACGAAATAAGTTTCAGCGGAAAATTGCAGAAATATTTCGCATCTCTTTCTCAACAAAATTTAAACACCTGTTTTTACCATCTTTCAAAGTTAAGACTCAGGCATTTATATCAAATTTAAAGAAAAGAAGTATAAATTGAAATATAAACAGTGTAATTTATGCGTTATTACAAATTCCTTTTACTCCCAACTGATTATATTTTTCTCACAGACGATAATAACACAGACAGGAAAATTAAAGAGCATTTCTTCAGGAGATGTATAACATGAGACGTCATTTATTAACCATAGTTGCTGTATTAATGACGATAAACAAGTTTCCATTAAAGCATATAAAAATTTATTAAGAAATGTAAATTGTTTTCAAACTTTTACGCTATAAACAATACCCTGTGTAATTTTTTAAAAACATTCTTCATAAAATCTTATGTCGCAAGGGTTGGCAATTGCTTCGTATTTTGCTAAGTCGGAATTTTCAATGCATATGAAAAAAGTAACACTGAAGCAGCTTTTTTCGAAAATTAATGATTTTATATCTACTTTTGTGAAATCTTAAAAAAAGAAGGTTGATTGGCATATCACTAAACAACTGTCCTGCCTTTCTGTTATAAATAAGTAATAATATAATAAATAAGTAATAATATAATATATGAGTCATATAATA
>KK118734.1:271847-354670 GCA_000611955.2 Stegodyphus mimosarum | reverse complement strand
TTCTCAATCACTGTATGATACCAGATTTTTGGAATTCTAAAGAAATTCCCCAAGTTCTGGCTATAGTCATTTTCGGCAAGTTAGACCGTATTAGAAGTTTACTTGTAATATAACTTATGTGATGGTGCCAGGATCGCCTATTATCCAAAATTATGCCTAATAAGGCATTTGTTTTTCTATTGTTAATTTTCTCTTGTGATATTTTTATGAATGAATTTCGTAGGTTGTTAATTTTTGTTCCCTGCTTTAAAGTGTAAATAGCTTTGCACTTTGAGATAGAAATTTTTAATTGAAATTTGTCAGCCTAATGTTTGAAAATTTGCAAATTAAAATTAGAATTTTCTTCTATGTCTTTTCGACTTTTCCCTTGAACTATTAGCAGGAAATCATCGGCATATGCTTGGACATGTGTGCGTGTTATTTCTCCAAAATTTTGAAGTGCCTCATTAGCTATTAGATTCTAAATTACTGAGCCTAAGTACGAGCCTTGAGGACAAACTCTCGTAATCTTATAGTGTTGAATGCCAACATTTGAAGTGAATTGGAGAGATCGGTTGCTGTAATCTTTAAGTAGCAGGAAATTTCTTCTGGGCAATGGATTGAGTTTAGTATTTGTAAAACATCTTTCCAACATACTGAATCAAATGGTGCCTGTATATCTAACGAAGTTACCAGAGAATGTAGATTTTGATTTTTTGTTTAATTCAAGTACTTGCTGCGGTTTCTGCAAAGCATGGTCTGCAGATTTATTTGCCATAAAGCCAAACTGGTGTGGATGAATGATTTTATTCTTGTGGAGATAATAGTGAAGTCGTGATAAGATAAAACAATTTTTCTAAGAGCTTTCCAAAAGTTGGAAGTAAACATATTGAACGATAAGACTGAGGACTGTCCGGAGGCTTATACGTACAGAATAAAGGACTGTTTTTGCCAAAATAGAAGGTAAAAGGTATTTAAAAGGAATTTAGAAGAGATTTTTTTTTCCTAACGTGTCTACGCATATACGTATGTATGTATCAAGCATAATTCAAAAATGAGTAGTCGTAGAACGTTGAAATTTTGTATAAGCGATTGCTATATCATCTAGTTATGCACCTCCCTTTTTCGTTGCAATCAATTGCACAAGCTATATATATATATATATATTCGCTCTCTGTTACCCGGTTCGATGAGCTCAATTATTTTCATTCTTATATGTTGGTAAATTGAGCAATGCCTGCTTTAAGAGTAATTGTGTTCCAGTTAAGGTTTTTATATCTTTAGTTAATCTGCATGCAATAGTAGTAAAATTATCAACAATTTAAAAGTGGCACTAGTCATAATGAGGCCGCCATTTGTTTACATATGAAACTCTTAGTAGAATAATGAATTAAGTCAGTTAGTGCATCAACTTCAGTATCTTGCCCAGTGAGACGGAAAGTTAAGTTTCAAATTTTGTGGGCCGAAAATTTTGTTTTCCTGCCCGCTGGCCGAATTGTTCATTTTTGCGTCAAAACTAACTTTATTTGTAAAAAAAAATTTTTTTAACTGTATTTAGTGTTTTAGTTTTCTGTAATTTACAATTTTTAGTCCAAAGGGATTTAGTCCCGAAGGACTATTACTTTCGTTTTGCGATTTTGCGTTGAATCACTCTGAATGCCCGTTTCACTTTTCAAATTGTTGCCACTAAATGTTATCGCTCTGCATTAAATTTTAAAAAAATGAAAAATCTGCATAAATGTATGCATGTTTCTCGCATTGTGATAAAACCTAGAGCCATCGAATTTTGAATGACGTAATCCTACTGCGAATATGGGCATCTGGAAGCCCTAATTTTGAATTTGAAATTTGCTTTATTATCGATTTTATGTTTTGTAACATTTCAACGAATTTCTGATTAACAAACTAAATGATTTCAAAGCGAGCAATGGCAACACTGTACGGAAAAAGAAAAACATTTTTATCTCCAGCGCACGAGACTTACGGAAATTCTAAAGATATGTTCATTTTAAAATGATTTTGCGATATTGATTTTGAACTGAATTTTATGGTTTGAGTACGTAGTACATGATATTTAATAAAAAAAGGTAGCACACGAAACGTTAAAAAAACGCGCCTTTGGACGTAATTTAAAATCTGAAATCTTTCAGATTTTTTTTTTATAATTTTTTAGTGAATATGTTTTGAATTTTTGTGTATTTTTTGCTTCGGCGTGAAGTGAGAGCTGAAATTGATTGACTGAGAAATGTTCTCTAATGAAATTCAAGGAAATAAGTTTAAATGAAATGCAGCAAAAATCATGTACAATTTAATAGGCCGTACAAAGAAGTCTGGTGTAACATCAAATATTTTAGTTGAAGAATTCGATGATAGGAGACACAATAGTCGTTAGGTAGCAATCATCATGTAATATATTATTTCTATAGTAAACTTTTTTTTGCTCATTATCTGCGCACTAAAATGTTGCTAATCTTTCTCGAATAATATCGAAAGAAATCAAAAGGTCCGAAGTTCGAATTCTGGAGAGGGCATTGCTCATTTTTCTAGTCTCCCGCATCGAGATAAATGTCTAATGACTTTACAAATGTACAAAAGAAATATAATTATAATTTTTTCAATCAATAAATGAAGTTTTTCTACAAAGCATTAGAAATGATTACCTAACGCGTTAAAGCACATTTGCTTTCTCAGAGTATGAAAATATACTTATTACCAAATGGTCAGAAACATGGATAAATTAATTTTTAATTGATTCAGTTTATTGCACGGATGAGCAATGTACTTTAATTACCCGATAATAGGATTTTCGGTTGAGCCCAGAATTAATAAATAAATAAAAGGCAGACTTTCAGTTATTAATTTTTGATTTCTTCCCATATTGTAAAAGATGTAGCAGGAATATTAAAACAATAAAATTTTGCAGTGCGTTTTAAATTGAATGGAACAAAAAGAACACGTACCTGTGAACCTCGTGATTATTTTATTTTGATAAATCAAATTTACAGTGAAACTTGTTATCCAAGTTTCTAATAGATATTCTATGTGTGCTCCTCCGATGATGCGGCAAATTTCTATTGAGTATTCCAGTTCCTGCCACACTCGTGATGGAATATCTTTTGTTAATGATTCAAGCACTTCCGTTATTCTCTGCTTGAGTTGCTCAAAGATCCATATTTTACTTCCTTGGTGCTGGAACCTCAAAAAAATGGTATGTACATTTCATCATCAGCTACGATTTTAGAAATAATTTGGTGTCCATAATCTTTAAGCACCGTCTTGCTGCAGAAGGAAGCAGGGAACCGGTTCCTCCAAATGAAGCTAACAACCACTGTGATACCATGTTTTGGTAAATGCACCCGTTAATCGACTTTTCCACAAATAAAAATTAATTCCAAAAACAAAAACAGAACTGTTGGAAATGGCTCAGAAAACATTCATCTTTGGAGAATCATGCTCATGTTCCTTTACACAATATAGGTTTTCCGTGCCCCAGAATCATAAATCATGGCGATTAACTTTGCCAGAAACGTGAAAATTGGCTTCATCCGTAAGCACTAGTCTGTTAGCGAAACTCTTGCAATTTCTCATGAAAAGCTTATGGAAGGGTTTGTTGGAAAGTTTTAACATCTGCACCATCTGAAAGGTGTATGGCCGGAATTGTAGACGTTTGCCTTGACTTACGTCACACCGTTACATGAAGCACAATGAATTTAGAACTCTCACGACGATTTGATTTCGTGGAACTTCGTAAAAATGTTTCCCGAATTTTTTCGCCCATTTCGGTTTTGGCTACTGTTCGTCCTGAGCTGGTTTTCTTACATAAACATGCCGTATCCTGAAACTGCTTCCCCCACCTTTCGATGTTACTACGATGCGGTGGTTCTTTATCAAATCTGTTTTCTTTCGCAGTTGTCTTTGTATGATGATAAAGACGATGCGGAAGGCAGAGGTGCAGAAAATAATATTCAGCTGTACGAGTGTGACAAATTTTTTCCCTTAGATTCTGAATTACGGAATGTGAACCAGACAATAAACTTCATTTACGTTATAGTCCTGTTCAGAGAACCTTGAATCGCAGAGAGTATTCCAGAATTTGAGATATCAGTAAAGTGATTTGTAATTTCTGTAACAATGTATGCAAGGAAGTATTGTATTGCTTTGAAGTTTCTTATAATAACTGAACAAAAAAACACGTACAGTCTTGGGGGGGGGAAGTACAGTTCCGTATCTCCCGTTCGCTCCCGGGCTGATTAGCGAAATTCAGCTTGCGTTTTTCATGTCTCAAAAGCGGGATATAGGATATATGTATTAGATTTATATATAGCAATATTCTGACGTAGATATTTTCACAAAACATTGGCTTTTCTCTAAAATGACATACCGATTTTCTTTTCATATTTCAATTTTATTACTCAAATTATGCGTACATATTAAATTTTGTAAAATTTGGTGAGAAACTTACCGAGAAATTTAAAAATCTACATTGACGCACGTTTTCAGTCAGTGCCAGACGAAATTCTAAATTTATAATAACCTGTTTTCCTTTCCTTTTCTTCATCGTGCACGAGAGAAAAAAAGGTGCATCTTTCATAATTTCAATCAAGTTTAACAATGTGCATAAACCACATTTCAGGTGATTGCTTATAACAAATTTCAAATGCGCCAATATATAAATTCACGTATATCTTTGGGAATTTTGAATAAGAAACTCTAAATTTTGCCAAGTATGTCCAGAATACATCTACTTTAACGTGATAGTAAAATTCTTACAGGTTATAATTCAAAAACTATTCGGAAAATTTATAAGAATTACTAAAAAATACAAATTGAAAATATCTAGGAATTTAATTTGGATTCAACTTAAATTTCGAATTATGATAGAGGGAGTCGCGTAAGTTTAATAAAAAAAAGATATATTAATAAATATATGATATACCAAATTCTGTTAGGACCTAAAATTTCGAAAGCTAATTTTTTAAAAAAACTTACTTCTCTTACGATTTTTACAAAACTTGGCACAAGAATCGTGCGTAGAATCGAAATATGGAAAAAAAATAGATATGTCACTTCAGAAAAAGTCTGATTTTGTATCAAAATACCTATATTAGAACAATGCTATATATAAATCTAACATGTATCTTAAGTCGCGTTTTTCAGACATGAAACACGCAAATTACATTTTTTCAATCTGCCCTGTATAGAACGGGAAAGAAACCAACATTTTTAGTCCAAAGGGGCAATTTGCCCAGATGGACTGTTAATTACGTTTTGGCATTTTGTGTCGATTCACTAAAAGCGTTGTTTCACTTTTCAATTTATAACCACCAAATATTATCGCCCTGTATTATATTTAAAGAAATTAAATAATGAAGAATCTGCATAAATGTATGTATGTTTCTTTCATTTTGATGAAACAATGTACCTGGGGCCATCAAATTTTGACTATTGAATGTTTCCACCCGATATGGGCATCTGGAAGCTCAAATTTGAAATTTGGAATTTGCTTTATTATCGATTTCATATTTTGTAAAACTTGAACGAATTTTCGATTAAGAAACTCAAGGATTTCAAAGCGAGCAATGGCAACGTTGTACACAAAAAACAATTTTATTTCGAGATCGTGGGACTGTGTATCGGAAATTCTAAAGGTATGTTCAATTAAAAATTACTTTGCGATGTTGTTCTTGTACTGAATTTTATGCTTTAAGTGAGAAGAGCATAATATTTAATAAATAAAGGTAACACTAAAAATGTCCCTTTGGGACGTAATTTAAAATCTGAAACCTTTCAGATTCCCCTTCTTTGTGTGTGTGTGTGCAAAGTGTGCAGTGAATAAAACACCAATTTTTGTCCTCGGTGAGACTCTATGACCCTCAATATCACAATTTCTGGATCTTTGCCGCATTTAGCGCACGGTACAAAACTGTGGCCTGACTAATGTTTATCCCCGTAGACAGCTAGCAAATGGTTCGAAGGAAATGGTTTGCAATAGATTGATTGCTCATATGATCCTCCACGAAATGTGATGCACAACCACAGTGCAGTTTGTCATGATATCAAAACTTCTATCTTGGGGCCGGTCAAGCTATTTTTTGGCTGCTCTCTGGGCCTTTGCATCCTTTTTATAAATAACACAAATTTGCTGCGAAATTTCTGCGGCTGAAGATCTCTAGTGGAGGATAAATATCTGAAGCAAAGATTATTGTCTACTTGATAGTTATTCAGATCTTGAAAAACAAAGTGTCACGACCCCACAATTCATAAACTTCGAAGTTTCGAAGCAAAAAATACATATTTTGTTCCTTTTTACGAAAAAATGAGCTCATTTTTTTTAAACTAGCTTTCATAGAAGTACTGTATTCGTTTTAAAGCCGAGCACATAAAAGAAGAGTGAAATGAATTTGATCTTCTAGAAACTTCCATTTTAACCATTCATAACTCTGAAATAGAATAAATGACACGAGACTTTATCAGGGGTATTTACAGTCTGTGATAACAACGTCAGCTCCAAAATGAAGTGCAAAATATTTGCTGGGCAAATACTGTAGATAAGGAAAAAGTCTTGTTGAGTATTTTTTTCCCTCAGAAACACTCCAATGTGAAATTTAAATTAGGGAAAAAGCAATCTATTCCAATCTAAAACTGCTATTTTGAGTAATTTCAAAAAGTATATCTTTAATAATTACTTTTTTATTCGATTTCCTTTTATTTGCTTTGCACATACAGAAAAAGTTTCAAATATCTGAACTAAACGGAACCTTAATCTTTTCAAAAACATTCGGGCAAATGAGTTGCCATTTCCTGCAATCTGAATATTAAGTTCACAAATTCTCTGCCTGTGTTGGAAACAACTCGATCATTCCTCATGTTCGTTAAATATATAATCTCTTCCTGTATTTTTCATGAAACATCAATGGTTTTTCCCATATAAATTATTCAGAAATGTATTGCGTTTGAGAAGCGCTTCTTTCCTTTAGAATAGTCAACCATTTTCCTTTTTATAATTGTTTCGACGGAATTTCATAGTATCACAACCGATGAAGGCATTAAGTACATTTAGAAGATACACTTTAAAATCGATTCTAATTTTTAGCACAAAAGGGACCGAATAGGCTAATAACGAGATTTTGCGTCGTCCGCTATAAACGACGAATCACTTTTCAAATTGTCGCCACCACATATTATCGCCCTGAACATATTTAAAGAAATTAAACAATGAAAAATATGCATGTTTCTCGCCTTGTAAAAAAACAACGGTACTTAGAGTCATCAAATTCTGAATAACGCAGTCCTCCACCCGAATATAGACACCTAGCAGCACGAATTTCTGGTTAACAAACTCAACGATTTCAAAGAAAGCAGTGGCAACACTGTACGGAGAAAAACATTTTTATCTTCGGCGCGAAAGGTTGTCTAGCGGAAATTCCAAAGATTTGCTGTTTTTAAATATTTTGTGATTTTGTTGTTGAATCGAATTTTATGTGGCGCACGTCGGCAGAACGTGATAAATTAATACATGAAATAAAATTAATACATGAAACGCTTATAATGACAAACTCAACGATTTGAAAGCGAGCAGTGGCAACATTATCCGGAATAAAGCATTTTTATCTCCAGGCAAGAGACTGTATATCGGAACTTCTAAAGACATGCAATTTTTAAATATTTTGTGATTTTGCTGTTTAATTCAAATTTATGTTGCGTAAGTGCAAAGAGCATGATATTTATTTATTTATTTTTTAAGCCTGAAAGATTTCAGATTTTAACCGTCTCTCTAACGAGTTTGTTAAAATTTTTTACACTCTCGCTGAGCTGGCAGTCACAAGTCAACCGTTACACTCACTAACACTAAGCCAATTTTATTTTTATTCTATTTAATTTAATTTTTTTATGTTTTCCGCTTTATTAAGCATCACTTTCTTCGCACTTACACCATATACCATTCCACAGCAATATTATAAAAATCCAGTGCCATATTACACCATTCCACAGCAATATTACAAAAATTTTAAAAGCAGCATAACACTATACGTTTAGAATTCACGATGCACTGTTAAGTGTTGGCATACTTTTTTTTAAGTCCTTTCTCAGTTAATCATATCAATGTTCAGTTTTTTTACTAAGATAGCATTACAAAACTTTTTTTTTGTCTTTTTATTATTAACATTTTTGTATGTTAACTTCATTTATTAAATATCCCATTCTCGGTGCTTGCGACACATACAATTCGATTCAAAAGCAAAATCACAAAATATTTAAAAACAGCTTATGTTTAGAATTTCCGCTCGCGCGCTAGAGATAAAAAATGTTTTATTCCCTACAGTGTTGCCAGTTTGTTAGTTCTACAGTGTCGTTGAGTTTGTTAACCGAAAATTCATGCTGCCAGGTGCCCATATTGGGCTGGAGGACTACATAATTCAAAATTTGGTGGCAATAGATACAGTTGTTTTTTCACAATGTGAGAAACACACATACATTTATGAAGAACCTTTATTATTTAATTTCTTTGAATATAATGCAGGGTGACTTGGTGACAACAATTTAAAGCGCGATACGCCGTTTTTAGTAATTCAGCGCAAAATGCCGCTTCGAGATTAATATCCCATCGGAACTAACGTCCTTTTGGGCTAAAAAAAAGTTTTGTAAGTCGCCTTACTAAAATTGAACATTGATATGATGAAATGAAGAAAGACTGAAAACAATAGAAAAACGTATGCCAACACTTAATACTGCAGCGGGAGTTCTACACATGTGCTACTATGCTGCTTTTAAAATTTTTGTATTTTTGCTGTTGAATTTCACATGGAGTAAGCGAAAGAAAAAAATATTGCTTGGTAATAAAGCTAACAAGAGTGAGTGCTTTAGCAGACTGGCAGGCTACGAGCTTAACGAGAGCGTAAAAAACCACTACAAATCCTTTAGGGGAATTGTTAAAATCTGAACTCTCTCAGATTTTTTTTTTTTTAATTTTTTATTATTATTATTTGAAGTCATCGTATTGAACGCATTTTGTTCCGATTTGTATTTTTCATCAGCTAATGAACCTAATTTTGTCTTTCATAGTCAAAACAATGCGCTTGCTTCTTGTTTACCATTAAAAATTTCAAAAAATTAAGTATTCATAACTATTCTGTACTAGTTACATAAACAAAATGGTTAATTAGTTAGTTAGCATACTAGTGCGTTAGATAATGGCGATAGAAATATCATTTATTAAACGCGACAAAACTGTAAATGTTCATAAAAACCATTAGCTGGATATCTTATCAGTTAAAAGTGCTTTAATTTATATCAGTCATAAATCCTTCATCGAGAAGAAAGACTGGCGGGGGGGGACTGAAAGGTTTTAGATTTTAAATTACGTCCAAAGGGGCGTTTTTTTAACACTTTGTGTGTTACCTTTATTGATTAAATATCATGTTTTTCGCACTTAAACCATAAAATTCAGTTAAAGAATAACAGTATTGTAAAATAATTTTAAACTGAGCATATCTTTAGAATTTCCTATATACAGTCTCACGAGCTGTAGATAAAAATGTTTTTCTGTAAAACGTTGCCATTGCTTGCCTTGAAATCCTTCAGTTTGTTAATCAAAAATTCGTTAAACTTTTACAAAATATGAAATCGATAATAAAACAAATTCCAAATTTCAAATTTGGGCTTCCAGATGCTCGTATTCGGGTAGAAACGTTCAATGTTCAAAATTTGATGGCCCCAGGTACATTGTTTTATCACAGTGCGAGGAACACGTACATTTATGCAGATTCTTCATTATTTAATTTCTTTAAATATAATACAGGGCGATAATATTTGGTGGCAACAGTTTGAAATGTGAAACACAGCTTTTAGTGAATCAACGCAAAATGCCAAAACGAAATTAATAATCCTTCTGGGCAAATTGTCCCTTTGGATTAATAAAGAAAAGAGTTATTGTATATTTTGCCAAACTATGCCACTTTTGTCACTTCTTCCCTGAATCGAAGATTTCTTAAAAAATTCTCTTCGCGGTTTTGTTTTTAGTTGCTTTCATTAAAAGAAATGAATCTGACTTGCATAAAAATGCCTAAAACTCAACCGAATTTTTTTATTTATTTATTTATTTCCCAACCAATTATTTAAAGCAAAATTTACAAGCGCTGTTATTTAAAATGATAGGATTAATTAATGACATTTTTTTAAAAAACAGTGACAATGCAATTTAAAATATTAAATATTTTTTTTAGCATGCAATAGTTTAAAATATTAAATATTTTTGAGACGATAAGATGCAAAACATTACAAATGCTCCCAAATTTCAATTAAAAAGAATGCTGAATATCTTTCGGCATTTATTTGCGTGGGAAACACTTTAATCTTGCAAATGCCATGTGCTTTTGCTTGTTTTGGATCTACTCAATGAACTTTCTGTAAATACTTTATTAAAAAAATCTGATGTGGACACCGCATGACTTCCTTGTATGACACATTTTTTGCTCCATTTCATTTAAACTTATTTCCTTGAATTTCATTAGAGATGTATTTATCAATTAATTTAGTTCTCCCTTCGCGGCAAAGCAAGAATACATAAAAACTCAAAACATCTTCCTTAATTCAAAAATTGTAAAATACGGAAAAACATATAACACCAAATGCAGTTAAAGCAATTAAGAAAAGTAGTTTTTACAACTGAAATTAGAATTTCTACTCAAAAAACAAGAAATTCGGTCAACGACAAGAAGGCAGATTTTTCAGTGCAAAAAAACTGAAAGTTCTTTTTTTAAATCACAGTCTGCAAAAAGACATTGAAGGTGCAGAAACGGACTTAATTTACTATTCTACAGAGTTTCAAATGTAAACAAATGGCGTTTCTTTAGGCTTAACTCGCCACTTAAAATTTTAAATTGTTTATATTTTAAAACTACTGCATCCAGATTAACTAAAGGCATAAAAATCTTAACCGGAACATAAAGACAATGTAATTAAATCACGTTTAAAGGAAAAAATGCACAATTTACCAACATGTAGGAATAAAAAAAACTACGCTCACTGAGCCAGGTAACAGAGTGGGAATATATATACTGTTGGGTGCAGCCGATTGCAACGAAAAAGCGAGATGCACAAATACATGTTATAGCAAACCCATATACAAAATTTCAAAGTTCTACGGCTATTCATTCTTGAGTTATGCGAGAGACATACATACGTACAGACGTCACTTAAAAATCTGATGTATGTGTAGTGAAAAATATTTTATATATAGTGAAAATACTTAAATATATTTTAATTTCTTATGTATGAAGATTGTGTTAATTTCTGTAGGTTATGAGAAATATTAATTATAATTATTCTGGTGTACAAGTGATAACCAAAATTTTGAATATTAATTTAGGATTAAGACATGTGATTAAGAGTACATCACATTGTTTCCGCAATAACCCGAATGATAGGGATAAAATATGTGACCTACGGAGGATAGCAAAATAAAGTACTTACCCCAGACGTTGTGATAGTTGAAGAAGAAAATACAAGTTAATCATCTACAATTTACTCTATTTATTTTTCCTATCAAAAATTTTACTGCTGAACTCACACAAATAAAACAAGAAAATTAAATAATCAGATCATAACTATAGTCCTTCTATAAATACAGAACGTCCACTCGTTTAACGATACACTTTAATATCACAATCCTCTTGCATCGCTTTCTATAAATCACGAAAAAACCGTATCGAAAATATATGTAGAGCAGCAATAAACTTGTCTTGAAATTTCTTCTAATTTTGAAGCTTCTACCAGTGAATTAATTTAGAGCAGTGCACCACGTGGCGATAGACAATGGATGAGTCTTAAATTGCACAATGAGATCGTTCATGATTCTTGCTTAAAAAATATCATTCCATGCTGGATGAATTTTCAGAAACTGCATGTAGAATGAATATATTCAATAAAAAAAAACTACAGTTGGCTTTCTATAAATCAGGAACCATATCATCGGACTTTTCAGGAGAGTTAAACGTGCATCATGAAACGAGGTCGTAGGTGAAGAGACAGTCGGTGAAGAGCCAGGCCGAAGCCCGACCTTCACCCTTGAACTCCCAGCAGCGAAGAGGCAGAAACCTGTCCAACAACTGCCACCAAGGGCTTGGACGAAACGATGACGATTCTTGAAGCGATAGTTTGATGATAGATGCCGGCTTACTAGCACAGTATGCACCACACTTCTTCCTTGTACGGAATATTAAAATATACGCATTTTGCATTTCATTTAAACTTATTGAATTAAAACTACTTCGTCGACCACAATAGAACAAATGCACTCTTTAAAATTCACTATGATTATTTACCATAGTGACACTCTGGCGCTAGATTCACTTAACAGCGTTACATCTCATTCATTTTGTAACTCAGAATGCACAAAAATTATATCAGCTGAAGAATTATGTAATCGTTGCCACATGTTTTATTCAAATACCATAATAAATTTAAAACGATGTATATAAGAGAAATTTTAAAAAAAAAAAAAAAGAGAAAGAAAGAAAGAAACAGTTTTTCATAGTCGATTCAGTATTTCTCATTCAATAAATTCAGTTCTCACTTCGCGACAAGGCAAAAATACACAAAAACTCAAAACATATGTATTAGAAATTACAAAGTAAATCTTAAACACTTATTTCCTCGAATAAATTCCAGAATGGATTAAGCATGATTTAATTCGCAATAAAAAGAGAAGGCGTTATCTTTGTTGTTGCCAAGCTTAGTTTCTCTAGATTGGCAATAATTCCATTACTCTGCTAAGTTTCAAATGTAAACAAATATGGCTGCTATGGTAAAAATAATTAGGCTTAGCCGCACTTTAGCAACTTTTAAATTGTTGATATTTCTACAAATATTACATGCAGATTTATAAAGGCATGAAAAACTTAACCGGAAGATAAGAACAACATAATTCAATCATTTTTAAAACAAAAAATGCACAATTTACCAACATATAAGAATAAAAAAACTGAGCTCACTGAGCCGAGTAACAGCGTGGGTATTTATATATATATATTGGTGCAGCCAATTGAAACCAAAATAGGAAGTGCACATCTACATGTTATAGCAGGCCTATGTACAAAATTTCAACTTTCTGAGGCTACTCGTTTTTAAATTATGCGAGATACATACATACGTATGTACAGACACCATGAAAAATCTCTTCTGAATCCATTTTAAATCAATTTTATAATTCGTTTGGGGAAACAGAGTCCTTTATTCTGTCCTTACGTACAGATGTCACGCAAAAAGATGGTTAAATTGCATTCGATAGCGGTCAAAATGGATATTTTAGTTGAAATATGATACCTAGAATTTTTTGTGATTACAATACTTCATTTACTTCGTACAAGGAAATTAAAAAGAAAAGGGTCTTACGTATTATCCCGTCGACCGTTTTGGCAGTAGTCGCCAGTTGAGAATCGTTGTTACGGATTTCTAAAGGAAGTGAGTAATCTAAAATTCGGCGCTAAATCGCGCTACTTGGCCGGTCGACAGGATAATTCGCAAGTACCAGAAAATGGTTATAAAAAAAAATCTGATGAGAACAATAAATCTGATATCTGTTTATCAAGAAAGAATTCCTCAGCAGTTTTTTTTCACTTGCAGAGTCTGCATTTGTTCACACATTTTCCTCTAAAAATATTGCATTACATCAAAGAGTTTGGGAAAAATCTCATAAAAATCTAAGAATACTTGCAATCTTACCTAATCATGAAAAACAGCATCTCATGTTCAGGTATTTCGTCAGTGTAGTTCAACATTTCACTCAAATCTTCCTTGATGTGGCTGAAAAGAAAACGAAAAACTAGCTCAATAAATAAATTAGAAATACTTTAGAATAAAAGCTTAGCCGCACTTAAACAACTTTTAAATTGTTGATAATTCTACAGCTATAACATTCAAGTTAATTAAAGGCATAAAAACCTTAACCGGAAGATAAGAACAACATAATTCAATCATTTTTTAAGCAAAAAATTTACAATTTACAAACATGTAAGACTAAAGAAACTGAGCTCACACAGCCGAAAAACAGGGTGGATATATACTGCTCATTTGTTAGCATAGAAACTTACTAATTTTCTTTTACATTTCACGATACACCAATCCCTTGATAAAAATTCTCTGGGAAATACAAAATTCATTTGCTCTGATTTTAAGTTATAAAAAATATGTTTCTTCACATTTCTCGTGCTATTTAAGTAATTTTTTATCCGAATTTCGTTTTAATACATCTTTCGTTTCTCTGGTAATTTAGGAAATGCTCTCTCTTTCTCTCTCTCTCTCTCTTTTTTTTTAAAATTATAGTTTAAATTTTCTACGAGATTTTAATTTTTAAAGTGTTTTCCATTTGTGTCAATTGGTTGCGCTTCTTACCGTTTTGCTAATTTGTACACCAAATCATTTTTTCTACTTTGCCAAACTGAATGTAATATTTGAATTTGCTTGGATTCTGATTTGATTTTAATTATGTTTATACTATCACATATATGTGCTCATGAAATTTAAATTATTGTAGTTACGCTATCTGGAAAAGGGTATTTCATAAATTACATTCTAAAAACTTTAAATTGGTACGAGAGCTTTTAATTAGTTGTGGAATATATAGCATTAATATCCCATTTCAGAATTTTTATTTTTATGTATTTAACCTTTATTAAGTGCATTGTTACTCGAATAGAAAAAATGGAATGTGATACTGAAAGCCATTAACTTAATAAATTAGCTGTTAAATTATGCTTAATATAAATATTCAAACATTTTTCATGAAATTTTGAAAATGATTTGATGCTTAATTATGACAGCACTGGAAAAAAATTTTTGGTTAATTTCATTCCACCTTGTAATCAATCTTAGCTTTCTTTTCATTTTCAATTAGAAGAAAAATATTCTTATAACTGCCATTGTTATTTTAATAACAGCTATGATCATAGAATACGATCATGGAATAATATTAAGGATTTTGCAATAGAAAAAGACCATGTGCTCAGCGAGTCTGATTTCCTATTTGAAAAATTTTCCCTGCTCTAGTTTTAAAAAAGTAGCCTGGAGCACAAATCTGCCGTAAATATCAAAGAAGAATTGGAAGAAAAAATTTTTGCGGGGGGACTTTCTACTGTGTTGAATTTGGAGTGGAAATCGCAGACCGCAAATTCCTAAAATTTTTTTCGTAAAGGATTAAAAGCATTTAATGTGTTGCGTATCAAGGTCTTTTTAGATAGTAAAATAGAAGTATGATAAAACTTTTAATTTGAATTAATTATTAGTTTAAAAGGTATTCCTGTTAAGGTGTAGAGACATAAAGTATTTTTTGAAAGCAGGAGAGATGAGAAATGAGCAATGCTCTCGTCGGGATTCGAGCCATTTATACTTCTCGAACACGCGCCGACGCGTGCTGACCGCTACAGCACGAAGGCATGCGAGGAAGGCGGGAGAAATACCTTATATACTGCCCTTCTAAAAGTCGACTGGGGATTAGG
The DNA here is from genome assembly GCA_000611955.2 of Stegodyphus mimosarum. Classification (NCBI taxonomy): domain Eukaryota; kingdom Metazoa; phylum Arthropoda; class Arachnida; order Araneae; family Eresidae; genus Stegodyphus; species Stegodyphus mimosarum. Next base: position 339,197 of record KK118734.1, on the reverse strand, counting down.
AGACCCAATCGCCAAATCCTGGTGGTGGAGAATCATCATCCACCACCTTTTTTAGTTCTAGCGCCACAGTTGAGATATTGGGTATTTTTTTTTTTAAGTAGGAGAGATAAAAAATGAGCAATGCCCTCTCCAAGACTCGAGCCACAGACCTCTCGAATACGCGCCGAGCGTGCTGACCGCTACACCACGAAGGCATGCGAAGAAGGGGGAAGAAATACCTCATAAAGGGGCAAAGAACTGGATTATTTGATTAAGAAGGAAGCACAAAGCTAACCTGCTTAAGCATCATTCCATCACCTTCTACCCATCTTCTCATTTCTGTAATGCCTGGATACTTGCTGATTAAGCCTTCGTCGGGAATCAGGTCCGAATTCATCTGTTATTTGTTCTCTGACTATCGAGAATATTTTCGAAGTTGCATCACATATAACGACCGATATTACATCTGCAGGGAGGAGAGAAGAGCCAAATCTTACACTGGAATCGAAATCACATTCAGGGTTTCGGTTATAAACCATATAGTACCTTGCGACTCCTCCCAGATTTTTTATCCCGAGAACACCCGGAAAAGTTGAACTCAAGAGTTTCTCAACCATTACTAGCTTCTAGAGAGGGTTTTCGTATCGACAGATTTTTAAGTACCTATTCCCCATTTCAAAGCAGCGGTAAAGTCACTAGCACCCTGCCTAATCCAGAATTCGAACTCGGATTCCGTTGTAGTGATAAATATTTCTTTTCCACTAACTGACATATCATGAATATTTGTAATTTGACAAAAGAACAATTAGCAGGGTTAAACGTTTATCATTTATGCAAAATAATAATTATGGACTTACCTGCTAATAATCAGACTTGTTCCAAGCAAAATGGGTTGAAAATGTCTTTTATTAGTTACAGTAATGATGAAAGTACCTATAATTGCCAATTACATTAACTGTAAATTAGCGGTTTTGCAGGCCGCATGTGGCCATCGAAGCAATTTTAATCGGCCCGCGAATATATTTCAGATATATATTTGTTGCAAAGATTTTAAGATTAGCTATTTAAAATCCCAGTTTATATTACTTTCATTACCATTAAAAACGAAAGTGAATAGCGCACCAGAAAATCTACAAACGAAGCTAATTAATGTACATTGTGATATAAATCTTATTCAAAGATTTGAAGCTACAGATTTGATTAACTTTTATTCGCACTTGTCAAAAGATAAATACAGAGGCTATTCGCCCAATTTCAGACGATTTTCATCGCATTTACAGAAATAGTTTATTTAAAACTTTTGTGTTTTAAGTGTTCTAATTGATAACCCTTATTCTTCACTATTTTTCTACATCGTAATTTCCAAGACAATGACGCCTTTTGTAATATCGAAAGAGATATTTTATCCCATTCCTCTTAAACAATTTTCCAAAGTTCAAAGAGGATTGTAGGTCGACGTCTGGACAATCCGCTTTTTGAAAGTCCAAAAGCGCAAAAATTCGTGGATGATACATCAGAAGAACATGGCCTTGGCACATGTTTCTTGTTCCCCTTCAGGAATTTAACTGTGGATTTTGACTCAAGGCTGCCAGCTGTCTTGGTGCAGTTTTACTGATTGACGGCACTGTGGGTAAAGAAAAGCTATTTCATATTTGAAAACTGAGTATAAAATATATTCCTGATAATTATGTGGAGTTAATCTTAACATTTTTTCCCAGTCTCTTTATTTTTAATTTGCCGTTATGTGAAAAACCAACAACAATCATGAATCCCTTTAAAAAACTTCCTTTATATTCTTTGAACCATGATTTTAGGTTTTTCTCTCTCCTTTTATGATATTAAATAAATCTCTTTCCATTGCAGTCATTTAAATACATCCAAGATTCCTCTACTGTGACAACATTTTCCCCTTTTTGTCCGGATAAGTATTTCAGATCAATAATTCTGCAGCCCTTTCTGCGATATGTCGTGGAGAAAGACGATGCACATTATGTTTTTTACACCTTTTTAAGATTCTAATTAGCATTAACAACTTTGTTTACGGTAGACACTAAGCACTTTAATGATTTTGCAACTGTCCTTTGAATTGGGGGATTTTATTTTAATATTAAAGACCTTAACTGTGTAACATTCGAAACATTCTGTTTTTTCCTTGGGCATGTATTTGGAACACTTTTTTTTTCACTTGAAGCCAAATTTTGTCGTTTTTATCTTTCCTCGTTGGCAATATTATCTGTCGTAGCTTTAGATATCGAAACACCATGGCTTTCATAGCTTTTTTTAATAACTAGATACGAATAATTTTCATCGGAAAGAGCACAAACATAGCTTCCATTCATAGTTTCTTTGAAAGCGCCATTTTGCATGAAAACAAAACTGTCAAGTAGCAAACCATAATTTATATTTTCAAAATATAGTTGCAGTTTACAAACCTTTTTGCTTATAGCAAAGCAAAATGGTCTAAAAAAATGTGCGAGTATATTTGAAGAAATTAAATAACGAAGAATCTGCGTGAATGTATGTATGTTTCTCGCAATGTGAAAAAACAAAGGTATCTAGAGTCATCAAATTTTGAATAACGTAGTCCTCCATCCAAATATGGGCACCTGGAAGCCAGAATTTTGCATTTGTTTTACTCCTATTATCTATTTCATATTTTGTAAGACTTTAAAGGATTTAAAAAAAAAGTCTCAATGATTTCAAAGCGAACAGTGGCAACACTGTACAGAATAAAGCATTTTTATCTCTAGCGCGAGAGACTGTATATCAGAAATTCTAAAGATACGCTATTTTTAAATATTTTTAGCCCAAATGCTTCTCGAAACGTGTATGTGTGTGTAAATGAGGAGGGAAACGACAGTTATGAAGTATATAAAATTTGGAAGCTTTCAGATTTTTTTTTTTTTTAATTTGATTACCGAGCAAACAAAAGTGTGCAACAGCTATATGCCTGAAAGAAGCTTTGCCTCCATGAATTTTGTGAATGATTTCCCAAACGAAATGGTTTTTTATTTATCCTGCCCTACCTTTCTTAATACTAATATAATTTTTCTCACAACATAGCAATTCATCGATGAGCCAAAATCGTTTTATTTTCTTGAATATATGAAAAAGGATGAAAGATGAACTTTTCTCTTCGAAATAAATAATTCGTTTTCTCTAAAAGCCATGCGTAATGAGATAAAAGGACTGATTTTTCTGATTGGAGACCTTGGCAAAAACTTCTTATGAAGCCCCTCCCAGTTTGATATTTTCAAAGTAGCATCTATCACTGAGGCGAATTGTACACAATATATGCATTGAAATAAGCTAATAATTCAATACGTATTTCAAAAGTTTATCAGTTTTGTTTCCCCGACATCAATTAATTAAGTGCAATAAAATATTATAAATTTATACGTTTTATAATAAGACATTGTTCTTTTTTCGCCCCTCTTCTAAGAAGAAACAAGTAAAAAAAGAGACGAATTAAAAGAATTCTTATCGATTTTCATTCCATCTGGTACTTTTCCCCATTATATAAAAAAAAGATTTACTATCCAGGCTTTAAAAATTATAAAAATATGTAGCAAACTTAAAAGACAGCCATATAAATTTCAAAACTGCCCATTAGATGAGTTTGTGCAAAATAACAGCAGTATCAGTTAAGTCACTAATCGCAAAATTAAACTAAACGCGTTTAATTACTTTCTTTCAAAATCACAGAATCACTTATCACGTCATCATAATATAATTTTGATCATCTCTTTCTGTCTTGACCAATTACATTTTCTCCTAGTGATAGTAAAGTTAATCAGAAGCGTTTAGAATTAGCAATTAAAGTACGTAAGATTGATTTAATGCTGATAAGCATGAAAATTGTCTTTCTCTAGCACAGTCATATATAAATAATAATAAAAATAATTTTACCACTCTTGAAACACCAAAACTTCCATTTTGCCACTCTTTGTACATACGCAAAAGTTTCTTTACACCAAGCTTGCTGAATGATTTTAGTCTCCGAAAATTAAGCGCGTGTATTTAAGTATTTTGAAGTCATGAATTTTAATTTGTCTAAATTTTGTTCTAAACATAAACATAACTATTAAGCCAAATTACCTAAGTAATTGCATGAGTGTCTTCAAAAATCACTGTTTGCTTTCGAAGAAAGTGTTTAGCTTAAATTTGCATTGTAACATCAAGATTTCTCATAGAGGTTTACCTTTCAGCCATTTGAAATATATTGTATTAAGAACAAGCGGAAGAGCTAATGAATTCTTAATCTTCAAAACTTGTAATAACTTTATTAAATAATACAACGTTATTGGTTATTTTCAGTAGTTATTTTCGTATTTATTTGTAGGTTGCACAGTCAACAGCAGTCGAAGATAAAATCCGGAAATTCTTTAACTTGTAATGGGAAAGCGACGATATTTCCGAAGATCTGAAAGCTATTACAAATGATAATAATCCAAAAATTTTTGTGAAATACTGCGAAATGAAAATTACTCGTCAACTCATAAATTTTATGAAACTAAAATCTTTCAAAATTCGTTTTTCAAGATTTTGTTTTTATACAAGAAAACAAACAGTAAAGGTTTTAATATGGATACTCTACACGTTTTTGATATTATTTTTCGAAGGTTTAAGACTTGTAAAATTCGCAGCATTGCTTTCTAAAATGCAAAATTTATTGAAATTGGAAAGATTTCAACTGTATAAGAGATCCAATATATTACTCCAAAATATTTCCAATTCATGTTGCAGATAGGAAAATTATCAATTATTACAGAGCTTTACGATATTTATGATTTTAATTTTAGTACTTCTATAGGCTTTATGTCAGTTTCTTTCCTTTATGTCTTGCTTTATCACGTACTCGTTCGGACCAGTGGTTTATGGAAATTGTAGGGCAAGAGACGTAGATGAAAACAAAGATGTAATCTCTAGAGGTATTCTGGATAAAGCACTTGCCGCTTGCTCTAAACAGCTGTATATCGGGCAGAGAATATGAACGCTAGATATTTAGGTTCAACAAGTGTAGAAACTAAAGGAACTTTTACACTCGCCCCAGATGTGCTGTATCTTCAAACAAAACTTTGCTAAAATCAAAATCCGACCAAATATATTAACTTTGCAGTGAGGGTAGAAGATGCAATTTTAGTTACACCCACCTTTAGACGTTATAAAATATTTAATATTATACATTTCGTATAAACCTATAGATATGTAGGTTTTAAGAAAAAAAAATCATACATTCTCTAACTTGATCGAAGAACTTTGTCGTATATGGAATATACTGTTTAAGAAAATGAACAACAAGGAGGTACATTCCTAAATAAAAATCGGTAAACATTTCAATATTTGGTAAGTAATAAAATTCATTGACAACAAATCTTTGAAAGTCGACCTACAAATATGAAAAATTCTCGCAGTTTGTCCAAACCTGAAACTTTCTGGTGGTTACCTTTCAGTAAAAACGCAGAGCGATTCCTAAAATTTAACGAAAATCTCCGAATGATTTGATGACATTTCACTGAAACAAGGGGAAATTATTTCTTTTGTAAAGTAGCTTAAAATTACCTAGACGGAAGGAAAGGAGGTTTTTTTTCCTTCCCCTTTGATATTCACTTCATATGCAATTACATTTTACTTCTTTTCTGAACCACGTACTGCATACGTCAATGCAAAGCAATGTTCCAATATTGCAATGTGTTCGTCCAAATCCCTCACAGAAGTAAATTTTCAAATTACTTTAAATAAATGGCTGTAATTCCTCTGAGCATTTTAAAATAATATAAAATAGGGTTAATTCATATAAAATACCTCTAAATGTCAACAATACTGGAAAACGATAGCTCTGTGGGAGCAATGAATTAAAAAAAAATAAATAAAGTATCGATATTGTTGAATAAGCATATTAAGTGAAATGGGCAGTACATTAAATTTTTCATACACTTTTCTGTACATAAATTCCCTATTGTTTAAAATTTCCTTTGTTTCAGACGGTAGCTTTCTTAAAATTGGATCTAGAGCTTCAAATAATTACACATTTTGTGATTTTTCACTTAGACAGAAAGGGTGAAAAGAGCGATAGAAAATGTTTACTTACATTAGTGCAAAATATTCAAGATCCCTATCAGAATGCGTTTCACTGTAATAAAATGAGGCATTTAAAAATAATAGCTCCTTAATGCGCTTCACTATTTTCGTACTGATGTGGTAAGATGTTGCAAATAAATTGTAGTTAGAACATGCAGGGAAAGAATTTCATCTCCTGACCCCTGCGAATTTTAGTCTTTGCAAGATTTGTGTTTTATTCAAAACAAAATAAGTTTTCATTCCATTTGTGCTTCATAAAAGTATGTTTTTAAATGTCTTATTTTTTTTAAATCTTCTTCTTGTTAAAAATGAATAATAATAATAACAATTTTGCTTTAGTATCTAAATTTTATTCAAAGTTGTTAATTACGTTTCAGGGTTTTAAAGTGTAAATTTATTTTCACATTTTATTTTTTCATCCAGTATTTTATTTGATGTCTTCAAGTTTCATATAAATTTCTTGTACAAGTAAATTTATTTTCATATTTTACTTATATTTTTCATACATTTGTTGATCAGTTTCAACAATATTCCCAAGTCTAAATTTATTTTTCATGTTTTCGTATTTTTATTTTACAATTTCTAATGCCCCATTTCTAGTTTTTGGTAATAAGTTAATTTTTAACATTTTGTTTTTACTGTAATATTCCATTTTATTATTTTGTTTTCGTCGAACAGCATTTTACTAAGATTAGTTCTTCTAAAATTACTTTTCCTTTTTTCGCAAAGTATTTTATTAAAACGTAATTTTCTTTGTACTGACTTTTCTCAAAATGTCTTGATTTGTATATCTTCTCAGGAAACGTCAAGAGGAAAATTAGTTCGCATATCAGTTATTATTTAAGTTGAAAAATTGTTTTTCAAACAGATTCATTCTTTGAATTTAATCTTAGTTGTTCATGGATAATTTCTATCGTTTCATACACTTTTCATATAGGGCATGCTAAAATTTAAATGCAGGTGAAAGTTTTATGCGTATAATGTACACTAGAATTCAGCTTCTGGGACGTCATATTTTCAGTATATGCAATATGGAAATGTAGAATTTATTTGACACTGAAGCAAAAAGATAAATAGAAATAGAAAAATAGAAATGCGAATATCTCGGGTTTGTATATTTTGGGAGAACACATTCCACACACCTTACAAATTACATCTTGCGATTTACAAACATTTTACAAATAGTCTTATTTGATACCAGAGACTAAATCGCCATCCTTGTATACTTTTCTGGAAATCTATATCGCAGAATCGAAATTTTGGGAATATTTTGTGATAAAAATATTTTAAACTTTCGCTCTGATTTTCCAATTAATATTTTTTTTCTTATTTTATATTTGCTCGGAATACAGCACTTTTGTTTATCCTTTGTTTCCATTATGGCTCATGACTGATTTCTAAAACCCACAAGAACCTGTGTCTGACATAATTTCCTGTTTTCTTATCTTTCAAGGATAAGAAACTATCCAAAAGTAGCTTATCTCAAATGAACCTTACACTCTTCTTTTTCCAATACTTAAATACATATTAAATTTGAATGGGTACTTTTATATACACTTTTTATTACTATGCGGGTTTAAAGTAAATTTTGTATTTGTCAGATATCAACCCAAGATGAACTCTTTAATTTTGCTAGGCAATAAATCATAAGATCATATGTTTTACTTTTAATTGTCTATCATAATAACCATTTACGTTCAGTTAGATGTAACTATTAAATGTAATTAAAATATTTTCTTTTATACTATTCTATCAGTTTAAGTATCCTCTATATTAATACAGTCCAGTGGGGAATATAACAAAAAATAGTGGGAAAAGCCCCTTGTATCCAAATTATAGTGCAGCAGGGAGAACAACACAGCAAACTATATTATTTTGAGATTCAAGCTAGTTTAAATCTGAATACACGATGCATGTTCAATTTAGTTTTCTGAAACAGAAGTTTATTGTGTCATTCAGTATAACTTACAATACACTTTTTAACAGAAGAAATAATTAAAAATACGCCTAAGGTCGGTTTAGGCTAAAGCTTCACTCATCAGTTAGCTGTATCATTTCAAATTTAAAGAGTATATTCAAATTCAAACTTTAGATTTATTTTTATAGGCAGCGCTGAACAGTTAGTACTTGTTTCTTTTAAAATTAATATGTTGATTCAAACACTGAATAGTTTAGTGGAAATATTTTATTAAGATTTTTTATGAAAGTCTTTATATGGTATGTTTTATTCTAACCATCAGGCATCCATCAAATGCATAATTTGTGAAACGGGTATAATTCTGCGAAAACAGCTTCAGAGAGAGGTCAGAAAATAGTGCCCAAAATAAAAATTCAATGTCTAATACATGGGAAATAATGTCTTGAAAAATTATATTCAAGCATAATAAAAGCATCATTTTTAATTAAAGTATAAAATATGAATGTTCATTTGGGGATATTTTTCATTTATAATAGTATAAAATAATAATGTGGCAATCTCATTTGTATAAATTCGAACTTAAATGCCAAATCATATAAATTTTTGTGGTTGTATGTCTTAAAAGCGGGGTACATTCACCATTTTATAAGATTTCAAATTTTCAATAATGTAGAAGAAAGGAAAAAAAAACTTAGATTAATAGTATAGTGATAATAAAAGAGGTTAATTCGTGTAATTTTTATAACTTTCTAACTACATAGATGGATTGTGCGAAAATGGAAATTCCTTATAACGAATTTCTTCAGGAAAACACATTAGTTTATGTACATTGACTTAGAAGTAAGGAAGTAAGAGACGATGTAATATCTCACTCAAAGCAGTGTAACAGTTCAGTTCCAATTTGGACAATCTGTACTAGTATTGTAAATGTGTATTAATAGTGATTAATGTATCAGTTGACTTAAGGGATTAAAGTTTAAGAGGCAAAACTGTTGTGGAATCGTTTGTGAAAGTAGTAAAAATCAAACTTCTGCCTCCAGTTCGGAAAAATAATTAAATTCTAATATTTTATTCAAGAAGATCATATAAAGTTTGGTGTGAAATACGGATACAAATAGAATTAGATTCCAAGAGAAAAGAAATAAGAACTAAAAGAAATAATAGGGAATATAAAGGCTTTATATACATAATATAAATTTAGAAGCCAAAGATGGATATTAAAAATATGGAATAGCATAAATATCAAAAGAGGAGTACCAAATTTAGGAAGTGATGGGCAATAAATAACGAAAAATATAAGTCTTTAGAATAATGAAAGATGAATAAAACTGATGTTCGCAAAATAAATCATTTAAAACTAAGGACAAAAATTTTAAAGGAAAAAATATTATTAAAGTTCAAAAGTATGAAATCAATAATAAGTATAATATTATGACTTTAATTCATGAATGACACATAATGCCTAAAAATAATTACTTTATATTCTTAAAAATTATTATACTCTGAAAGGGTTATTATCAAAAATATTATTATTTTAAACAAAGTTTTAATTTCTGAATGTACACGAAAGAAATCATTGGTTCAAATTCATCTTTAACTCACAGTTAAAAATTTTGCTTTAAGAAAATAGTTTTATGAATTCTTTTTAATTCATAAAAAATGTATAAGTACCAAGCATATTCTAAAGAAAATAACTAGAAACAAGTTCTCTTCATTCTGATGTATCAACAATTTTCCCCATATCCACTGACAGATAAGGCTCTCCTATCTCCATTTTCAGATAGGCCTCCCTCCCACGACTGATCATTCCTTCTCGGGAGCTCCCTCAACTCCCGCTCCCTGTGCTCCCGATCCAGAACGCTCATTTACCTCTACTAACATAAATAATAATTTTGTTGCTGCTTTTAATTTATATTTTTAAAATTTAGAGCTGAAAAATACATAAAATTTTATACATTTTAAAAATAAGATGATTGCAAAGCCAATCTAAACTAGTTCATATAAAAATAAAAAATACTATATAATGATTATAAGCAGTCCGACTAATTTAATTTCACAAGGCACAGCTAATGGAATTTTATTAAAATATATAAACCAAAGTATTACTTTTTTAATTACAATAATTTAATAAATCGTTCTAGTTCAAGGCTTCTAGAATTTGGATACAATAAAAATTATGCCATGAGTACAGTGAGCAGTCATGAACACTATAGCTCATTGTACAATTCCTTTCATATGACAACTACTTTTAATTTTACTCCAAAAAGGACTGGAATGAAGAAAAGTGTTTTAAAACATTTTATTTTTTGGTTCATAAAATCATCTTATTGTTCAACAATTAAACGAACAGAATTAAAATATGGGCAATTTACTTCCTTCTTTCAGATCCTCTTAGTCTCGAAACACGATTTTGGGTTATTTCACTTTTCATTTCAGTCTGTTGCCATTCGGAAAAAAGCAAGATATTATTCTTTCATATTTAACCTGTCCATTAAAGAATATTGTTTTTAGCGTTAGACCAGAAGGGCTATTAATTTCGTTTTGGCATTTTGCGTCGATTCACTTTCTGCGTTGATTCACTTTTCAAATTGTTGACACCAAATATTACAGCTCTATATTATAACTAAAGAAATTAAGTAATGAAGAATCTGCAGAAATGTTTGTATGTTTCTCGCACTGTGATAAAAAAAAGGTACCTAGAGCCATCAAATTTTGAAAAACGTAATCCTCCACCGAATAAACCCTAATTTGGAATTTGTTTTATTATCTATTTCATATTTTGTCAGACATTAAAGAATTTTTGATTAACAAACTCAACGATTTCAAAGCGAGAACTGACCACACTGTAGGGGAGGGGGAGATATCTTGGAAATACTAAAGATATGCTGCTTTTAAAATTTTTTTGGGATAATGATGTTGAATTGAATTTTATGGTTTAAGTGCGAAGAACATGATTTAACAGGGCGTTAATGTAAAATCTGAAAGCTTTCAGTTTTTTTAATATTTATTTTAATATTACTTTTCTTTACTTTTTAATTTGATTGATTTAAATAAAAGTGCAATTAATTCATGATATATCTAAGTACAAACATTAAGTATTTTTACAGATTTCTATTATATGCTTTCACTTTTTAATTATACAGAAGATATATAACGGTTCCATGTTAATCTCAATGCATATTCATCCAGTATCCTATAAAATACTTTGCTATTCCGCTTGAGTCATCTTTATCGATAAGCTCTACTGATAAACCATATTAAACTATAAACGATCACTTTGAAGCCATCGTAAAATATGAATACTTCGAAATTTTTAGTCCAAAGGGGTTTTGTCCCTGAAGGACTATTGTTTTCGTTTTGGCATTTTGCAAATTTCTAGACATTCATGAAACATCACAAATCATGTCTCCATCTACTGATAGAGATAAAGAGAAAAGGGAAGGAAAACTCTTAAAAATTTCCTTTTATTTTATCTTTGAGAATGATGCTGCAGCTAATAAAAGTATTCAATAATTAGAATATTTCTGTGAAAACAAATTTATCGCTAAATTACCAACAAATCGAGAAAAGTGATTCTTCAACTGAAGATATTAGAGGAAGAACAAAGCCATGTATATGAATAAAACACGCAATACATGTAATAAGGTGTTGTGAAACTTCATTTTAAAAGAAGAAAAGCTTACTAATATTTCACATTAACTAGAACTTCGTAAAATTTGTTAAGTAAATGTTTGTAACGTTATAACTCTCTTAAAAGTATATTTACCTAATGTTCTGCGAGCTACCGACGGTCACCGAGTCACTACCCGAACTACAGTTTAATTTACACATACATAATAATCGCTGTAATTGATCGTATTTTATCCTAAAATTGTTTTTCATATATTTTGTTAAATGTTCTAAAATATTCCAAAAAGAAGACGTGAATGTAATTTTTGACCTTAATGTGTTTTAAAACATTTAAATAAACATGTAAAAATCATTTATATTTTAATTGCAGCTAAATAAATATGCAGATTAGTGACTAACAATAACATCGTTCATTATGACAAAATAAATTAAAATTTTATTCAGACAAGAAGAAAAGTGTAAGAAAAACGTCTTAGGTAAGAAATGCTAATTTATTACGATCGTACTTGTTAGAATGAATAACAACAGTGACACACCGTAAAATAGTTTCATGCTGATATTTGCTGTATATATTTCAAAGAAGGTATATCACTACAGACAGCTCAAGCAGTGAAACGCAAACATCAGACCGAACACATCAACACCATTAGCAATCTTAGCATTTTTGCTCTCATAAAAAATATATTTATTATTCTTTGTAACACAATATAGGTTTATTTTGAAAAACTTTTGAAGAATAAATCTTGCACGCCATATAGTGCAACAATCTCGTATATAGCTGTCTAGAATCAGCAGATAAAAATATTCTTAAGTTATAAATAACCACTGAGTTCCAGATGAAAGTGGGATTTTGGCCATCGTAATCATCGAGCTTTGGGCTATTTTGCATCTGCCCCAAAGCTTGATGATTAAAAAATGAAGAAAATTATTCTTCAGAATGAATCAAAAACCACAGTTGAAAACATTTATTATCAGTAAATATAATGTAAAGACTGCTGACATCAGTCCGTTATCAGTGGAGCAACAGATTCCTTCGAAGCGAAACGGAAGTACACTAGAGAAAGAAGGGGAAATTAGACTATATAACGCAGGTGTTGTTATAACAGCATTATCAGCCTGTAGGCAAAGGAGTGTTTTGGGACCCCTAAAACTCTCAGAAATGAAATGTACGTGGATTAGTATGGAGCCTCTATGCTCGAGGAGCACCGGACGGATCAAAACGTTAAGACGGTCTTGATATAGTACCTTTATATGATTTTTAGTTTTTACAGTTAATGAACGGTTAGGCATTTGAAAAAGAAAATCTTCATTGATCTTTCGACATGTGCAAGAAGTAACTGATGAAGAATTGCTGTCGAAGATCCAATATCATCAAGCATGTTGGATAGGCATCGCTAAGGAAGGCTACTGTAATGACTGAATATAAGTGATATGTAGTAGCTAGTTTCAACACTGAAAGAGAAAACTTGGTAATACTAATACCAAAATATTGTTAATGACCGCTAAAACCTATCTTGACCCTCCATTGAAGATTAACCGCTACTCTAAACCTAAAAAAAATTATTGAAGAACGCTATTAGAAAAGACGGCTGAAATTAATTATATATCTCTATGTATGCCTTCGCTCTCCTCTACGGCATTATGTTGAGTTGCTTTGCCATCAAACACCTGAGACGTTTGATGACTAGCTTATTGTATGACTCACATACAGTTTACTGCTGTCGCAGATCCAGTATCACCAAGCATGTTGAATCGGAATTAGATGGTAGACCATGTAGATAGGTAGATAACAAAGCAGGAAATTCTCATGAAGACAAAAATTATAAAGGACTTAGGGTCGGCGCTAGAGCCTTCTGCCGCCCAGAGCATCCGAGCGAGAGAATTTAGGGGCAGAAAAATTGTTAGAATTTAAGAAAGAATAGGACGGTAGAATTTTAGATTCACAGCGTTTGCACCGGGCGGCAAAAGTCTAGCCCCTGCTCTGAAAGGACTGAAACGGCAAAGACCATATCAAGGAAGTCTAGTGGGACAATACTGCTTGTTTTGCAATAAATAAGGAGTGAACGGCAATTAATTAATCAAAATCTTATTTTCAGGATACAGATAATTTTCCTCTGGATAAGGAGAATGGCGTTGTTATGAGATGGTGGAGTTGTGATAATGTTGGATGAACAGGTAAAGCTTGACAGCATTGTTGAGAATAAAGTCGTTGACTTGCTCTACATGGCTGTGGTGCATCCCAGTATTTCTCATGTAACACGATGTATTGAATATTTCCCACAGAATCTTATTTTCTAGAGCTTGAAGTTTATGAAGATGTGTTTTCGTCTCATGGCATTAGATAGGAGAGGCTCGGAAAATTGCAAGACATGAGATGGACTTGTAGAGGATGAGTTTATTTTTCACAAAAATAATGCTGTTTCCTCTGATTCGTCTGAAGGAATATTACTGAGAGTACAGATAAATTTGACAGCAGCTCTTCTAAAGTGGTATTTGAAAGTAAGAGGGCAGTTAAGATTAAATCTGAAATAAGTGATGACGTTGTTCCATTCAATAATTTAGTCGAAGAAGCTGACGTCTTCTGGAAAGAGAGGAACGGTATCTTTTCTGAAGAGAATAACTTTAGTCTTTTGAGCCTTCATTTTTAATTCGTCATTTTAATTCGTTAATTTCAAGAGTGTCCGTATAATTCTGAAGATAAGTGTAAATGAATATGGATTTTTTACTTAGATGAACATTTCTTAATCATCGATAAAAGATTGACTTGAAATTTTAGATAAAGCTGAAAATCCCGAGTTTAAAGGTTCAATAATATTATAAATATTAATATTAAGTTGAAGATACTATTAATATTTATAATATTAAGTTGAAGACACTATTAATATTTATAATATTAAGTTGAAGACACTATTAATATTTATAATATTATTTCGCTGTTGCCAATCAGATAAAATTGCGAATGCATTAACCACATTTTGCTAGCATTTTGCTAGCAGTAAATGAATAAATACCAAAAAGACATATCACAAACAAAAGGTAGCTTTTTATGAAGTGGTTATAATAAAGAATCGAAAAAGATTTATGTAAAGTCATGCTAGGTAGCTTTTAGTTATTGATTGCTATTATTATTTATAGAAAACCGGAAGTGTTTTCTCTTATTAGCTAAGAATTAACTGTGAAATGCAACCTGTTTTTAAAATATAATTACATTATATTAAAATAATATAATGTATAAATAATATAATGATTATATAAAATAATATAATATGTAAATAATTTAGTATATTAAAATGTAATTACATTTTGTGAATATGATTTGTACATGAAAATTTATTTCAGAAACAATTTAAAAAAAATGACATAATCTTGATATAAGAAGATCTGAGATTGAGAGTAATAGGGACAGAGAAAGGGAAAAAATTAGGCAGAACAAACAAACAAAAAAAAAAGAATTGCCAGTTTATTTCCCTTCTTGAATTTCCGTACTCATGGTTATGTAGGTGGCTTCGTTCTTGTTGATTTTGTTTAGAATATGGCTGGTATGTGGGCATTTCCTAATTAAATATTTTGTTTTACAGATACAACTGAGATGACTTTTTTGAACATTAAAAATGTTCAGTACAAGTTTAATAATTTTGTGCTTCTTTAATAGATATTTTCCGTGAGGAATTTGCTTCCACAGAAGAATTAACGGATGGTGAGTATCCTGAAAATTGTTATCGTTTGGTGTGTGGTCAGTCGCATGTTAATTTTTCTTGTTTGATCAATGCTTGAAGTTGGGGATTTATCATTAGGAAAATGATTTGTATTTCGGGTGAAAATTTTTTATACCTAGAATAGAGAGTTTTTTCCCTGTATTTTTGTTTCCATTAGGAAGCGACGACAGTTTTTTAAACTGCTTATAAAATTTAAAAGTGCTTATTATTTAAACTTCGTATTGTCAAGCAGATACAGTTTATGGTTTTTAAAGTAAACGTGTTAAGTTTTTTTTTTTCTTGTAATGTTGTTTGATCGTATTTTGTATTTAATTACCATTGTCGGTCATGAACATATTTCTTGTTTTGACAGTTATATCTAAAAATTTGTGGGCTAAAAGTAATGAAATTTTAGAAAGCATTTTCTTTGGAAATTATCAATACGCTAGTATACTATGTACAGAATAAACAAAAGCGCCACTGATACACTCAAAAAGTAATAATCGTTGAAAATCTTCAATAAAAATTACTGGTATGTTCTGAAAGACGTAAAGAAAAGGATACATGAGAATGCTTTGAAGACAGATATCAGTTTTTAAGCATAAAAGATTAGAATAAGGTATCTTTATATGAGATTTGGTACTGTTCTGTTATCGTGACCGTATTCAGAAATGTATATATGTATGCATGTGTATGAGAACGTATGCTATGCACACACATACATACACACACACCTGCATACATACGTTTTTAAATCCACTCCTGATAACTGAAGAGTATCTAAGATTGTATGTGTTATATAAGAGTAAGGCCTTTTTTTGTAAGAGTAAGTATTTTCCAAATAATGTATAATGTATTTGCATATGATAAGATGTTTAATAAGTATTTTAATATAAGATTATATTTTACATTAGATTAAAAATCATAAGTATTCATTTAGAAAATATGTTATTTCCCTGCTGAGACTACTGACCTTTTTTTCTTGAAAACTTTGTATATTATACTGTTTTTATGCAAATTTTGTAGATCAGATAACAGGGTCATATTTCTTTTTCTTTTGTTGCATGATTGAGCTCATTTTTATGATCCTCTAGTAACTTCTCCCCGAGTTCCTTGTTAATTTTCTTTCGCACAGTTTCCTATTTCTACTCCACAGTTCCATTCTAGAAGCACAATGTCAAATGCTATGAAAATATACTAGATATTAAAGTGCTTAAAGTCTATGTTTGCAACCCAATGTAGGCAAATTTCTCCAAACAGAATTTATGGTCCTGTGAGTCACTTGTTGCTAAGCTTTGTTAATGAGAATTAAGCAATAGGAAATATTAAAATAATATCTCCAGAAGTCCCTGAATGTTATTTTTGTGGCTTTGGTTACCTCAAAAATCATAATCATATGCTGTCAACTTGAGTGCTCAAGATGTAAGAAGCTTTCTGAGGCATGTTTTGTTCAAATTATTTGTTTGTGAACCAAACTGTTCATGTAATGAGTATGTGATCTGAATTTTCAAACGTGTATACATATATATGTAAGTATAACTTGAAGTACTGATTTCAAATATTATTTGTGGTAGTAAGATCTATAAATGTATGACATAAACTGCTTTTAAGTAAAGAATGAAAAAAATTTCAGTAGCTTAATGGAAAAGATTAGTATTAAAATATCTAATATAATTGGATTAGAATAGTAATGCTTAGAAATGTGTGATTAAAAAGAAAGATACTTTAGCATAAAACAAAAAAATCTCAATCTGATCTGTTTTTTAAATGCTCTTTTTCTAATAACTGTTTTCAGATCTTTAATTTTCAAGATATTGTTTCTTCATAATGCTGCAGAATGAAATCATTGATCATACTTATTAAAAGATAGTTAATGGAAATTTTTATGTGTATTTGAGTTTTAAACTAGATGAAAAAATGAAACAGTTAAATCTTAGTATTTCCAAATGAGTCATAGAATTAGTTCCATAGTGAAGATTTGGTGTCAAGGAAATCCAGCATGTGATCACCTACTTGGCACAGACTGTTTTGAAGATCACATTCTTGCTCTTAATCTGATACTGCTGAAAGGGTAGTTCTACTTAGTAATATTATATTAAACAAGAACTTATTGATTGTGTTCTGCTTATCTAGTTTCAAATAATATAATTTTCAGTTGTTCTAAATCGATGATTGGCCTTTAATCCAAATTTAACCTGGCAATCTATTTCTTAGAGTCCATAATATTGCTCTTATTTTGTCTAGATACTGTATCATACAGTACACTTGAGCAGTGACTTTTGTTTGTATACAGTAATGGCTCTGTATGTATGAATAATATAGTGCAAGACTTAACTGTGGATAATTGAAGCTGTATGTAATAGCGAACAGTATATAATATAGAGAGAGTGTTTAGACTTTTTTAGAATGGTTTTGAAGCCAATTAATTAATAGTTAAATTGTAAAGAGTATTTTTTTAAATGTTCAATCTGATAGCCTTTTTTCTGCACTGTGCATTCTGATAGCCTTTTTTCTGCATACCTGAGCATTGTAGATCTGCAATAGAAGGTTTTTTTTATTAAATTTCCAGCGGTATTTAATTTCCATTTCACTTCTACTATTTTCCAGAGTCCACCAATTGTGGTAGGTTTGTGATTAGAGCTTATTTCAGAACAAAGGCACATAGTCTATAGCTGAAATGTCAAGAGGACTTTGCTGCAGGAATATGTTGAAATGGTACATATACAATACATGTATCAGTCTTCATTTTTTCAAAAAATGCAGTGGTACTTTTTGGATTATGACTTGTTAATTTAGCTTGAAGTTTCATTCCTTTGAAGTCATTGAAATGAAGAAATGGAATTTCCTCTGTAAATATTAGATGTAAGACTCTCTTGGTAGTATATTGAGTTAATTATAATATTTTTTTTGGCATGTCTTATTTTGAATTTCCTATTATAAGTGAATTGTGTGACAATCATAAACCACTTACTGAAACTTTCTGTGCATTGACAGATTCAGGTTTGTACATTTTTTTCTCTTCATTTTCAATAATAAATAGATATTTTTTTATTGTAGTAATTTAAGTAAATCCATGCTCCATCAAGGGCCACAGTGTATTTCTATTTATCTCCTGCTAAATAGTTTTCATGCATGGTTCTACAGATTGTTCTGTGTGGAGCCATATTCCTTGGCAAAAGCTGGTGAATATTATTTTTTAACTTATGCTTATTTTTATTTTTTAATTTATGCTTTGTGTGAAGTGAAAAAAGGCATATCAAACAGTCTTCTGCATTTGTTGTTCCCATGGTAACTAGGCAAGTGTGTGACTGAAATAGTCTTTAATTTTCTATTTTAAAGTAACAGACTGTAGTAGTTTCCAAACAGCAGCATTTTAACTTACTGGGGCTACTATTTCAGTAGATAACATCTTTATAGTAGTGAAAGCTATAATAATGATATAGTTTGTTCTGCTTATCTAGTAGTTGCTGAAGTATTACTTATGAATAGGGCACTGCAAGAAACAAGGAAAAATGTAAATTAAGTATTATCTGTCCACTGATTGATATGACTCCCTACTAACATATTTATGGTCCAAACTGTCATCATTACAGATTGGCCAGGGTGCAGTTATATTTTTAAATTCTTGAAAGTTGCTGAATCTTTAGTATACTGACTTTTGCAGAATGATTTTCTAGATTAAAAACCTCAGAAATGTGACTATGTCAATGAGTGTGTTGTGATCTGAGAATATATGAAAAGTTCTGCAGTGATTATTTCCATTCTCCACATCAGTTCAAAAAAATCTTGAATGTGTATAATTGGATGTGCTTGATCTGTTCTTCCACTATGTTAAACTTGTGGTGAAAATGCGCTTTAGCCCACTGCTTGGCGATTTTTAAAAATCGGCAATTCGGCGCGTTTCTGCGAAACGTCTTTGCAATTGCAACCTTCCCGACACGCTCCGCGAAAACCTATTGTAAACAAAACATAGAATTCTAAAGCATAAATTAGTATGGAAACTGTTGCTACAAAAAGATAATAAAATAATATGCAAAACGAACATTATGATCATTAAAATATTTGTCAGTTAGATTTAAATTAATTATTTACATTTTATGTTGTAATACTTACACATTTTATGCCGTTACATAACCTTCCCGACACACTCCGCGAAAACGTAACCAAAATGGCCTCGAAGAAAGAAGGAATTTTTTTAAAAGGGCATTAAAATTACAAACGATACCATGTACACACCGTTCCGTTTTAACTTTAAAAAAAATCTGCGAATTGCACAATGTAGGCAACGTACACAAATGAACAAAATAAGCTAAAATAATGAAAATAAATTACAAGAAAATGCCATGTGCACAGCTTTCCTTGTAAACTTAAAAAAAACTTCAGCGAATTGCACAATGTAGGCCTGAACGTACACATGTTATACGGAGTTACCCATGTTGGAGCGTTTATTGCTCATTCAAAAACAATCGCCGCCAAGTAGTGGGCTAAAGCGCATTCCAACCAAACTTGTTACTGATGTGTTTTTACTTTGCAATTTGTGCTCCCGTCGACACTTAACTGTGGATGTTAAAGCTAGACTATACTTTTGAATGTATATAAAAATGCATGCTGTATTTTATCAAATTTTGAATGTGTCTGGAACTACGCTTTACAATTCATCGAATTTTATATGCTTCGGTGCTTCTACAAGTCCCAATTTTTGCTAATGTTGTATGATGGAAACACATATATAGTTCTGCAGGTACTTAAGTACTTCGTATTATCACATCAACCGTGAAATTATCGGCTAGCAATACAATTGAGCTCCAGTTATAGGTAGGATGATGTAACAAAGTACTTTTGTGCCTTCTCTGAACAAGGATATATATTAATTGCAATTGTTGTATTTTTCTTGCATTTGGGGGGGATACTTCTACAGAACAAAAACAAAAGTGGGTAATTTTTAAAGTTATGAGATACTAGTCTGGTGACTTATGTAAAACTTGTGTGCTGAACAACTACATGCTCATATTATCTAACTGTAACCACAATGGAGATTGGGAACAAGGAAACCTTTGCATGTTTTGTCACTGCAGTTGGTCAGGTTTTTCGTCCAATGCAATTATCATCCATATTAATTTAGTGTGTAATAGTTATGTTATAATTAAAGGCTTTGTTATTTGAAATTAGCTACTGCTTCAGGTATTTAGTTGAGCATATGCAAATCTAGCCATGCCTCTATTTCTATCCTCTCTCATTTATTGTAGGACTTAGTACAGCAGTCAGCTTACAGTACCACCAGAAAAGTGTTTATTAATGGGCAGGATATGGTCAGCTGAATATGGCCAACAAAACAGTAATAGATTGGAACAATTATCTGTGGGAAATTTGTACATGTAATGTTCTAAACAAAGCTTGTTGTAAAATCAGAGGGCCTAACAAAATAGTAGAAATCAATGGAAATTTTTATGAAACACACAAATGAAGATGGTCGAATACTGATTATTTTATTAAATAAAGAGGCATCAGAATTCTGCAAGAATTTTGAAGGAAGTTTACACAACTTTAGTTGAATCTCTGCTAACTTTCATGTTTTGATGATAGTGAACTTTTATGATTGACAGGATAATATGCAAATACCATTTTCCACTTAGTGAATTATTTGTTTCTCTAATTTACATTTCCAATCTAAAAGCTTTGCAAATAAATGGCAAATGGGGAGTATTCAATGATGTTCAAAGCATACACAATATAAAAACTGAACGAGGCTTGTGTATGCTTGGAATTATGTAGTGTTACAAAAAGATATTGGTGATAAAAGCAGTGATGAGTTGCAAGCAGTGGAGATATTTCCAGGAATATATAATGCAGTACAAAGTCCAGAATCTGGGATGATTTAATATCTGTTCCACTAGCCAATATGTAAATAATAATAATAATAATAATAAAAACCTCTGCTAGCAAAAGTCTAGGAATAGAGAATATATAAACAAAGGGAAGTGCCTATGCCATAAATTCGATTTTTCTCTGACTAACTGAGATTCTTTTATGTCCATTTCAAACATGTGCTGGCTGAGAGTCACATACAGTAGCCAATAACAATTCATTGACTGACATAGCATTGAAATTATTTAAGTTATACCTTGAGTGGCTGTGGGGGAAGGCAGGATAAACATTATATATTTTGCTGCCCAGTGCAATTTCTGCAGGTCCTAATTTCTGCTATCTATTACTCCCTAAATTCTAAAGATTTGGCCACCTCTAAATTCTGTTGCCCATATCATGGGTGTTTCTTTAAATGTTCATTATAAGATTTTTGGACATCCCTTGGTAAAAGAAATGGGATGCTTAATAGCTTATGCACAATATGAGTATATTATTTATCCATGTGCAAAATTTTGAGTTGGTTTGTTATCTGGTGTTTGTGTGGTTTAATAACTGATGACAAACTTTGGTACTTTCTGATTATCTGCCCAGCCTTCCCAAAAGATTGGCAGTCATTGGCAACTAAGTTTTTGCCAACCTAAAATGTGAAAAACAACTGCTATTTTCAAAAATGGTGGCACCATAAGAATTACATGAAAACAAAATTTAAAATGCAAGAAGCCTCCGTAATAAAAACTTTTTTATTTCTGCTCTTCTTCTGATCTATATAGCAGTATGTTTTAGTAAAAAAAAGAGAGAGAGAGAGAGAGAATGCAGATTTTGATATTGCACATGCTGTCATTTCCTCATGAATACAGTGATCTATCTGTTTTCACTAAAAAAAAAAAAATTATACAAATGTGGTATTGCACGTGCTTTTGCTTTCTCATATACACAGTGATCCGTTTTCGCTTAAAAAACCCAGAGAATTGCACAAATTGCAACACTGATATACATGGTATACAGATTCAGTCGTTTATGAAGTACAGTTTCAGAGTGCGAATTTTTGCTGTTAGGTGAAACGTCATATTTCTGAAGAAATGCAATGTTCTATTTTTGCATGAGTTGGAAAACTCCACAGTCCTATTATTATTCCTTACAAGAAAAAAATGCACAAATACATCAGAGACTAATCAAACAAGCACTAACTAGAAAAATGGCCACTGAAATTTGAAAAGCCGAAATTCGTGTTCGTGTGATGCCAGGCACTTACTTGGGCTGCTACATAAGCACTTTTTCGTGATGCTAATCTTATTGTCGTTGTATTCTGTGGAGGGGGGAAGGACAATTCTGTACTTACGGAAAATCCCGTTGACCACAAGAGACAGCGCCAATTGCACTAAACCAAAAAAACCTATTTACTAAATACAAGAGAAAACGTTCTAAGTCTTAGTTTTCTTCCAAATTTATTCTATTATCATTTATTTATATTTAATTTTTCATTGAAAATTTCAATTATTTTTTCCATAATATTGCCATATCGTGGTCATTAACACATTTTTTAGAGGCTGTTAAGATTCCATAACTTTGGAAATATTCAACAGCTTGCTCTTCTGTAGTAGGCAGGTACCAAATTTTCTTTTTTTTTTTTTTTTTACCAAATTTTTTTTTTTTTTTTTTTTTTTTTTTTAAATGTGTGATAGAGGGGGAAAAAAGGAATTTTTCTCAAGAATAATTAGTAACACTTGTAATCAAGGTTACACCAAACCCAGCATGTTCGAAGAAGACTTTTCCATTTTTGGCGAAAAATAGCGTAGTTTGGCGTCTTTTTTTCTTTAATAGGCAAAAATGGTCAATGAGTTTTTATGTTACTGACAGTTCTATATCTCCCATTCTACTGGGGCGATTGATGAAATTCAAATTGCGTTTTTCATGTTTTGTTCAAAGTTAGTGATGGGCAACTACGGTACTTTCTTGTACCCGGTACAAGAGTAACGGGTACAGACAAGTACCCAGTACAAAATACCCGTTACTCAAGTAACCGTTACTTTGAAAAGTACCGAGTACCCAAGTAACGATTTGGAGTACCGAAGTAACGAAATACCGGAGTAACTGTTTGCTGTACCGAAGTGCCCTAGTAACGATTTGAAGTACCGAAATACGCAGCTAACGATTTTGCGCACTGAAGGAATTCTGCCACGTCACCACGTGTTTGATTTTATCTGTGCGGAGTAAGATTTTGAATATCAGAAAACATGTCAACTGCGGAAGTGTCTGAGGAGCAGGAGAGAGCGGCGGGTGTTTCTGGTTTTGTCTTTGATGGCCAATGGGGGTTGGGAGGATTGGCGCGGGAAGTGGATGGATGGAAACATTTTCCCTTTCGGTAATGTCTTGTGTGCAGGTGGAGCAAAATCGATGGATGCTCTATTAATTTCGTGAAAGGGGTCGTCCATATATGATGTCAAGCTTGGAGGGGGGGTTAGTGAAATTGGGACAGTTTGTGACAAGGCGGAGAAGGGGGTAACAAGAAGTGTGGCATCATATTTTGATTAAAATAAAAATGCTTAAAATCAGCAGATTGAATTTTGAAGTTATTTTAAAATTACCAAAATTTGAAGGTATTTCCTTAATTGGGGCGAAAGCAACTTTCATGTGATTTTTTTTTTTACTTACATTCCTTTCTTTCAAAAAAAAAAGGCATTCAGAGTAGGTTTTGAGAGTAGGGTAGCGGCAGAAATTGTAATTTTATTGCTATTGTGTATTAATTATGTTTTTTGCTGTAAACTTTTCTCTTATTTCGTACAAAATAAGTGCACGAGTCATTATTATTGTTATATTTACAGATGTGATTAAAACATAGTTTAAATTTAAAAATAAAGTCTGAAATATGATCTGTAATGTAGTGCTACGTTTTTGAACTGCAAGTATAAGTTTACGTAATATTGCGTGACATGTGGCAAAGGGGATATGTTGAAGTGTGACACTTTGTGACAAAGAGGGGTAGGGGGTCCAAAATGTTGCAGAAAAGTGTGACATCATTTATGGACAGCCCCAAATGAGCATAGTTGCGTACTTGAAAAGCGTCGGAAGATTTTCTTTGTATGATATTGAAAGAAGGGAGAGTACACTATGTTTTTTTCGGCTGTGTTGTGTTGTTGGAGGGAAACAAAGGAAAAAATTGGAAAATAGAAATTTTGATGCAACACTATACTATGAGTAAAAATGTCGCAATAAATTTAAAATAGAAAATTAACTATAACTAGCTGTGTAGCAACTCGATAGGATGCAGTTTCCTAAGTAAATATCAGAAATTTAATGATCAATCTGTTTTAACATGATATTTTTTATTTATACGGATAAATAGCATACCACAGAAGTCGTTTAATACCTTCAATTCGGTAGTAAAGGGCATAGGGGTGCATAGGGTCTAGAAATTAAAATGATCACAAACCTTTATCCCACTTATAGATTTCGCAAATACAACCAGATACTACTGTCCTCGCACCAAAACCAAAGTGAGCTGAACCCTCATTGATCCTCCAGTAATGAATACCGAAATACCGAGAAGAGACGCATATTTTCGCTACAAAGTAGCGAATACCGAAAAACACCCGTTTCGGTACAGAAGTAACTAATACCGAAAAGTACCGATTTCGGGTAACGGGTACTTGGATGTACCGATTTTCAGTACCCGTTACAAAATACCCGGTTTGGTAGTACCGACTCATCACTATTCAAAGTGCAACTTATGATATATATTAGATTTATATATAGAATTATTCAAACATAGTTATTTTGACACAAAATCGGACTTTTTCTGAAATTACATGTAATTTTTTTCCCTATTTCGATTTTATAACTCAAATTATGTCTAGATATTAAATTTTGTAATTTTTGATGATAAATTTATGGAGAAATTAAAAAATTTATCTTGGAGAATTTTTTTCAGTTTGCGTCAAGAATAATTCACTTTGTGGAATTTTTAATGGCAAGTGAATTTCCTTTTTTTTTTCATTGATGCACCAGAGGAAAAACGTTCCATCATTCATTCTTTCAAATAATTTTAATAAAGTGTGTAAACCTCATTTCCGTTATTATTGCTTATATTAACCCTCTAACCAGCAAGGCCGTATATATACGGCCTAGAATATATTTTGTGATATCTGTACGAACGTATATATACGTGCATATTAAAATATGTCAAAGAAATTAAGGCAATTTATTAAAAGTACATAAATCCAGGTATAAAATGCCAGGAAAGTTTTTACATTAAATCAAGAAAACAAATTTTTCTGGTAGTAGTTTTGGGAAGTATGTGCTTTCTTAGCAAAAAGCCTGGCCGATCAGAGGCTTAAATACACGAAATTTCAAAGCGTGCTTAAATGTAAATTCACTTATGTCTTTAGAAATTTTGAATAAAAAAACTCTAATTTTTTGCAAATATGCTTAGAAATACATCTATTTTAAGATGATAGTAAAAAAAATATTTTTGAAAAATGTATTAAAATTATTTAAAATTACAAATTCTAAAAATAAATCATAAAAAATGGCTAATTTTATTTGGAGTGAACCTAAATTTTGAAATGTAAAAGGAAGGTTCAAATAAGTTTCATAAAAAAAAAGAGATATTAATGAATATGTACCAAATTCAATTAACATGGAGAAGCTAAAATTTTGACAGCTAATTTTTTAAAAACTACTTCTGTAGTTTTTACAGAACTTCACAGTTTGGCATAACTTGAGTCGTAGAATTGAAATATGGGAAAAAATTGGTGTGTTATTTCATAAAAAAGCCCGATTTTGTGTCAAAATACGTATATTAGAATGATGCTATATAAAAATCTAATATATATCCTAAGTTGCACTTTCGAGACAAAAAACGCAAGTTGAATTTCGTCAAATGTCCCAATAGAACAGGAGATACAGAACTGTCCCCCCTTTTTTTCCGCAGTGTACATTGCCTATGAATTCTTTTCAGAATTGAGCAGATAATCAGGAAGTACCCAAACTTTTATACAGTATAATTTTGGGATCTACTGTTTGTTATGAAGAGTTTTTTTTTTTTTTTAAATTCTTGGCAAAAACATTAATCAATTATACCAGTGGGTCTCAATCTATTTTACTCTAGAAAACCCCTTTCATTATTGCTAATAGATCATTTGGCCCCTTTCCAAAACTCAAAATCAATGCGTGATGGTGTTGACTTATATAATGATGTAGGAAGGTTCATTGCGTTGGTATTGAGATGTTGATAGTTTTTTTATATTTATAAGCTAAAACTAAGCATTTAATAGCTGAATAAAATAAAACATACTTCAATTAATAAAAAATTCAATAGTATGTCTAGCTGTTGAAATTCAGTTCAAACCTCTGACTGTTTTTTTCTCATCAATTCTCGGATTCAGTGCTCGAAAGAGTTCTTAGAAAAGGCACAATGCAGATCACTTTCAAACTCAATCTTCCTCAGTGTGTAGCTTTCATTATAAACAGAGTTAGAAAGCCAGACTGGTAAAGATGCATCTGCGTAAATGAAAGCAATGCACAGATAGCTCTCTCTATTGCTCTTGGACAAGATATGCACATCAAAGACCAAAACTTTGTGACTGATTTCCCTTAGATATCTTGTTTGCTCTAGTTTGGTCTTTAAATTCGAGAAATTGATCTTGAAAAGCATCGGGAACTTTTTCAATCAACCATTTCAGTGGATTTCACACTAATTCCAACTCTTCATCAAAAAGTTAAGGAAAATATTCTCGAAATTTGTTCTTTAGTGCTGTCAAATACTGTATTTTTTTAAACTTTACTTGGGCTGAAGCAGGCCGAGTCAAGCTGACTGCATTCCCCTCGAAATTATGGAGGTAGGAAGTAAGAAGGAGAGGCTCTAATCGGTTTTCCCCACCTACTGCTTTGAAGCACTGGTGATCCCTTCGTGGTGACCAAAACATTCAGTGAATTACCATTAAGTTGAATGGCTTTTGACATGATTGGATGTAAATATTTTGTAATTACGTTGTAATACATATAAATGCATATAGTTTCTTTTTCTACAATTTTTCAGAGTCCTAAGCATGTGAAAAGAATACATTTTTAAACAACATTTCATTCTGAACAGAATTTAATGCTATACTTAAATACAGAACAGTTTAATTTGAATGAAATATTTTCAAAATTTTCGTTAATTACATTAAAAAAAAATTTCAAAGTAATTCAATTTTATTCGTTTAAAGATTACAAAATTTAAGATCAAAGTAATAAAGTAGTAACATAATTTCAAAGTAATAAAGTAATTTGAATATTATTAATATTAAAATTATGCATTATTTCTTTTCTATTTATAAAATTTCTTACTAAAATACGTTCTCAAATGTGACATTATTTTTTAGCTTCTGAGGCATCTTTTAAATCGAAAAATCTAAGTCAATTTATAATTAATGCTCTATTTGGTCCATTTCAAATCGGAGCACCTTTTATTTTAATAGTGAAATACGTTAAATATTGGTGCTGATTTCCATGTACTCAACTTTCTCTGAATATTTCTGAAGGGGTGGGGGAGGATTTTTTTAAAAAAAATATTATTTAAAACTTGTAACTGAGTAATGCAAGGAATAAAATATAAGGGAATAATTTTTTTAATTATACTTATCAGATTTTTTTTTACCCTTAATTTCAACAATACATATTCTAAAACTCTTCTTTATTACTTCCTTAAGTACACATCTCATAGAATTTGCTTTACAATACCTTTTAACAGATTGCTTTGCAGTATGAACAATTCTTGCTTAAATGGTTTTGTAAATGTATTTGTCAACAAAATTTCAATTTATATTTACTATTCAATGTTCAGGTTATTATATATTTAGGTAATATTTATAATCATTGTAAATTTAGATAATTTAATAATTAAATTTATTTTAGTTAAAACATTTTGGTGTTTGGAACATAAAATAAAAGTAGCAAATACTCTATCAAGGGTTTCGAAAGACGTATACTATTTTAAAGGTACCGTAAGATATTTTTCTTCTTTAAGCATAACATTTTTGCTAAAATCTTTATTTTTGTAATTCAGCAGCTAAAATTTTATAAAACAAATTCATAGTCAAAATCGCTCATGTTAGTTGTCAGAAAATAAATAAGATGTGATTTTGCGTAAATGTTACTAAATTATACAAATTGCTATTATTCATCACTCAATGGAAGTGTCTCGTTTTTCAATTTGTTTGGAAATGTCATGAGTCAAAATCAAAGCCGGGAGTTTCTGAATGTAAACAAAACACACCCCATCTGGAGACTGAAGCCTCAGAGCAGTGCTTCACTCTAGTGCATTGTTGGCCCCTCCTTCATTTGTTACCTCCATGGAAATTATGAATTCCTCCCAGTGGGAATTTTGCCCTGGTTGAGAACCCCTATATTGTACAGTATTATCATTTTGTTTTTATTATTTTATACAGCTTATTTCTGTATGTTATCCATTAAGAAAAAGATAAGGACAGTATAATCATTTGGGGAGAACTTGAATGTTTTTAATTTTCTGTTTCTTTGGTGTACTAGGACTTTGGTAATGATTTCTCAGGTTAATAATAGTTTTAAAACTCAGTGTTTTATTTTTGAAAAAAATACTTTGTTTAAAATTTTTGGCATTATTTTTGGAACTTAAAGGTGTCTGGTCAGTTTTGGGAGGCACTATGTATTAAAAAAAAAGTGTGGTGGATATTGTGGAGTTTTGAGTCTCCTTTAATCCTCCCTAAATTTTGAAAATATTGGTTCACATTACTTTTTAATTTTGAAGTGATCATCAGGTTTATTTGTTTTGCATTAGCAATGTATTATGTAAATTACAATAACTTAATTATAAAGTATTTAAAGATATTAATAGTTACTAGAAATTCAGAAAATTTTTTACAAATTCCTTTAACACAGGGCTTCTTAAACTTTTTTATATAGCGACCCCCTTCAAGCTTAGGAAATTTTAAACGACCCCCTCCTCCATATAATGAAATATATATTAACCGTAGATGTAGATGTAATATCGCACTATTTTACAATGTAAATAAAATAAGGATTAAAGAATACGTGCCCATTCTTTTCGCATATATATAATTGGAAACGTTGACGGGATATCGGTCGTAATAAAACACAATAAATAGAATGACATAAAACTATATATATATTTATTCAATAGAAAAAATAAACTTTTGTAACAATTTTTTTATAAGAAAACATAAAACTATATCTATATATTCAATAGAAAAAATAAACTTTTGTAACAATTTTTTTAATAAAAACATATTATTAACATCAAACAATATTAATGTGACGGATGTGATTGTTTATTTTTACACAAATAATTAAATCTAGGCTCAATTTGAGTTAGTGCAGATCGTAATAAATTTTCAACGTTTATTAAAGTTGAACGGTATTTTGATTTTATGTAAGTTAATGTGGAAAAGGCTGATTCACATAAATATGTTGTACAAAATGGCAGTAATTTGTTCATTGCCATTTCCGATAGTAGGGGATATTCTGATTTGATTTCTATCCAAAATTCATGCACAGGCACTTGAGAAAATCTGAGTCGCAAGGTAGTATCACTTGTTAATTCTGCAAATTCTTCTTGTGCTTTTAAGTTTAGAAAATTAATTTCTTCCATTTCAATTGAAAATGGATTGCAAATCCATTGTTGTGTATCGATATCATTGGGAAAATACCTATGCATGTAAACTTCCATATCCTTCAAATGATTAACTATAATTTTTGTTATAGGAGTATCTTTTTTTGAAATATTGTTACTAATTATATACTCGTCAGTAAATGGAAACATTTCGAGCGATCCACTTTCCACTCTGTTCTTCCATATAAGAATTTTTTTAACAAAGGCCTCAAGTTTATTTTTTAACATAAACATATTAACGCAGACTCCCTGCATTGATAAAATCATATCATTGATTTTATCAAAAATATCTGCCAAATAGCATAGCTTGAGAAGCCATAAATTATCGTGAAAATAATCGGCCAAATTAGAATTTTGCTCTGTTAGAAATATAAGAACTTCATCTTTTAAAGTTAATAATCGTTTCAAACTTCGACCTCTTGATAGCCACCTAACTTCAGCATGTAGCAATAAACTTGTATAATCCGAATCCATATCAATGCACAAATTTTTAAACAATCGACTATTAAGTGCTCGACTTTTAATAAAGTTAATGATTTTGACTGCATCAAAAAACACAGTGTTTAATTCTGGTGCAATTTTTTTAACAACAAGTGCCTCTCGGTGAATCATACAATGTGTAAATGTAATATGATCATTTCCAGCTTTAACAAATGCTGTAAAACCAAGATCTTGTCCGGTCATTGCTGCAGCACCGTCCGTGCACACACCAACACAATTTTTCCAATTTAATCCTTCTTTTTCAAAAAACTCATTTACTTTTTTATATATATCTTTTCCACGAGTATGACCTTCCAGAGGACGACAAAACAGTATATCTTCATGAATGCTTCCCTCATAAATATATCTTACAAAAAGTAACAACTGTGCCATTTTTGAAATGTCTGTCGACTCGTCCAGTTGTATTGCAAACTTTGAGCTGTCTTTAAGCCTCATAAGAAGCTGTTGAAATTGATCATTGCTAATGTCTGAAATTCTTTTGGACACAGTGTCATTTGATAATGGAATTTTACTAATTTCAGCAGCATACTGTTTTCCATGAACAATTTCAGACATTCTTATAGCTGCAGGTAGTAAAAGTTGCTCTCCAATAGTAAAAGGCTTTTTCGTTTTTGCTATCAAATACGAAACTTCATACGATGCCAATAGATATTTATCATTCAAAGTAACATACTTCTCCAAAGTGTCCTTTTCTTTATTTGATGTTTGCAAAAGACGCTCAAAATATTCTATTGGCTTTTTTGATAACGTTGCATGTTTAGTATTCAAATGTCGTTGCAGTTTTGACGGTTTCATGCTTTCTGCAGCCAAAACTTCTTTGCAAATTAAGCACACTGGTAGTTCTTCATTGTTGTGAGAAGAGCATGTGAAGCCATACTGCAAATATGATTCGTCATATTTTCTTTTTTTTGTTTTGCTAGAAGTCGGATTTGAAGCACTGCAACTTGGTTGTGACGGCGTGGCAGACTTATTAGTTGGAATTTTAATTAGCCATTTATCCATGATGGTTAAATAATAATAAATAATTAAACAAAATGTAGTTGAACTTTAACGTAATAATTAAAAACACCAACTGAAAATTACACAGTAAATACACACATGTCACTACGAAGACAAAGCTGAGTCCAAACTGAAGTACAAACAGAAAAATAACTACACTCGAATCTTTACCAGTGCAATGACAACAAATTACGATCAGATCAACCCCGACGCATGGCGTGTTCAAAGTGTGCAGCACACAAAGGCACCGTATCACAAAGACGCCGAAAAAGAAGCTTTCATTTAATTTTTTTTATTATTCTTTTATAAAAATAATATGCCGATTCGCCTAGCCTAGCTTGATTATGCTTCCGTATTGTATGTGTAAGCTGTAAGGCGACGCGGCGTCTGGGTACTTAAGTTATCTTGCAAACACTGACGCCGGCGGCCAGACATCAATGTCGAACGTTCAGTTGAAAATCGAGGAGCGCGTTGTATTTATTATTTTAAATGCTACTTCCATATTTTCATTTATAGGCCCTACATAACAGTTTTGCATTGCCACTTTTTTCAAAAAATAGTTATAATAAAACTACAATAGTATTTTGTATGATTTTTATTTGTATTTATATTTGTACGTAGTGTGTATACTAATTTTAAAATTTTATTTATAATGATTGAAAGGTATCAGATCTTTGCGACCCCCTTTCAGTAGTCTCGCGACCCACAGTTTAAGAAGCCCTGCTTTAACATAATTATAGACTTCACTTTATCACAGAGCTTCATAATGTACATTCTGAAATTTCAATAATAATGCCATCACTTCCCCCCCCCCAAAAATGTGTAGAAAACAAAGGTAGATTTTTTAAAAATATATCATTAGTCATGCAGTATGGACGATGGAATGCATATATGCAACTGTAATGAAAGTCAGGCCTTTAGAATGCATTGCTATATTTTGACTACAAATGAAGCTTTTGAAAAACCCATTCAAATATAACTTTGATTTTTAGTCATAGGAACTACAGTTAAGAATTGTGTGAACTTTATTATGATTTAACACCCAGTAGTACACTTCGGTATAGTTTACTACTCAATAGTGCACTTTTACATAAAAGTGGATCTGGTTTATGGAAACTGCACTTACAAGTATGGTTTCCTTTGGAAGAAAATAGTCTCTTAAGCGGTGTTCTATTTAGCAGTATTTACT
Source organism: Stegodyphus mimosarum (assembly GCA_000611955.2). Classification (NCBI taxonomy): domain Eukaryota; kingdom Metazoa; phylum Arthropoda; class Arachnida; order Araneae; family Eresidae; genus Stegodyphus; species Stegodyphus mimosarum. The sequence continues at coordinate 306,693 of KK118734.1, read as the reverse complement.
TTTATCAAACAATCTTTCGTCAGTCAGTATTCAGAAACAAACTGATGCTAAATTTTTCTCAGAATTACATCATAAATAAAAGGGGACATCAAATGTGAATAAAGTTTGATGAACCTCACCTCATTGTTCTCATTATATCAATTCATAATTTTTTACAAATGAATGTATTATTACAAATTATAAATTTATTGAGCATCTGTATTAGGTTACAATGAGTTGATAGCATTTGCATTTTTAATATTGAATTCTAAAAAACAAAATTTATATCTGATTCAAAAGTTTAGTTAGTTAAAATTAAACTTTATTTAGAAGTTTTAAATGAGGTCTTCTGATTGTAACATTTGTGACACAGCATCGATGTGGATCAGCATCAGTCAGTAACAGTTTTAAATGATCATCTAATATATATTATTACCTTAAAAGAAGATTTCTGGTTTTCCACATAAACAAAATCTAAGCTCATCATACGGTCTTAAATTGGAACAGAGTATGTAGTTGTATTTCAGACAGTGTGTTTTAGGTAGTTATATACTTTTAAGATGTTTTAAGCACTCTGAAATATCAGAAATAAAGTCCTTATCATTATATGCCATATAACAGTATAGTGGTTTATTGTATTCCTTTGAGGAATAATTCTCATAATAGGTCCAGTCATTAAGTTTATTAAATCAAGATATTATGCAATGATCTTGCTAACCAGCTTCCTAATTCTCAGTCCTGTTTGAACACTTATGTGATTATTAAGAAAAGATACCAGTGGTTTTACCTTTCTCCAGCAATTTAAAGCAGGCTGGAACAAGGATTAAGGCACGTTCAACCAATCTTTGCTTTTTATTGAAATTTCTGACATTATATTGAGTTGTTGTGTAAGTTCTGGCTACCTTAGAACATACAATGAATGTTTATTTTCTATAAAATAAAGAGATAATTGTTACAAAAAAAAATAAAAAAAAAAAAAAAAAAAGAAAGAAAGAAAGAAAAAAAAAGAAAGAAAAAGAGAAAAAGGCACAATTGATTTATCAGTCACTGTCTTCAGACATATTTTAGATAGTTGAAGTCTTGCTGTGTATTTCCATGTATAAGTCAAACATTTTTAGCAAGTTTTTTCATACTGTTAAAGTTTGGAGGTCAGCTTATACATTTGAGTTCAAAATGATTTATAAATAATTCAGTTACAAAAAATTATTCAATAGGCTAAATAACTAAAATATTACACAGTCCAGTCACATTAATGTGACCACTACGTACTTTCCATGTCAGAGTTAAATAACCAATCACAGAAGGCAGGTGGCAGCACAGTGCAGTTGAGCGTATATAAAGGGTGTGTGAGGGCTTCGGAAAACATTTCAATCGTTGGCGTAATGCAGAAACGAAGCGATTTATCCGACTTCCAAAAGGGCATGATCATTGGCTTTCGGGCCAAGGGTGGAAGCATTTCCGAAACGGCTGAGTTTGTGAACTGTTCGCGTGCCGCCGTGGTAAAAGTGTACCGTGCATGGCAAAATGGGACTGTCCAAAATCAGCGACGTGGCAAATGTGGTGCACCACGGGCCATAGATGACAGAGGCGAACGACGGTTGCGGAGATGCGTTCGGGCAGATAGACGGGCTACCGTTGAGCAACTGACCACCAAAATGAACCAAGGGGCTACCAAAAGTGTCTCCCAAAGTACTATTCAGCGAACATTGCTGCGTCTGGGCCTCCGAAGCAGACGCCTGGTTCGTGCACCTATGCTGACTGCTGTTCATCGACGGCGAAGGCTAGAATTTGCACGCCAGTACAGCAGCTGGACGTCCACTGAGTGGCGACAGGTTGCGTTTTCGGATGAATCGCGTTTTATGCTCCATCGGACAGATGGACGTTGGCGTATAAGGCGTGAAACCTCTGAAAGGAACCACCCTGCAACCATTGCCGGAACGGTCCAAGCTGGAGGCGGGAGCATTATGGTCTGGGGAATGTTTTCCTGGCATTCTCTAGGTTCACTGATCATTGTGGAAGGCACAATGGATCAATACAAGTACGCATCTGTCCTTGCGGACCATGTTCACCCCTACATGCGCATTGTTTTTCCTCAGGATGATGGCATCTTCCAGCAGGACAATGCGAGGTGCCATACAGCGGCCAGTGTACGTGCGTGGTTCGAAGAGCACCAGGATGAGTTTACCGTCCTCCCCTGGCCAGCAAACTCACCTGACTTAAACCCAATCGAGCATCTGTGGGACCATCTCGATCGAGTTGTTCGCGCCATGGATCCTCAACCGCGTAATCTAGCGCAGCTGGCCACGGCATTAGAGTCGGCATGGCTCAACATCCCAGAGAACACCTTCAGGGACCTATGTGACTCTCTTCCTGCACGTCTCGCAGCAGTCCGCTCTGCGAAAGGTGGTTATTCTGGCTTTTGACAGATGGTCACATTAATGTGACTGGACTGTGTATTTTATTTAATCCTAATGTACGTTAAATTCTCAATACTGGTATTTGATTTGGAATTTTTAAGCAATTCTCAGGGGTGCATCTCTGCCAAATGTCTTCTATTTCATTTACATTTTCATCATCTGTCTAATAGACAAAATCATCTTCAGTTCCATCCAGAGTGGTGCTGAGCATAATTGATAAATTTTAGTTTCAAAGCCAGAATGTGCAGTCCTTTTTTTTTTTTTTTTGTCCAGGCATCTTTGAATGTATAGTAGAATGATGTGCATGGGCAAAAGTTAGAAAGCTGGAAAAGAGGAACTAATAGCACCAAAAGTACTGCTTTATTCTGCAGTATTCTCTCCCCATTTTTTCAAATGACAGCTAAGTTGAATTGACACTTATCTTCAGCTAGTCTGATAGGTTTGTATAAATTAGATGACAAATTATTCACACTTTTGGCTATAAATATTGTTGCATTTATAGGGCAATTTTTAATTAAGCTTATACACAAGTTTTGAATGTTGGCTGAGTTTCTGTGAAAAAATCTTACCATTTGACTTTTATCATAAATTCGTTAATTGAAGTCAGCTGCGTTGATGGAGGCATGTGTCTGAAAATTCTTTGCAGTAATAAAAAAAGGTGGTAGTGTGTTATCTTGAGGACCTAGATATATCACCTTATGAGGCAAAATTTCTCAACTTAGCTGCCATAAAACTGGTAAGTTGTTTGAATTCCAAATGTGGTCTTGTATTATCATCCAGAATGAGACGAGACGAACTGTGGGTATGCCTTAATGAGTTTATGAAACTGTGTTATCTGCTAATAGTGCAGTTTGGCAAGGATTCTTATGTCTGCCAAGAGCAGCTCATAAAAGGTAAACCAATTAAATTCAACCAAACAGGCAGCATCTCTATATAAATGAAGTCTGATTTCAAGGTAGCAGGTCATTCTTTATCTAAGTTCATTTGCACTTGATATATCGCCATGACTTCAAGACGATGGAATTAAGACGATGGAATCAAATTTGGTATTGATGTAGTGATAAGACAGTGGAGAAACTGTGTCTTCCTACTGATATTAATCATTTAAGAATAAATCTTAGGGCATGTGTGTATATGAAGGTGGTTGAACATGACAGTATGTAATCTAGATAGTCAACTTGAACCAATATTTTATGTTACATATGCTAACAGTAATCTTACCGTATGTAGGCCTGATGTGATTCAACTTAACACTAACAATGCACAGGTTTAAAACCTTTTAACAAAACCATTTTAAAGCTATATACGAGCAGGTGGTCTAAAGGCTCGTTACAGCTCGTGCTTTGAAGATATTTGAAACTAGAATGCACTTTTTGTTGACTAGCACCCTTCTTTTTTATAATTCTTTGAGAATGTTCTGATGTATCTTTTTTTATAAAATATTTTTCATCATTTTTAAATGAAGTTAAACAAAATAAGTTTCATCAGTGGCTAAAGTGCATACCAGGTTGCAATAGTACAGTTTACAATTCATTCATTGAAGCTCTGAAGAGATTGTATTCATTGATTTCATTAACTTAATTCATTGTATACGCAAACTATATAAATGTATTATTTGACCGTAGTTTTCTTTGGCAGGAAAAGTAAGTAAAAAGAAAAAAAGAAAGAATAATTAAAATTTAAGTAAAGTGTAAAAAGATAAAATTATTAAATTAAATTAATTACAAATAGTTAAATAACATTGAAATAATAGATTCTGGCTGGAGTTACAGATTCACTTGAAAATTGAGAAGTACTGAAATTGGATTTTGGTAGCACTCTGGCAGAAGGGGAATTAATTCCAATGAACTGCAGTGTGGCTTTGATGGACTGCAGCTGAGTTAAGCTCTGTATGCAGTGGGCTGCTATTGTTATGGCAAAACAAATCTATATGTATCACTAACTGATTTTAAGAAGGTACTGTTTCTTTTGAGGAAAAATATGACAGCGCATTTGGCAGCAAGAGTTTTAAAAGGTATGTTGCCAAGAGTGCTGCTTATTCTTGCTACATTATCGTAGCCATTGATTTTTGTCAGTATCATCAGTGAATGATCTGTGGCTGATACAAATTGTGCCATCACTTTTGGACTTTCCATTCGCTGAGTACCATTTGAAAATTTAACTTTGATCAATGGTTCTAAATTAGGGTTTTGAAAGTGTTTTGCTAGTTATGTGATGAGAATTATTTATATTTTGTCATACTATCATGTGTTTGTTTTCACCTGTACCTGAAAAATGTGAACACAATACTAAATTACAATGTTTTTTAAAAAAAATTGAATTTGTCTCTTTAGGAAGAGGAATGCCCTCTTAAAAGACTCTTTCTTTATGCTCATACTTAAATTATATATGGGAAGGAAACTTATGCAGACAGCCAATCTATGTGACCTGAACCTTGGTGGAAGTAGTCTTTGGCAGTTTGGCTACTAGTGAGCAAATTACAAATTGAAGGCTCTTTGCCAAATTAAAACAAGCCACAAATGTCACAATGTTTCTTTTCATCCTATGATCACTGGTATACAGTGGAGTATTAGTTTAAAACGATACAACTAATGATACAAGAAGTAAAATTTTTTTAGCAGTCTTATTGAAAAAAGTCAGAATGGCTGTATAGTATATCATTTTACCTGTATTAATACAGGATGAGAATGTGAAAGGAGGGGGGGGGAAGAAGAAAAAAGTTGTTTAGTAATTTAGCAGAAGATATCAGTAGGTCAAAAACTGTCTGCAAGGTAGCATGTTGTGAATTTTTAAAGACTGGTGTATGTTTTGATTGACTAAAAAGCATTAAGTCCACAACAACTGAAAAATAGGTCCATCATTTAAGTAAAAAGATGATTTTCATTCACGTAGCATGGATGATAATCACGTAGGAAATAAATTCTTAGTTTCAAGAATTTTTTTTAAAAAAAGGGGTTGGAATTATAGTCATTAGACCCCATTTATTGGACAAGTCTTACAGAATTGGTTTTGTATGAGTCATATACACAATAAATTGTGAATTTTTTTGCCATAATATATTGTGTATATCTCTAAAGTGATAGGAAATTTTCTTTCCGTGTGTTGCATTTCTAGTCAGCTTTCTCCATCTTGTACTCTTGAAGGAATATTGGATGAAAGGTCTTTGATGTAAATATTTTTCAATTTAATTTTTAAAACAGTATCTCTGCTGCTTGGATCTTCACCTGTAAGAGCATGCATATACTGTCACCAAAAGGTGCATGCTATATATGCATGCTGTGGTTTAGTACTGATAATGGATATGCATGATGTCACAACATAATTATATGATCTGAAGACTTTGTAAGAACTTAGTCTCAATTTTATGTAAACCCATTTAATTCTCTTTAATTAAATAATTCTCTGTTTTTGTGAAGATCTATACGAGTTCTGTTTTCTTCTCGCTTTCTAAAAAAGTAATTAATATTTGGAACTTCTTTTCTACAAGATAACATGCAATGGAGTATTTTCAAAGCAACAAGATCCTAGCATCAAACAAAGGTAAAATATGTGACTTTATTTGAAAATGAATAAACAGTGGCAATATAACATGAAAAATTATGATAAACAGTTTTTTTTAATAACCACAATTGGTATTTGTTCATTATTCCCATTATCTAACTAACTAAAGACTGACCTGTTCTTTTATATTTCTACTGGAGTTCTTGGCTCAAGTTTAACAACATCTCTGCAAACTTTCATGTTTGTTAGGATTTCTTAATTGAATAAGATTTTTACATTTATGCTAAGGCCTATGAAATATGGCAGCTTTTACTTCTGAAATGCATTCCCTCCTCCTCAAAATTTTAAATGTAGGCTTTTGATATTCAAGTTGATAACAAATAAGATGACTGCTTTCATAATTTTAGACTGGAAATTTCTTTCATGCATTTGTCTTCTGTAACGTGAATCCTGTTTTTTTATACATTCATATATCTGGAATTTTCATGTATCCAGCATTTGTCCTATTACAAGCTTTCCACGTGGTTAAACTTTTGTTGTATTTCTAAAAAATACATAAAATGAGATGTTTTTGGTGAAGGCATTTTAAATTCCCGATTTTTGTATGTTGTAGCTGCCATTTCACATTTGGGGAAGGAAATCAGTTTTAATCCATTCTTAAACTTTCAATATTTATGTGTGCAGTACAGCTGTTGATCAAGAGTAAAATGCAATTTCATCCCAATTTTTTAAATTGTTCTTCAAATAGTTCCATTGTTATCTAGGTGGTATAGTTAGCTAACAGAAAATAAGAAACTTCCTGCATTTTTAAGAATCATGGGTTTTGAGATTTTCTGTCACTAGAAGTATCACTAAAACACTAATATGTTCAGGTCTATTCATTTTTGTGTCATTTCCTTTTATGAAGTAGCTCAGTTTCATTGGCATTGATAATGTCTTTTTTGTTGTAATGACCAAGAGATCCTAGGTATTCCTTTTCCATCTTGACATCAGATGTTTAAATGCTTTTTGTTCTGTATTTCTGAAGAAATGTTTTCTGTATCTAAACCTGTGCAGCTAACTGTATACAGGGTTTGTACGGTCCTTAAGAGTCCTTAAAAGTCCTTAGGTTTTTTTGGAATCGATTTTTTGTCCTTAAAAGTCCTTAATTTTCGCCAAAATAGGCAGATGGTCCTTAATTTTGATTATCTGAAGTTTCTATCTGTTTTTACGACTGCCATTTTGAATGTGAATTAGCATTTTTTAGGTATATTTTTGGCGATTCATTGATAAATCTGATTATCTTTTGAATGGGTTATAATGTCTTCCTGTTTCTAATATAAATAATAGTATATTCGAGTTTCTGAGCAAGAAGTGAAACATAAGCATTTCGAAATTATTTCATTTCTCTAATAAAGAGTTCTTAAAACAAATTTTCGCTTTTGGGGATGTGAATTCTTTTATTAGACGGTTCTAAATTTGGCAACTTATCAACATTTTAGAGATTTTAAGATCAGTTTCTATAAAAATTTTTTAATTTCATGATCTGGGAATTTTTTGATAATTTTTTTTAAAACATTATAGCATTGATAAATTTCATTAAAATAATAGTAATATATTGAAATTTAATTAAAAAATAACATTAAAATGTAACATCTATATTTTTTGCTGTCATATTATAAAGTTCCATTTTGGCTACTTATTTTACAATATTTTGAATAAAATAAACAAGGTACAACGTTATAAAGCACAATTTACGAAACAGTTCTTAGCAAAAGCAAAATAGCTATGAAATTAATTAAAAATGCCCTCTTTTTAATGTTTTCATGGTAAGAAATTTTCTCATGTAATTGTCTCGGAATTTTCAGAATATGCATCAGTTTTCTCTATAAAATCAATTTTGCTCTTTTTCCCTCTGATTTTTTTTTTCAAAATATTTCTAGCTTTTTGCAGTTACATAATTGGCAGGGGTAATTTTTCTTTAGGATTTTAGACTTTGCAGCTTGAAAAGTTTAGAAGGATTTGAAGGCAACATTTATAGACCCATGATTCTAGAAGATTCCAGAGAAAAGTGTCTCTGTGGTATTAACACATAATGGATGTATTTTATAGAAAGTTTTCAATGAATTTCTTACTTTTTGAAGAACATCTAAAACAACAATGAAAACATAAAATTTGAATATTTTACTTCTGATACCAGACTCTTTTTCTTAACATGTTTATCTTCCTTTTATTTTCGCTGCTTTTCACTAGATAAAAAAAAAAAAAAATGAAAAACCCTTCTAATCTCATCATATGGATAGGCATTATAGAAAGGAATTTTTTTATTAATAAAGAAATTGAAAACTGACAATTTAAAAGATTCATCCAATTTGTCTTAATGCATCATACCGCCACAGGTCTGGCGCTACGTATTTTCTCACCTGATGCAGTCACTTGGAATATTAAAACTTATCTCTGTGGATCCTAAATTCTGCTGCCTAGTACTTTTCTAAATTCTGCTTCCAATGCCTCCTCTAAATTCTAAAAGTTTTGCCATTTCTAGATTTTGTTGCTCGGTGTGTTACTAAATTTAAAAAATTCTGCCACACCATTTCTGTAACTGGCTCTTACCATATATATTTCGTATTTCTTCTGAATGTACATATTACTAAAGAAATAAAATTAGTAGCTTTTTCTATACATTCTAAATGCATTTAGTTTTCTTAGATTGACAGAAATCTTCAATTAAATCCAAAATCCTAAAAGGAAAAGGAAACGTGTTGAAGAAAGAAATCGAATACATAAAGAGAAAGAAAATTATTCTTCAAATATTTTCATAGGTATTATTATGTAAATTACCCAGTTGTTTATAATTTCAACCTTTACTATAATGTCCCATTGCTATTTCCTCCGACAATGCAAATCACTTAGACAGTTTTTAAACTGAGGTTTTTGAAGTGTAAGACAAAGTGTGTTTCCGATCTCCGCTTGCTCACTGCGTTAGTTCCTGCCATCTCTGATAATTTGTAATTTTTTGTCTTTGCATTATCGCTGCTGACATTTGAATTTGTTATGACGATAGAGTTACTGAGCCAGCTTAAATTTAAATTAAATTGTATAGTCTTTGACCACCAGTCCATATTTTTAGTTTGAATTTGACTGTTCTTGTTTAATTACATCACCACGACCTGCAATTGATTTTGTTAGCATAAGAACATGCCGTTATGTTTTAAGTTATTTTTAAATAAGAGGCTTATTTAAACCTTTATCTGACTTCGTAGTTACTTTCAGACATAGAGATAATTTGCTTCACGTCTGTCGAGGTTTTGGACTATTAAATCAAGTAAACCCTCATAGGTACATTGTGGAGAGACCGACAAGTTAGGAGATAAGGCATGCAGAAACTAGTGAGAACACTGCTTTACGTATCGAGACAAATTTCTGATTGTTAGAAAAGCTGCTTAAAGAGAAGGAAATCAATATAAATTAGCCAAAATATCTGGGAAGGCTTCAAATTAAAAAGACGCATCAGTATTTTGTTAAGTGTTCTTTTTACAAAACATAAATGTTTTGTAGCTTTTAATGTGTAAGTATTCTAATATCGTTTAAGAATCCATGTCATAAATTACATGTATTTTAAACTTTGAATTTTATTAGATTGGGATTTTAATAGTGCTTTTTTAATAAGTATTGTTAAAAATAAATAAAATTTAATAGTGGCCATGTAAATCCATAATGACTGAGGTTATCTAACTAATTTAATTATTTATAACTAACTGCTTACCCTTAAAAATTATCTCTGCATATTAAAGCAAGTTATTGCCTTTCATTAATCCTTACTGTGGTCACAAGATAAAACACCAAAATGTGAAAATTCATGTAAAACTTATTCTTTGTATGTAGCAAGACCTAAAATAATACAAAACAACTTATCACTTCGGGCACATTAGTGGCTTATTGAAATCTTAATGTATATTAACTGGGTTACAGCCCCTGGAACTCTACACGAAGCTGCGACACTAACTGTGTCGGACAGAGCCCAACTAACTTTCCAAACTCGCCTACCGTGTCTACATCAGACCTTTCATGTTTGCTCTGATTAGCAAGTCTCTTTCTAGACATGCAGTGGTGGTGATAACAGCCAGTGTTTTGTTATGAATCATGCTGATTATGGTTTTACTTCTCATTTTAACCTATGCGGCTCGACATAAAATCTACCTGCTATTTATTAGACCTCTAGACTGAGCAAGTATGTGACAAAATGAGACATAAAAAAATCAATAGAAAGCTAACTATTAGTAAAATGTAAATAAAATGTCAGTTATATTCTTTCAAAAAATGCCCATCTGTTATATGTGTAAAATATTGAATGCTACTTGATAAATTTCATAAAGTATATTTTATTCTCAAACTTATTAATAATTATGCTAATTAAGTTATGTTTAATAATAATGCATCCTATTTACTGATCTATTTTATTTTTTAGATGGTATTACAAGTGAAGTTCAGGCATAGATAATATTTCTAATTAAATTTATTCAGTTCCCATTTGCTCATAGGTCCTTAATTTTTTCCTTAAAGGTCCTTAAAAGTACTTAATTTCCATGTGCAGAAATGTGTACGAACCCTGTATATAATTACGAAAAAGCTATTTCTTTAAATTGTTTGTCAAATTCATAAGCCTTTATCGAAATCATTTTTCCAGATAGCAGGATATTATGATTTCAGAAAGTGGTCAGAATGTTTCTCCCAAATTCTTTTGCTTGACATTTTTCAGTATTTTTTCATGAATAGAAATTGTATTTTTTTTTTTTTTTTGTCTCTTGATGCTGAATGTAGTCTCGAGTAAATTGTGTTCTCGGAAGGTATCAGCTTAATTATATTAATTCAAGTATTTTTTAAATAATGCTAATTCTGTTTTCAGAACGTTACATGTTCAGCTTGCCATACGGATTTTAACAGTCAAATTTTCTGTAGTACTGAAAAGTAGTGAAGATCAAAGAATAAGAAAGTTTGCCCATCTGGAAAAAATAGAAAGGAAAGTCATGTTATCTTTGGCCTGTCTTACCTTGTGTTTAGTGAAAATGTGTTCCTGCTTTCCCAAGGTATGCAGATTATTCTTATATGGATTGCGTGCTGCTTCTTTCTTATATGAACTGTTTGGACTGCACTGGAAGGTAGTTAAGGTCAAGAAATAAGAAAATGTGCCTATCTGGAAGAAATGGAAAGGAAAGTCATATTATCACTGGCCTGTCTTACCTTGTGTTTAGTGAGATTTTGTTCTTACTTCCCCAAGATCTGCAAATTGGTGTTACAAGGATTGAGCATTGCTGCTTCCTCATATGAACAGTTTGAAATGCATAGAAGGGCAAGAACAAAAAAGGGGGGCTGAGTAATGTAAAAAAAAAAACTTATTTATTATTGTGCTAATAACTTAAATGTGATTAATTTGGAAGAGTTGGTAATTTTGCAATTAGAACTTCTAGAAATGGTTTAAAAAATTCCAAAAAGTTTCATTTGAAGACGTTATATTGTATATTATATTTTATTTTCATCTGTGTGAAGGTTCATTATGTTTATGCAAAAATAATATTGTAATGTAATACCTATAAGAAATTGGACAAAACTAAAATTGCTTTTAATTATATCTGAAATTCATTATAAGCCATATTTACAATAGAAGATTTGACTATTATTATTTTTAAAAAGATATTTTGCTTTCAAGTGTATCAGATTCCTTTAGTATCAAAAAAGTGGTTTAGAAGGTATTTAATTGTTGTGATTTTTAAATTTTGCTTTTAGAGGAAGATTTTGTATTTGCGTTTAAAGAAAGCAGTTCTGATGAACCAGAAAAGGAAGAAGAAAAAAGTAAAAATAAAGCCTGTGATCCAGATGCTTCTAGCAACGATATTGATGTAGGCATATCGGATATAGAATCACAACCTTTAACACCAACTTTGGAAGAACTTGCTTCTAGCGATTTCATTCATAATAGGTAAGAATATGAAAAAGCTTTAGAAATTATTACATCTAGATTATTATTTTACAGGCTGATAAAAAATTTACTTGTTTTGGACTGTAGGAACAGGTCATGAGACACAATGAATGGTACTTTGTATTAGGTCATTAAGTAACCTCTATAAACAACTATCCCTTTTGCCAACGTTCTGTTGATAAAACTTGAAGGTCTTGGATTTAAAGAAGTGCATGTTGTATGTCTTCCTCAGAAAAAGCTTTAGAAATTATTACATCTAGATTATTATTTTACAGGCTGATAAAAAATTTACTTGTTTTGGACTGTAGGAACAGGTCATGAGACACAATGAATGGTACTTTGTATTAGGTCATTAAGTAACCTCTATAAACAACTATCCCTTTTGCCAACATTCTGTTGATAAAACTTGAAGGTCTTGGATTTAAAGAAGTGCATGTTGTATGTCTTCCTCATTGCTGAAGGATTTTCTATGGAGATGGTTATCCCGAGAGTGGAGCATCTAGTAATCTGTGCGATGGTATCTGGCAGCCAGTTGCTGAATGGTGTCCTTGGTCATACTTGCCTCATGAGCTTTTGTATTGTCATTGAAGTACAGCACACATTTGCTATTAACTAATACTGGCCCAACTGCTGCAGTACATATCGCAGTTGTGGCAGCTGCTATGAGTACTGGTCTGCAATATTGTAGCCTGTTGGTAGTAGCTTGTAATCCATTACTTGGTAACTAATCCACCACAGAACATGATCTTGTGTGGGTGCAGACGTGGTCTTGGTTTGTGAGGCACAGAGTCACATGATGACAACTGTTATCTGGTACCTCTGTCTACCAAATTGGATCGACTTTTTGTCACTTGTGAGCATTCAAACAAATATTGATTAATATAAATAATTAAATAATATATTCAAACAACATTGCAGTACCAAGGCAGCAACAACAAGATGCCACTTGTTCTTTGTTGGCTGCCAACAATGCTATGTGGGATGCATACTTGCTTATCTTCCATATGTGCTCAACTTGCACACCTTCCATATGTGTTTTGGCTGAAATCTGATTATTTCCTTGGAAAGTAAGTTCACCCACATGTTTGCTGCCCTCTTCTATGGCTGCTTTCAGGGCTTCGCCAGCCAACTATTATAGTCTCCTCATGTGGCCTCAGATTTTCTGTTGTGAACTTCTGAGACCAGTGTCTTGTGGTGCTACCATTTATCACATCCTTCCGAAATGCTTGATATATTCAGTGATTTGAAGTGGCTGCTTACAAACCTTTCTTGAAAGTCATACAGCAAACAACCATGAATAAGCTGCTTCGTTATCTCCATTTCTCTTTGGCACTAGATGACCTGCGATTGCTATGTTTATGCAGCATCCCTGTATCGGTGCAAATCAGTTGTCATACTAATCCTCTTTCGCTTTTCCTTTTTCGCACATGAATCACTTTGTTTATTCTCTGCGAATGCTTTATCAAATTGGATGTAAAAAAATGGCAAGAACATTTTGTGTTTTCTTATAGATGCCATAGATAAATGAAATTTTAATGTACTAAAAATTACTATTCTAAAAAAATATAAAAGTATTTCTTATCGTATACTGAAATAAAACCTTTTGTAGAGATGGAAGAAGAGTCATCATCATTCATCATAATGATGAAAAATTGTACCTGGATTTATATTTTCAAAGTAGTTGATTGATAATGTGTAGGATTAAAAAAAATCCTAATTGGAGAGAAAAGAGCACTCCAGTTTATATCTGTTAAATTGTGTGATTTTCTGGTATAAATAAATGCAGGAAATGCTAGTCACATTGATAAATAATCCCATATTCATGTGATTTTCAGTATGGAGTATCGAAAAGGATTCCTGATGAAAATGTAGTCCTAACAATAACCGTTATTCTGTTCCATTGTTAATTTCATATAAAGATATCATATTAAAAAGGATAGATTATCAAGGAGTAACAGTAATCTTATTTCATCAATAATTTTTGCTGCTAATTCATAAAGCTCATATTTTTCCTTGGTAATTATCTACCTTTTATGATACAGTAGCATTTATTATGCTGAAATTAACCATTGAAAATTTGTAATTTAATGTTAAAAGTAGGTTAGTCTTTTAAGAGAAAGAATCCCTCTCTATTAACAGCTGAATTCCCCCCCCTGCTGATATGCAGTTTCCTAATAAAATATGGAAATTCTCTTAAATCTTAACTGTTTTATTGAAGAAATTAACTGAAACATTCTGTAGGATTCTTTTAATACCTTTAAAGTATAATTTTATTTTACACAGGTCTTTTTATGGTTATAGATGGATTTAAAAATTGAGCTGGCCAAACACAGATTTATTAAAATTGATAGACATATAAAACATAACCCAAATAGTATGCCAGCATTATGCTAAGAAAAATTTGGTATACTCTTTGGGCAAATTTCTGTTCAAACATTTTTAGACTAAATTTTTTAGTTTATAATTGAAATGTTTTTTTTTTTTTTTTTAATGTTCTTACTTCATGAATGCTGTATGTAATTTTTTTTTCTCTTGATTGCCAAATATCATCATGATTTCCAAGAAAAGAAGTCATTTCTGACAAATAAACATGTTATTTTACTCTGTGCCCTTTTCATTAGTCCTGCTCTGGCCCATTGAGGGTTTTAGGTTAGCATTTAGAGCATGCTTTGCTATAATGCCAAACCATGATAACTGATTGATGAAATAAAGGAACATATGAGTGAAAGATGTGGATTTCAATCTGTTTCTTTTATCATGATTTTAAAAATATTTTAATGGTAGATTCGGATAAATGGCCATCAAGAAATCTTTCCTGCATGCATGCCTGGCTGTGTGGAGGAGGAGTTGTATTTATATTGTGTAAGGCTGAAGAGATGTTATTAAAACATAATAGAAGAGTGTATACAACATAACATAAAACAAGAATGTTAAAAATATAGAGAGAATGCACTTTCCATTTGAAATAACTGAAAAGGTTGATTTCATTTGTTTATTCTTGACAGAAGGTTATATAAAGATTTCTCTTCAAGAAATTTTTTTTGACTTTTCAAATCTGAACTTAAAAAAAATTACAAAATATCACAAATATTGCATAAAATAATGAGTAAATTTAATTGTGGCACAATTTATGAAGCTGCATCCTATTATTTTTTTCTTCTTTCACCTCTGCTAATCTTTTCAAGGTTTAAAAAGCAGGTGATGACTTAAAAAATTTTTTCTATAAGATTTAGGACTAAATTTTCGTATTGGTTTTCCACAAGAAGATTGCCACTAAATCTGAAATAGATATTGTATAGTCGAAGGAGATCTTGCTATGGAAATAATGTTCATCAAATTGAAAGCTCATTCAGAATCAATGCTTGATAGTGATAGCCTTCATACTGACTCTAGCTTGCTATACACTATTGGGAATTTCATCTTACAGTTTTCATGTTAAAGTTGCCTCAGTGAAACCTCAGTAGTAATTAATTTTTATTTCATGCTTTAATACAAAATTTTAATATTTGCCAAAGTATGGCTGTGATACACATGATGCATGTTTTCATTGGATTAAATAAATAAGGGATAAAGAAAAAAAGGTCTTAAATTAAAGACTAATTTAACAAAGGGCTCACTCCTACAGATCCTCCTACATATCACCCCTCCCCCGTATAAAGCAGCTTCAGCGGATTTTATGTTTATTGTGAATAATGTTACTTATTTTCATTTAGAAATTGTTATTTCAAAACTTCTAGTGATGTTTTACTGCAAATAGAGTATTTTTCTTTGAAATACTCTATTTGTACCTTTGAATGAGAACTTAATTACATATGCCGTTTTTACAGCTGATAACATATATCTACATCAAATTATAATTCAGGTTCAAGTAGCTACAAGGTCAAGTAGATTAATAATTTTTTCTGTATAATCTTAAGAATATTTTAAAAAATCTTTTTCATCAGAATTTGTTCTAAAGTATGTAAACAGCTGATTTTTTGCCTTTAATCTGAGGTGTTAGTTTACAGCAGTGTTTCTTAAACTTTTTAACCTTGTGACCTTATATGCATATAGTTGCAATTCATCTTAACCCACATGTATATGGTTGTGATTTGTTACAACTAATATATACATGAAGTTGCTGTGAAAGAAAGAAAGGTTGGAGGGGATCATAAAAAAAGAAAATGGTACAAATAAACATCTATAATTATAATACTTAAGTGATAATTATAAATACCTTTAATAAATTTATTTAAATATAAATAATTTTTTAATTTGTAATTAAAATTAATTATATATATAATTATGCAATAAGCACTAGTGTGCTTCATAATTTTTTTGCTACCCACATTTTGAGAACTACTACTTTACAATGCATTGTTGTACCTATGAAATACATCAAGAAGCATGGCGGAAAAGTCCTGAATGATAGGGGGAAAAGGTAAAAAGTAAATTCATTAATAGATAAAAAGATGTGTAAATGTATATGTGGGGAGGGGGAAATAAAGGTGCTTGTTTTGCAAGGAAATTAAAATGAAATATTTAAACACCAGTCTCGGAAGCAGAGGAATCTGAAAAAGAATTATGGCTGCTGGTGTATTTCTTATTTTAATATCACTTGTATTGTAATACACATTTTTGAGCCAAAGCATTAGGTGCTATGTGAGTGGAATTTCCCTATAAAAGGTAAGTTCACGTTTACAAATCTGTGTTCAACTGAGTTACACAAAATAGCATTGATAAGAAAAAGGGACATACTCTTTATAGGATGTCTAGAAGAAGGATATTCTAAAGAAAAATTACTGTTTGGGGAGGGCAGGGTTTTGCAGACTTTACAGAATGCTAATGGAAATTTTTCATCAGTCATTAATTCAGTAATTAGCTCATTTTACCTTGAGCCTAACTATACAAATGTCAACATCCGCAACAATATTTTGTTTCCTTTTTCAGTTTAATCTAATAATGCAAACAAAATAAATATAACAGGAATAACTATCATTGCTATTTTCATTATTTATAAATTTGTTAGACTTTAATGAAACTTTAAAAGCAAAATTTGTGAGTAGTTCTATATTTTCATTTTGGGCCTAAGCACATCATTATTATCTCATGAATTTAATGAAATTTTTGCTTCAGATCAGTGTTGTATATGTGCAAATTAGAATTTTCTACAATGAAAGTGATGAAATTTAAATGGGAAGATTCAGTTTTGCATTCTGAAATCAGTTTGCATATCCAAACGTCAAACATAATATCATGTCTTGACAAAACTTTTTGAAGCATGCTAACCACAATGTCACATTTATTAAAGGTGTGGTAATATAATAATAATTCAAGATCAATTCAGTGTGTTATCTACTCAAAAAGTTTGGTAATCATTGGCTTAAGACACTAGGTTTAGTTACTGTTATTCTGACGTTTAGTAAGATAAAAGCTTGCTTCTTACTTGGATCTGAATTTTCTTTAAGTATGATAAGCTCTAAGAAGTGAAACATATGTTATTAACTTTATAGTTTTGGTTACATTAAATCATTAGTTAAAGAGAATGATACCTGATGTTACAGAAGTTTGAAAAACGTTTTCCTCTTTATCTCTCTTTTCCCCCTATTTAAATATTCTCTTTCTTTTTAACTTGGCTGTATAATTTGTTTGCTAATAGTAAGAAAAACACAAATGATTTTAGAATTTGTTTGGTTCACTTTTAATTAATTTTTTATAACTAATTTGCAATTTATGTCATTTTATTTTAGCATTTTTTGTTTCCTTTCAATTAGATCATCAGGTTTTATTCAATAATTGTCCTTTTATTCCCTTTTCTTTGTCCACTAAAACATAAACTTTTGCAGTTTAGCTTTCGTGAAGAAGAAATTCATTAGATGAAGGAAAAATTAATTGAGTGACTAATGACCAACGTTATCAAATCTGACATGTGTGTAATTTGTATGTCCTTCTAATCTGATAACAGAATTTAAATTGCATGGAAATTATATAAAGTTATGTATCAGAAGAGATTAAAAGGTTTTTTTAAAGAGTTTTCTCTCTTGGAAGTTTGAGTAACAAAATTATTTACTGAATTCAAAATAGTATTATGGAAAATCATTTTTTGGCTGCTAAAGTAAGGATAAAATAAAATTGTTTTTAAAATATAATTTTTTGGTATAAGATATATATAAATATGAAAGTTAATGGTAAGATTAATAGTAATTTGTAACAGTAACCCATTTGTAATATAAATATTATTTCTTTATAATATGTTTTAACTAGAAAAAAGATATATATCCACAGTGTTATCAATTTTAAATTTGAACTATAGTTTTTTTTAAACGTATGAATTTAAATATTCAATAATGAATTAAGAAAAGTATGTGTCTTTGTTTATCATTTTATTTTGTAAATTACTGAATGCTGTTTAAGTGAGCATGAATGGTGAGTATTTTATGTATAGGCTTTGGAAGTTCAACATTCTAAGTCAAGGTAAGTATCCTGTTGGAAAAAAATTATGGGTAAAAAATGTTTTTTTCTATTAATGAATATTTGGAATTTACAAGCAATCATTATTATTATTTTTTAAAATTATAAGTTGATAAAAAATTATTTTCTTTCTTCCCTTTTTTCTTATTTTCATTAATAGAATTTTACATTTTAATTTTATGCAGCATTGCAATTTTTAAATATAACACATTTTGCTGAATATTGCTTTCTGCATTGGGATCAATAAAAGTCTTAACAAATTCCATAAATCCAGTACTACTATGATGTTGATCCATTCTATGAGGCCAAGTCAGAGTAATGAAAGATTGAGTCATCCAAAATGTTATACGGTCATCTAATGATAAACACAAATGAAGTATTATAAAAAAGTTAACTTCCATTGAATCTCTTGGAACATTATAGTATAGTATCCACTTCTCATCTCCAGTAATAGGCCATTTAAAAAAGGAACCTCTTTATATATTTTTCAGCAAAGAATCTTATGCCAAACCGGGAGGAAGTGTATTCTTCTTTGTTAAAGTATAGGGTACACATACATAGTAGCAGCTTAGGTATACAGAGTCTTCTGTTCTGGTCCTTAAAGCACCAGACATTAAATACTACAAAATAACTGTTACAATTATATTCTGAAATTAAATAATTTGCCTTCAAACAATCTCAAGAGACCAGATCTGTTTATTGCGTTGTGTGAAGTTTTTTCAAAAGAACTATTCCAAACAACCCCTAAGACCAAGCAGGAGTAATGGTGTTATGAACATTACACAATACATCACAAGAAAATACTCTGAATCAAATAGATAGCCAAAGATATTTATTAAGGCAGTATAAAAATGACATGAAATCTTATAACTTAAATTTTCATTATTGTACCAAAATGACATCTAAAAATACATTTAGAACTAATTATATTTCACCGTAAAAAATTAAATTTTATACAGTTTATCAGATTCTGCTGGCCAGCATAAAATACAAAATAAAGAAATTTTAATGAATCGCCGAGTATGGTATCTTAAGTGTTTTCTAATTACAAGAATGATTACTTCGTTCAAAAGAAATTTCTTAATTTTCACAGGAAAAGAAAATTACATACATTAAATAAGTAATCCCTTAGGCAGTTTGAAAGTATTTCATATTCATGTAGTCCCGTTGGAGAAAAATAAGTACTTTATTCCTTCATTCAATTATTCAATTAAGGGTAAATCAAAGGGTTAAAGTAGAATTAAAATTTTTATTTGTTCCTTATTTTTGCAAAAAAAAAAAAAAGTTTAAGTTAATCTCAACCAAATGAGTTAGCATCTTAAAGAGTAAAAGAAAGTAAAATTTAGCTAAAGTTAGCTAATTTAGGATCTCTGTCTTAATTCATATATATATATTTTAATTACTTCCCAAGTTAAGGTTAAATGGTCCTAAATAGAGTAAATGCACAGCAATTGCTTAACTTAAGAGCCTGAATTTAAGATGCAACAGAAAAACTCCTGACAAATAAGTTAAATAGATTTAATTATAGTTTAAATATACATATTATTACTTCTTACTTTAATTAATCATAGCTAGAAATTTCCTTTAATTATTCAATATCCATTCCATTATTTTTGTGAATTCAATTATCCTTATTATTTAAGTCATGTTTACTGAATTAAGGTTGAAAGCTTTCCTTAAAATTCGAGTGAAAGGAGGAAAAGAACAAACAAAAAGATTGAACTCTCTTGAAGAAAATTTTTGAAGCTTAATTAAGCATTACCCATTGTAACAAAAAAAAGGTATCAGTTATTACTGAAATTTTAATCTTAGGCGTAGCTGCTATTGGCAAGAGAACAAATGGAACTTATCTGTGACAATTTTCTCCAGATGACCAATCCGTTAGAAGTAGTTGAACAAGGCACTCCACCGAACATATTTCTTGCCAGCACAGTTATAGATGTTATTCAGGCGACATGAAGACCCATCCTAGTGGGAAGATGAAAAATGCATTGATGTTTCTAAGAAAAATCTGGACTCTCCGTCCGAGTGGAAGAAGGTGAAAACTTCAGAAGACTTCAAGGAACGTCAGAGCTCCCAGTCCGCATAAAAAGGATGGCAAGGTGCAGAGGTGTATAGTAGCATATCAGATCTCCTTAGACCTACATCTTTTTCTTCTTCTAGTAATTCATCCGTTTATAGGAATGAGCATCAAGCCGAAGGCGGCTTTACCTGACTGAAGCCTTGGACATCTAACTTTTAACGGTCGCCCTGGGTAATCATGGCGGCTCTTCCAGAGGAAGGTAACGTGAGTTCTTCTTACAGCTGCTTTCCGAGGCAAAAGAGCGAGAGCAAAGCCGTGCACTCGGGTTTTAATCGTCCAGAATCCAGAATTTTCCAAATTCACCCAAATTGGTGAAAAAAGTATGCAAATCTCGCCAAGCACAAAACAGTGCTGCGAAAATCTAGTTTTTCCCTCTACACACCAAAAAAAATTCCACCTTCGCCAACGGAAGAGGGGTGAGGGAAAGAATGTAACAACCCTACTACCCAAGTTGCACGACCGGACGTTGAGCACGACCTTGGACGAAAACTGCTCGAAAAAACGGTCTTTTAGAAGAATAAACTTTTGACCCGAAATTCAACAATTTTAACAATTAAATGGGCATAATTCACGAATGGGGCGACGTACAGTCATGAAAGTAGATTCATAAAAAAAGTTAAATTTTTTCTCTCTCTCTAAGAGGTATAAATTTCATCCATGTAAATAAAAGGAAGTATTTTTAAATCTCATATATTACGCAGAAGGCAACCGATTTCCCATTGTCTCCTTTTCCCGAAAGCTAGCACTCTCGAACGCTTAACTGTAAGAATGAGAACCCTGTTTAACTCTGCATAAAAATAATTGATTCATTAACGTAAACGGCACAACTAGTGAAGAAAAATTAGAATAAGAATAAATTAATGCATATAATTTTACTCACTCAATAATTAATTATCAAATAAACTGCAATTAACTACATATTAATCCACAATTCTAATCTAACTAACTTCTTCATATGATCATGTGCTGTAGTTTTAGAACTATTTTTTGATAATTTTGATTTTGAACAGTATAACTGGATTTTCAGCAATAGCAACTTTTAATAGATCCTTGTGTAGAAAGGATGGTTATCCACAGCATGCATCATTTTTTAGACTGAAATTTTGATGTTTAAGCATCTCAAATTACCTTTGAACTGTGTCATCAGAAAAAAGCACTTTTTCTATGTGTAGCACAAATTTTATGAGCAGTGACTAGGATTTTTATCCTTTTTACTTTCTTGTATGAAATAAAGAAAGTATTGTAATCACGAAAAATTTCAGGTACCATATTTCAAATAAAATATCCATTTTGACTGCTCACAAATCCAGTTACATGATGTTTTTGCATATCATGTGTATGTACAGTGGGAATAAAGGACTCTTTTTTTCAAAACAGATTGTAAAATAGATTTAAAATGTATTCAAAAGAGATTTTTTTGTTACATCTATATGCATGTACAATGGTCATCAGAATTAAAGAATAATGACAGAAATAAAATGTAACTGATACTTGATGAAAAATGATTAATATAAATTTGTACAAAAGCATTAGTTAACATAAATTACAATGCCTGGCAGTTGATTTTTGCAAAATACTGAAATTAAAACCAAATTTATGGAAATTGGAAAATGATAGAAAAATTAAGTCACCTCTTGTGGAAAAATGTTTTCTTCAATGGTGTACGGTCACCTTGGACAAATACCCATACCCCACATTTTTATGTCATAGACTTTACCAAAGTGTTGATCAAGTCTTGTGAAATTGCATGCTACACTTCTAAAAATGCACTTTTCATCTTCTGGAGGGTCTAGGGAGAGGAATTTGACCACCTAAGGTATCCCACACATTCCCAGTTGGGTTCAAGTTGGGTGAGTAAGGTGGCCAGACTGCACGAGTGATATCTTCTGTTTGCAAGTGTTCTGACTCCACATGTGCTCGATGTTACCTTTTTTTTTTTTCAAAATTTTGTACAAAGTTCATATTGATAGGATTTAAATTTGATGATTTAACTAGCCAGTTATGTATCCGACGGATTTGTCTTGCTCTTCAGCTCAATCCATAATGCCTTTGCATCCTAAATCCATTATCCTTCTGCATACTAGAATAGTCATCTTAAATTATATGTTACTTTGTGAGAATCTTGCAAATATAATAACAAGATTATCTAATCACAGTGTTCTTCTGCCTGTACAATAGTTGGACAAATTCAAAAATTTTAATTAGAGAGCATAGCATCATGAACAAAACTGTTGTGAGAATTTAGATAACTCTCCATGCTGAATAATAGTTTTTAAGTTTAGTCTGTATCAGATTTTAAAGGAAGAGGCAAATAGTAACTTGTGAAATTGAATTATAGTGAATAATAATTTTATCTTTCTTACTTTTGTACCGAGAGGATAAATGAAGTACAGTTTTTGTAGAAAATTTAGAACTGTGATACTGTAGAATAGAACAATCATGCAGATAACAATTGGTAGTTTTGAATAATATAAGCATGCTTCTTTTAACAAATTTTAGCTGATTCTTCTGTAATTTTCAATTTTAAAGTGTAAAAGTATTGCATTATTTTTACATAACTCTGGTATTAACAGGTGATTACAAAACTTTTATTCAGAAATTAATGGATTTATTTATTAACGTAATAAAAGAACAACAAAAGGAATGAATTTTCAAAGAAGAGAATAGCTTCAATGTATTTTAAATTACGTCGTCTTCTTTTTTCAAATTCATGCTGTTCTGTTAATTATTGTAATAATTTGTATTCTGTTATTTATTGTAATAATTTGCTTCTGAACTTAAATGTACGCCATTTTGAATTTTTGAATTTCAGATTAAATTATCATGGATATGTGAAACTATCTTAAGTTTGATTTAAATTTATGTTACTTTAAATTTATCTTACTTATTTTAGACTTTATTCACAATGATATATTGTAATGGTATGCATTTAAAGAAAATTTTGAAAAGAATAATTCATGATTAGCTAAGTTTTTTTTTGAGGAGGGGGGGGAGGTGTAAATTTGCTTCTTTGCAGCTGTTTTCATTCTTTTGACTGAAAAATAAGCTATTGCATTTTTTTTAAATATAGTTTTAATCATTATACTATAAAATTAAAAGCATATATGCAATTGACTTGTTTTGTCTTATGAAATCAATATTATTTCTGGTGAATAAATTTTTACTGTTGTGAGTTAACTGAAAAAGGGCAATATTATCAACTTATGTATATAATATACACACGTTATGAATAAAGATCTTTTCCAAGTGGGGGCGATGCCATCTGTTCTCATATCATTGGAATACGCTAGGGAAGGTCGGTTAGGGGGCCCCTTCGAGGTCCTAGCCCCATCACTCTGCACTTCCCCCCTTTCTTTTGACAGCTGAATGGCCGTTGGCTGCCTTCCTTCGATCCCACAAAGGGGGGCAGGGAAGCTGCTTTTAGGGGGTTTATTGCTAAAGGGAGCTTGGCCACGAGCGATGGAAGTAGAGAAAAGGAACGTTCTGGGGTGTTTTTCTCCCTCCTATTCGAGATTCTGGTTCTTCATCTGCGTTCTTCATAGCTGTGCTGCTGCAGTGGACTGGATATCGATCGGACATCGGAAAAGAAAAGTATTTCCATCGTTGCATCTTCTCGCGGTATTTCCCCCCCTTTCGGTCCTGTCATCTATTTTTACTTCGATGATCAGTGGTAGATGAGATACCCATGTGCCATAAACTTTCTATGTTTGTAGAGTTTATTAGATGAACCAAGGAGAGCGTGTGGTCGGTTATTCTATTATTAGGAGCCAGCAATTCAGGATTCCGAGCCTTCAAGTACGGTAATTGGGGTAAGGAACTATGGTATATTTCTTATTGAATGGAATTTTATTTATTGCTTGAATATTGTAGGTATTATGCTTAATGAATCATTTCCACCTGTTCTCCAATACAGTTCTTTTCTTAAAAATGATTTAGAAGTTATTTTACTTGTGTGACTATTGTAGGATTATAGAAAGACAAATTCTCAGGCTGAGTTTCTTTTTCTCTTCTTAGATTTTTTATAAAATATTTTATAACATTTTTTTTTTTGGATGTTTGAAGTGTTACAGTTTCTTCATTTGTGTTATTTTACCATAAATTTATACGCATTTGTTTATGAATGAGAATGGTCGCCCAAAGTCTGTGGTCTTCGCAGGAATTTTTATTTATTTTTTAATTATGTTAGGTATTAATAATCATCAATGTAGTTTTTAATGAATTCAGCGATGAAGCCATACTCGATATAGGAACTTATATTAATAGTTTTCTGATTAAATTTTAAGGAAATCGTATACACTAACCCTAACACGTGTGCGACTACTTTTTAAAATTAAAGTGATTTGCAATGATTTTTCCCAGTACAAACCTCGGAATAATTAAATAGTTTAATTAAATGGCATTTTTCAAATTTCTGTCCAATTATCAAGAAAAATTCACAGAAAATTTGTAATACTCACGCCAGAAAATGTTCTGCAGTCTGTGTGACGTTGTGAAAATTGGTAAGTATTGGAAATCTACAGTTGATTTTTAAATAATGCTGCTTTCAAGTTATTTTTGTTTTTTGAAAAGCTTAGATTTATTTTGTTCATATGAGGAATGCTAAATTATGTTAAACGCCACAGTTTTCTAATGTGTGTAGTACCTAAATTTTTTCATTTGGTGGTCGTTCGTAATGTATCAGAATGTTTCCACCGCACCATAACTCAGGACTTCATCCATTTAATAAGTACAACGTGCAATTAGTGCGGTTTTGAATTAAAAAATAAATCAAACTAGCATTTCAAATTAAAAAATAGTTTACATAAATACATGTTTCGAATAGTCGTAGCGTTGACTAAGTGAATCGCAATACGTAGAAAGGTTGAGCTTTTTTTAATAGTGCGCTTGTGTTAAAAATCTTTGATTCATACATAAACTTCTCGTTTCCTGTCTTACAGTGATTTTTCTCGCAGTACTGGCTTTTTAAACACAACCGCCATTAAAAAAAAACCTACTTTACAGAAGAATTTGCGCATGAGCATCTTTTAACGACATGCAAAAATCAGTTCCTCGATGTCGAATTTTGTTTTTAGTGTATTATTGTGTGACAGCTGAATAAAAAGTCAGTTCAGTTTCCCTAGAAAAAGCCTTAGTTCCAAGCGAATATGTGATCTTCAAGTTATTATCAAATAATATGGAAGGATGATAGGCGCTTTTCAAAAACAACGGTTTTTATATTGTGTTATTAGAACAACACATACACAGGCGTACTTTAGAAACACGTGAGGTTTAATTTCTGTGAAGGTATTGGAGTATAATATATTATGACGTTGATCTTGGGAAGCACAGGTCAAATGAGAAAGAGATAATTGTTGCAGTATTTAATTCTAGATAAATGTGTAGATAACCATAGAGGTATGCTTAGTTATTAGAACAGTAAGTCTTTAGAACATTTGCATTAGATATGATAGTTTTGAATTTAAAAGTTGATTGTTATTAGCTTCCATAGGTTGGTTGAATGTGCTCAAGAATGTATTTATTTACTTCGAAGATAATTACTTGATTAGTAATCTGACATTACTAATGTTGGCCTTCGTAGTTCTTACCTACCTCGGCGATTAGAACTTCGTAATTTCGCATTTTGCCCAATTTTCTAGCATTTAAGTTAATTTATTGGGAGAATAACACTAATCGTGTTTGCTTTTATAGGAAATACAACTTTTACGTTTTCGATATTTCTTGGGTTCCATGTAACAGGGATTTAGTGATTTTAGAAAAATTAATGTGCTTTTAATCGTTGTTGTGTGTGCAAATTGCGCCAAGATTTGTGTTTGCAAAATCAAGCTGTTTATGTTTTGTATTTCCTTCCAGTTCAATTTAATACTTAGCCCTAGTTTAGAAAAATATTTTTATTACGGAACGAAATACAGCGTAAATTACTGCCTTATTATTAGTGTTTGTTAGGTGTATGCTACAAAAAGTTTGTCATTCGCATTTGGAATTTAGTTGTAAAACTTTCCGTTATCCTTAATTACCCCGTGTTTCGTTATTGAAAAGAAAAAATTCTTTTATCTCTTTAAGGTTTTTCTTATTATACGCTTTAAAAGCAAATTGAATAATGAATATATGTGTGTTTAACAATGACTTCTCTTGTGATATTTCATAAGGTGTTTGACATTTTGTGAAATTAATGTGATCAGTGATTTAGACGCCCAGAACTTTTCAAATACTTTTATTGTGGCTACACTTAAAGAAAAGGTTAACATTAAAAATTTTAAGAATTTTTTACGCGTTGCATTAACGTAGTCGCTGTTTGAAGGATGCCGGAGATTCAATTAATTTTTGAAAGCTTATTTCTGGTAGCAAATCACGCTTTTTTTTTTAAAGGGAGTGTCAATATTTATACATTAGTAACATTTATTAAAAGAAGGAATCTAGCGTAATTTAATATGTTCCATCACAAAAACGGACTACTGCCGTGCTCTCTGATGCGCAGGTGCAACTTAAAATATGACTGAGAATTCATTAAGCATTTAAATAATAACATTAAAAATAAAGATTAACCTAGAATAAAATTACTAACCACTACTTAAAAATTACTGCTTAGTAAAATTGCTACTTATCATTTAAAATTAAAGTTGAGTACGTATGACATCTCTTTCGAATAATTTGGTTCAACTTATTAAGGAAAAAGTGCTCACTTTTATAAAAAGGTGTGTTTTAATAGAAATCTGTCCCCTTAATGTTTTAGATTTTGTTTATTTGGGCATTACATTTTTCTTAAGTAAGAAGTGTAAGCTTTGGAATTCTTTGTTTCCTATTAGTTCCCGAACTTAAGTATCTTATGCAGAATTTTATTTCGTGCAGTATGTTTTTCATTCCTCATTTTTTTTGTTCTTTCTGTATTGTGTAGTTAAATAATCTGTTTTTGTTATATATATATACAGAGAGACAGGTATAGTAAATTGGAAACTAAAGTGGAAAAATTAGTGGTGAAGAAACGTGTTAATACAGCGAAACTGCTTTCAGGACTGTCTTGGTGCTCACGTTATAGTAAGGTTATTTTCATTTTCAGTGTTATTTATATCCTAGATATACACAGTCCAGTCACATTAATGTGACCATCTGTCAAAAGCCAGAATAACCACCTTTCGCAGAGCGGACTGCTGCGAGACGTGCAGGAAGAGAGTCACATAGGTCCCTGAAGGTGTTCTCTGGGATGTTGAGCCATGCCGACTCTAATGCCGTGGCCAGCTGCGCTAGATTACGCGGTTGAGGATCCATGGCGCGAACAACTCGATCGAGATGGTCCCACAGATGCTCGATTGGGTTTAAGTCAGGTGAGTTTGCTGGCCAGGGGAGGACGGTAAACTCATCCTGGTGCTCTTCGAACCACGCACGTACACTGGCAGCTGTATGGCACCTCGCATTGTCCTGCTGGAAGATGCCATCATCCTGAGGAAAAACAATGCGCATGTAGGGGTGAACATGGTCCGCAAGGACAGATGCGTACTTGTATTGATCCATTGTGCCTTCCACAATGATCAGTGAACCTAGAGAATGCCAGGAAAACATTCCCCAGACCATAATGCTCCCGCCTCCAGCTTGGACCGTTCCGGCAATGGTTGCAGGGTGGTTCCTTTCAGAGGTTTCACGCCTTATACGCCAACGTCCATCTGTCCGATGGAGCATAAAACGCGATTCATCCGAAAACGCAACCTGTCGCCACTCAGTGGACGTCCAGCTGCTGTACTGGCGTGCAAATTCTAGCCTTCGCCGTCGATGAACAGCAGTCAGCATAGGTGCACGAACCAGGCGTCTGCTTCGGAGGCCCAGACGCAGCAATGTTCGCTGAATAGTACTTTGGGAGACACTTTTGGTAGCCCCTTGGTTCATTTTGGTGGTCAGTTGCTCAACGGTAGCCCGTCTATCTGCCCGAACGCATCTCCGCAACCGTCGTTCGCCTCTGTCATCTATGGCCCGTGGTGCACCACATTTGCCACGTCGCTGATTTTGGACAGTCGCATTTTGCCATGCACGGTACACTTTTACCACGGCGGCACGCGAACAGTTCACAAACTCAGCCGTTTCGGAAATGCTTCCACCCTTGGCCCGAAAGCCAATGATCATGCCCTTTTGGAAGTCGGATAAATCGCTTCGTTTCTGCATTACGCCAACGATTGAAATGTTTTCCGAAGCCCTCACACACCCTTTATATACGCTCAACTGCACTGTGCTGCCACCTGCCTTCTGTGATTGGTTATTTAACTCTGACATGGAAAGTACGTGGTGGTCACATTAATGTGACTGGACTGTGTATTAGTCACTTTTAGAGCCGGTCATGTGCGGGAGATAGTCCGTGTGAGAATTTCTACTCTGTATGATGCAAAGAGAAAGGGAGTTATATCATAAAAATTAAGTGCACATATTTAATATTTAAGTTTTTTTTAATTTTTAGAACCATATATTTTATAACAGAATCGGGCATAATATGAAGTAGTATTTAAAAAATAAAAATTATAGCAAAGTAATTGAAAGAAATGCGTATAAGTTGAAATAAGTAAAGTTTAACATTTTCATCGATTTTTCTCTAACAGATTCGTTAATATAGGTTAAATTTTTGTAAAACACTGATTTGTTCAGTTAGTTGCATTTAATTATGCCTTTGGAAGAAGTACAAAAATTAATATTTAATCGAGGCTCTTCTTGGAACATCCATTATTGAAATTATCGAATTAGTTAGAGAGGAAAACTGATACTTTTTCAAAATTGTATGAAAGTTATCGTATATCTGGTAGTTGAATATATTAATTCCTGGTTGTTATTTAATAGTGTAAAAATATCGTTAACAGAATTCAGCTGTTGTATTAGGTCTTTTATTCGGATTCTTTCCAGATTAATGATTTGTACGTAATGTTTGGCTATGAGCAAATATCCCTTCAGTGCTTTGGGGTAATTAGTTAAATAAATATTGCTGGTCATATTAAGTCACTTGTTCAGAAAATACTTTAGTTGCAAAATATATTTTGTATTAAGCAAAAATTCATGAGAATATCATATTTATGTGTTCACTAGTCATTATTGTTAAGTTCAGAAGTTCATTCGTTTTAATATTACTATAATAACTCATACAAATATTCGCAACAAAACTATGGAGTTCTGACCGAACATGATGTTAAGAAAATGAAGCTAGACGTGTTATGTATTTCCGAGAATTGTTTACTAGTGTTCAAACTGATAACAATGCCGATGATTAGACACTAGTCATGTCTTCTTATTTATGACCGTTATTAAGCAAAACATCCTGTTTTTACTCCTAATTACCCTAGTTTCTGGATAAATAAGACGCACTCACTCTTTTCTCAGCTCTGCGTTGTACGGCCAATGGCGCTAAGTATAGCTGGACGACCTTCAAACTCAAAAACTGGCGTTGTAGAACAAAGCTCTAAACTTTATTACAATTACATAGTGATTCGCTTTTCATTAGTTACTCATGCGCCAAAATTCGTGTGACTGTAATGCCAAATTACTATATGTAAATTTATTATTTAGTGTATAATAGTGTTTTAAGTAATTCAATTAATCTATAATGAGACAGATGCAGTAAATTTTGAATAAACTATTGATTTCGAAGATCTAGTTTATTATCTTCGTTTCTTTTTGGTATGATGTGCTTGCTGAACCTGTAGTTTATATTACCGTGAGCTGACAATTTACAGTATAAGAGTGAAACAAAGTGTATTAGGAATACATCATTGGGTTTATTTGCATTTATGTTTGGAGTAGAAAATTTTTGGTACTATTTGGAGTTGGAATCCTTAACGTTATTTCATTGTGCAGTTTAGTATTCTTGTTTGTAACATTTTAATGAAATTAATATATAGTTGTTTCATTCAAGGTAATTCCCTCTGAAAATGTTAGATTTTCAGTTTATTTGTTTTCGATTAGTAATGAAATAACAAAATAGGCAGCCAAATTACATGCATGTTCTTGCAGATCAGTACTGGCGTGAAATGCGGTAAAAACCTCGATTGGCCGAACTGAAAAAAGCATGAAGTATCTATTTTCCTGTTAAAAAATAACATTTTCATACAACTCATTCATTCTTGTACATTATATATTTTAAGGAAATAGGAATTTGTTTTTAAGAATAAAATGTTTTATTTCGACATTAGTTATAATTTTAAAAGGAGAAGGGGTAATGATGCATTACAACCCGTAATTGTTGCTGCTTTTGTTAATTTGTCTGTAAATTAAAAGGAGATTTTTTTTTTAAATCATCTAGACGCCGTAACAAATGATGCATTCTGAAAGCAGATTATTTCCCGTTTGCTCGTAAGGATTGTAGCAGACTGAGTAAGAGATGAATATAGAAAAATAAGGTATAGGTAGGTGAAATTAAAAATTGCGAATATGAAAAGTCTTGCACAGATCCAAATAATAAATTGTTTACTGCTTGTGGAGAACGTTCTGAAGATGTTGCGTACTACATCTGTGAATTTATTTATTTCCATGTTTTTCGTGTATTTGTTGATACAAGTTTAACTTTCCCCGTAATAGAAATTGCAAGATTTCTTTGTATATTTGAGATGCCGAATGCTTGCACGGCCGATGCTTGTCGAGACTTAAAAAACTCTCTTTTGCCTTCTGCAGAATTACTGTTTGTGTTGAATAGGTTTTACAATTATCGTAGTGCATTTTGCAAGATTTCATTTTTTTTTTTTTTTTGTGGACGGATATTTCCATGTAGAACGTTTTCATAAACGCATACATTCATCTTTGGAAATTTTAAGGTTATTGAAAGGAAAACGGAATATTTATTGTATTTTAAAATGGAAAATAAATTCCTGTTTTCTTAAAATATATAATGTACAGGAATGAATGAGTTTCGTAAATCAAAAGTTGTCAAATTGAATTCAGGAATAATCAGACCTTGGTTTCATCAAATTCTGAAAAATGTTGAATGATCCATTCCCTCCTCCCTAAATACATATCTAAAAAGTGAAGCTGATCCGTTTATGTGAAGTCTGTGAATTTTCTTTTTTAGTCATATCACCGGAAGTACTCATATTTGATTGAAAAGGGGAAATCACAGCACATATCTTCACCAACTATGGAAAAAAAAAATATCTGAAATTTATATTACGCCTAAAAGTTCGTTTTTTTAACGTTTTGTGTGTTACCTTTATTAAATATCATGGTCTTCGCACTTAAACCATAAAATTAAGTTCAAACAGCAATATCGCAAAATAATTTTAAAATGAGTATATCTTTAGAATTTCTGATACACAGTTCCGCGCAGTTTAGATAAAAGGGTCCCCTCCCGTAGAGTGTTGCCATTGCTCGCTTTTACATCCTTTGAGTTTGTTCATCAAAAATTCATTAAAGTTTTACAAAATATGAAATAGATAATAAAACAATTTCCAAATTTGGGCTTTCAGTTGCGCATATTCGGGTGGAAACGTACGTTATTCAAAATTGGATGGCTTTAAGTACCGTTGTTTTATCACTTTGGAAAAATATACATACATTTATGCAGATTCTTCATTACTTAATTTCTTTAAATATAATACAGGGGTGGCAACAGTTTGAAAAGTGATTCAGACTTTTAATGTTTCCAACGCAAAATCGCAAAACGAAAACAATAGCCCTTCAGGGACAAAGCCCCTTTGGACTAAATAATATCGGATAATAATTAATATGTTTATAGACGTTATTTTTTAATTTAATACCTTTATTTAGAGATAGGTAAACACAGTTTCAAGTATGATGAAATAAGTAGTAATAAATTATAGAAATATTTTTCTGTAAAAAAAAATAAGTAAATAAAAAAAAGTTCTTTTAGTTTTACTTCACGGAGATAGAGCAAAACTGATTAAAATGAGTTAAGCACAGGATCCTGTATTAAAGAATGATTATGATTATTATAGCTATGATTTCTTTGTTAAAGATGTTGAGCGAGTGAGTGTCCTACTTTACTTGTTTTGCGCCTTTTATTAAACACCTCAAATGAAATCCTTTTTCTCAAAACAATTCTTTATTGATTTGGTTTTATTCTAAGTGTACTAGATTTGAGGAAAAAGCTGTGTCTGCGCTGAACAATAACTTCTTTCGAAACTTTGTGTAGTAAACTAATAATATTTTAGATTACTGCAATTAACATGATGCAGAATTTGATGTTACGATTGAAACATTTTTTTTATAAGCGCAATTTTAAAAATAAAAAGTAAAATTTTAGCTATTATATCCATTATGTTTCAATTATAATATTATCAAGTAAATACATTTAATGCGCATTGAATAACTGTTAAATATTTCATTTTGCAGGTATTGATCATTATATTAAAAAATTTGGTATATTTTTTTAAAAGCAGTTTTCTTAGGAAATAATTGGGTTTTTGTGGTGGGGGAGGGGTGGCAAGGAGCGTGTGGATGTTTTTTAGTTCTCTGCGGAAGAAACCCTTCCAAGATTTAAATATATATATATATACTTGAAACACTGTGAAAATATAACACTTTTGGGTAGATATTAATACTTGCTTTAAGTTATAAAAATAAGAGTTCAGTGACCAATTTAAGTTCAAATTTGGAATGTTGTGTAATTGTATTATGAATCTAAAGTTATTTATTACTTTTTTGAGTATTTAAATGAATGAAGATATTTTATTAAAAATTTATCGTAAGTTAAACCATTTATTTGCCTTCTAAAATTTTTTACTTAAGTGGAAATTATATATGCTGTATTTGTCTACTACTACTGAAAGACCGCTTCTAACTTTTGTAATGCAGTTTAAGTAATTTCTTGCATAGTATTAACAATGACTTGTATTTTACACGGTTTTCTTGGGAGCTGATGAGGATATTTCAAATGACAGAATAAATGTAAATGAATGTATTCGTCAGGAATGGCCAATGCGTACCGGTCATTTATCCACCGAAAACGTTGCTCAAGGTGCACCGCAGGCGGCAGTATATCTATATTTTTTTTTCAATTATAAATCATTAATTCGGTTATAGAGGATGTGGTCTTAAATTCTGTTATAATAACAGTTTTAATTATTAATGCAGCATAATAAATGAAGTATCGAATATTTCTTTTGTATTTTATGGTTCAAAGTTTTTTTTTTTTTTTTTTTTTTTTTTTTTTTTTTTTTTTTTTTTTTTTTTTATTTCGATTACTTTTGAAAGGGAGATTGTTCTTGTTGCTTTTTGAAAGTAAAAGATTAATTTATATTAAAACCACATATGTTATATTTTGTAAGGGAAGATCTGAGACTAGATTTGAATTTTATCTTAGAAATTGAAAAGTCGTCCAGCATTTGAGGTTGAACGAATCCGAATCGTAATAGAGCCTCGAATTTTCCGGATTTCGAATCAAGGGAAGAGGCTTTTTAAGCAAAATCCTAAATACGGCTTTTAAGGAAAAATTCAAGAATGTATTTTTTAAAAAAGACACACATGTTTGTTACAAAAATTCAAATGAAATTCAGTAAATGAGGTAAATAATTAAAACTGTTGAAGTTTAATTAAATTTCTCAGTATAGTTTGACAGAATATGTTTTAAGTTTTTTGTGCTTTTTTTTCAGATAAAGGAATTTTAGGAATTAAAAGATTTTCCAGAGTGATGAAATTAAAGGGAATTTTTCAATGTAGCTATCACTGAATGCTAAATTCTCTGCAGAAAACTAAATGCGTTCTGTACAGATCTCCTCGAGGTGATATTAGTTATCTAAGTACCACCGAAATTGCAGATAGCGCGTTTAATAATCGCTTCTGTTAATAATCTTTTCAAAATGTTGAAATCATGTTCATCTCTATCTAGGTAAAAAAAATAAGAGATTGGCATTAAAATCGGAAGATAATTAAATGAGTGATATGCTCTTTACTTCGTAAAATTCGCATGG
Source organism: Stegodyphus mimosarum (assembly GCA_000611955.2). Taxonomy (NCBI): domain Eukaryota; kingdom Metazoa; phylum Arthropoda; class Arachnida; order Araneae; family Eresidae; genus Stegodyphus; species Stegodyphus mimosarum. The sequence goes on along the minus strand of KK118734.1, from coordinate 272,424 downwards.
GACGTTTCGCGATATACTTTTTTTGTTGGATGAAGTAACAGCACGTATTTAAAATTGGGCAGAAAAGTAACCTTAGTCTGACGTATATTTTGAATAAAACAGCATATTTCAATAATTTTTTTTGGGGGGGGCTCTTTTTCTGAAGAAGAGGGACTTGCTTTTGGTAGCCCTCAAAATGAATAAAGTTTTGTTCAAAATCTTTGCCGAAGTAAGGTTACTTTTTTATCTGATTTGAAATTGGCATGTTTGACAATGTAATCAGCGCAGTAATCCATTATCTTATAAATGATCTGAAATAAAACATATGTGAAAAGAAACGTATGCATATATAATAATAATATACACACACACACATAAGTATCTAGACTGTCCGAAAAGTATCATTGTATTTTTGGATTCAGTAGTAAGCAGTGAATTAAAACAGATGAATATTTGAAGTTTTTCAAAGGTTTTTGTAATATTTCAATTTGAAAATGCACCTCTTGAAGTTACTGTCCCATCTTTAAGCTAATCACTTTGTAATAAACGCAATCGAATACCTAATTCGGATTCTGTCGATTTCGGGGGGACCAAACAC